>CM060969.1:45970215-46520215 GCA_030765045.1 Tenodera sinensis
AATAACAGTAGATTGACAGTACTTGCAGTTCTAGGCTCCACATTTCAAGGTATTTTAGGAATGTAGTGTTGATGATAAGGTTTTGCTTTCTTTCTGTGTTATTTAGGTATCCCACGCAATTGCAGGATATTCCACTGCTAATGCAATTCTGCTAGATTCTAAAAAACCAAAGTTCTTTAAAAACGCGAAATATAGATCTCTATTTCTAGGTTTATTGATGTCTGAAATCATAAGCATACCTAAGAGCTTTTATTTTCCTGAAAGTAACAAACGCATGTTAGATGTTCTTAAATGCTGTATTAAATACATTTGCCGGCGAACACTACCGCGTAATGCTATAGTTTATATTCACTTTCTGTGAATGCAGAGCGGCATAAACATGCCAGGCTGCGTTGTTTATATGTTTAGGAGTAGTTCTATGGTAGCTATTGAAAAATAAAATGATCGGTAAACCAAAATATACAGGTAAACTCGTATTCTGAATGGGACGTTCAAAATATAAGTGTACATTTAATGTTGGCATGGAGTTTTGTATTATACAGGCATAACTCACAGCCGGGCGCCAACTTCACTTCACGCAAATGCTGGAAATACCGTCCTAGCTCAGCTAACACATTTCGAATAATCAATTTATCTCGATAACTGCAATGTTTATGATTTCACGTCACAAATATGGTTTCATTTAGTTCCTCCAATGTTCTGTACACCTCTTGCCTTCCCTATTACATAAACAGGGAATAATGGTATTGTATCCAAAATTTCGACGCCGAAGTTTCGCCGCAAATATATTTTTAGGCCACTTGAACACCACTAAATAATTTTTAGATATGCGCGCGCATATGTCCGTGTGTACGTCAGTGAAAAGCCTCAACGGACGAAAAATCGGTTAAACACCAAACTTGATATTTAATTTTTGATCTTTTAGGATACGTCACGAATATTTTGAAGGCAGTCATCCTACCCCAAAGTATTCTACATGTCACATATTTCAACTTTTTCCCAAAAATTCTCTAACAATTTCGATTAAAATATCTACCACATATACGCTTAAAATTTGTATGTGCAATTTGGATTCGTAGAAGAAAACTGAGCGTGTTCATAGAACATTTTGCTGAAACCTAATCTCCACAGAAAAACTTCAATAAATTCCTACAATTGCGGCTAATTGATTCACATTTGTAAGAACACTTGCACAAAACGTTTTCTTTAAAATCAACTGACTGGCCATCTCACGAAATGTCGAATAGTGACTGCTCGGAAGGCCAACAGCTCGGTGACCATGATGGGAAGGACTGCTTGACGGAACGCGCGAGTTCTGAAGATATATTCTGAAGTTGGAGATATCATTAGGACGGTAATTAATTCTAATGTTTTTCATCAAAATAGACAGTTTTTATATTCTCATATGATGTGAACATTTAGTACCTACTATATATCGAGTTTTTATATTCATTTCATTATTTAAAAGGAAGTTTTCTTTTACTCATAAAGGTTAAACAAAATAATGAAGTGTATAGAAAAATCCTATCATAAATTGTTGTAAAAGGTGTGAATTTCAGGCTTAAAAAGGAAACTAAGAAGTAAACTGTAACAAGACTCACTCGCATTACGCCATTTGTATGTTGAAACCAAAAGATGCATTAAAATAGCGTGTCACATTGCATTCATTTACTGCAGAGAAATATTATTTGAATTTCATTCCTAACAACTTTGGTAGCTCTTTTATAGTGTTGCATTTAAGTATATGCCGCCTTTAACATCTAAGGTGATATGGCTGCTTTTTGCCTGCAGGACAATTGTTTATTCGCAATGAAGTTCACTCGCTTACAATAATGCTAATCTTCGTGTTTTCATTTACTTAATTTTATTGTACAACATTTGTATTTTACAGTTTTACTAATAAAATACATAAGAATTCAAACAATTGCATAATTTGTGTTGGGAAATTGTCCTCAAAATATAAAGTAAGAAATAACACTTGTTTGTTCAAGAAAATAATAACTATAAATTTTATGAGAGGAAATTTGTATGACTTTTCTCTTACGGTCGTTCTTTTGGCATGTTCTGGGTAATCTCTTTCAGGTGATCAATGTATGATATGAACAGCCGAGAATAGGAAGAGTGTAGTGTAAGTTGAACTGTACGAATGCGAAGATCTCTATGAACTGCAGAATTGTATCAAAGAACATCCGCTATGATCCGAAGAACCCGATTTTGGAAAGTGTATATTATTTTGAGTTGTAAATTTGATGCTGACCCCAAATAGAGCATCCATACATCCAGATAGGTTTGATTGGGCAGAAGTAAATGGGCCTTTTAAGATGCAGAGGTAGAGGTGAACTGCCTTTGATGAGGTATTTGAGTTGATGAAGTCTGTGCCTTAATTTTGGAAATCGAGAAGAAATGTGTGCATTCCAAGTCAATCTTTTGTCCAATCTTAGCCCTATCACACGATGATAAGAGTTTGAAGCAACAATGTCTCACATCGCCTAACATGTCTCCAGGTTCTTTGATTCAGCCCCTTGCCACCAGTAGAACACTGAGGTTTCTCTCTCTGTGTTTGGGTTTTGTTTAGAAGGAGTGACACCAACTATAGCAGCAACGTCTTTTAATATTGTTTTCATTATTTTCAGCAAGACGTTGCCAACCAATGTAAATATTAAACAAAGTGCACCTATTTATACACCTAAAATATGCTTCACTATGACATAACCTTGTGTCCGTTGGTTTTAATGTATTTCATGCCAAAGAATTACGATGCGTTCACTTCGACTAGCCAACCAAACGGTGTGTGCTTGCTGTGATCTGACACTACAGAACTGTTACACTTCCCCCACTCTTAACTCAACCTTTGTCTTACATTTGTTTTCTTTATTCAGTCTTTATTTATAACTGTTTTGATTGCTATTTTTGAAATTATTTTAAATGATAAACTTTCTGAGTATATAATTTCAATACCACAGTCAATAATTCCCGTACACAATTTTGGGTGGAACACAATAATTTCTCTGTCAGGCATGGGCAAAATCGGCTCAACTGAAACGCGTTCTTGCCTCAATCCACCGGCCATCCCTAGCTTTCACTGCTGTTCAGCTTTGCCTCTGCTTCCTACACGCCTCATACGGCGGCGAGTGTGCCTTTGTCGGGATATCTGTTACATGAAGAGTGGCAGAAAGAAATTTTTGTGTTACAAAAACAGGAAGGTTTGCTGTTTAATATGTGAATTTCAATTTACAAATATAAAGCGTTACAACATCAAAGGTCACTATAATCATATGCATAAAGCAAACTTTAGTGATCTTACAGGTACTTATTTACAATTTTAAAAGGTATTTTCTGAATACTAGCATTTTTAAACATATAAAAGGGGCGATATGAGTCCGCTTTTTAGGGTTTTAGTTTCTTATTAGTTTATGTAATATAGCCATTTTATTTCCTGTTTAAAAGTCTAAACACAGTATTGAGTTTAAAACCGAGTAATTTATTATAGTTTTAAAATAGATATTGTAGACTAAATAGAAATGGAACTTTACTGCTTTACTAATTGTTAAAGAGAAACAATTTAGAGTGTTAATCATAAGGCAGCGTAACAATATTGTGTGCATAAGATAAAGGAAGGTTATAAACTCGAAGACTGTGTAATTTGTCCAGCAACAGCAGAAGGCTGTAATAATTATGGCATGCAAAATAAACATAATATTATGGACAACGTAGAAATTATTACCACTGCAAAGCTGGAACTAACCTCCCACTGCACTTGTATCAAAACAACCTTCGTCACTCGGCAAGGGAGTGTGGGGTGAATAAGACAAGTTCAATCACTACCTCTCCTCTTGTGCCCATGCCTGCTCTCCATTTTGTGAGTAATAGAGTAAGTAAAATACTTACATTTAGCATAACTAAAATACTACTTGTAGTCCTTTATATTTTAGTACATAGCTATAAATAGCTAAATCGTTCAAGTTCGTTTCCTCTGAGGTGTATTTCGCACTCCAGTGCACCATTTTTATGTGCTAAATTACAAACAATGTGTTAAGTATGACATTATCTACATTATCATCACATAAAACACTTGTAAACACAATGCCATTCATGGCTAACAAAATGCACTTTGGCGAGCACGAAAGTATGTCTGTTGCTCCAGCACGATGGTGCGCCTTTCTAACCCAGCCCACAGCGCCACATTATATGTGTGTCGAATTAAACAGTTAATACCACTGTAAAAGCATTAAAACAGTTTTAAAGGCAATTTCCAACATCACCTTCACCGCGACCACTTGTGCTACTGCCAGACGAAGGGAGAATAAAACACCCAAAAAGCCACAACGTTATTTTTACGATACCTCACATAAAGACATCAAGCTGCACACGCAAAAATTCCAAGCGGGAATAGTACAGAAAACGTGCATTGTCATAAATCAGTTTTAAAGTTGTAAAGATTGCCCCTCGGGAGGGGGAAGAAGTACCAGCAACTATCATATTGCTTGGCTTTTGCTTTCTTCTTTACTTCCTCGCCCGTTTGTGTTTTAAGACCAGAAAGGGAATGGAAGAGAGACAGAAAAGATGTGGTAATAATATTTAACTTTAATGGCCAATGAATGCAAGCTAATGGTTTTATGATAGCCCGATCCTGGAGGGTTGGTCATTGATGATTCTGGTGAGGCATGGCGGAGCATTCCTTGGAATGACGCGTGCCCTGACGTCACTATACGATGCGCAATATTATGCACGCGGCAGCAACAACTAAAGTGATAAGGTCGTTTCCACTTTTTATTGTTCATTATATGAGAAGCTTGGGATTTGCTTCCATTTTCATTGCGGTGTCTCTGAACTTCGCTGAAAGTACTTATTTATAAACGTAACATGTGTAATAGCATGGTTATAAACGCCAGCAGTGGTTTTCTGCACTAAAATCAGTGCTCACAATGGATATAATTCGATTATTCTTATTCATTCATGGCTGGTTCAAATCAACCAGTCATGTGCATAAGTTCAAATTTCAACCAATCATTCGCGAAACATTTGTCAAATTTCATTATCACTTCCTCTGCTTTGGTTACCTTATAAAGTTACAGAATCTAGCTGTACTGTCTCACAGATACTAATAGCTTATGTAATTTGTCACAACAGAGCCGCTAGGTTTAAACAAAAAATTACAATCTCGCTTCGGTGAAGCATCTAATGCTGAAATAGCATCGAAGAGAACCTCAGAACACAGAATGCAACAGGAAATACATTGGGAATCTTTAACAAATCTTGCAGCTGTTGAACGAAATAAGCAGATACTGCAACTATTGACATTGCCTATATCTTAAAAGACTGGAGCATCAATATGATAATCTTCTGGGCCGTGCCAGTGGACGCTGATGTATGTATGCTTGCTTCATTTTTCTTTTAAGAGGTTAATAATTACAGTACATCATTTAATAGAATTCTTCTCTATTGTCCACATAGTGTAGGTATATACGATTTAAATAACATTTCATAGGTTATGTAAAATTTTTAAGCCTATGTGCGCTAAATATTTTAATCAAAAGTGTTAGAGAAATTTTTGGAAAAAATTCCAATATGTGACATGTAAAGAGTACCTTGGTGTAGGAGGACTGCCTTGAAAATATTCGTGACGTGTCCTTGAAAGATCGAAAATTAAATATCAAGTTTGGTTTGAGAGGTAGAACTGGAACTTAAAAATTCAATGCCACAACTGGGATTTGAACCACAGACCTTCCGCTTACCAGGCGGCTGCTCTAACCATTGAGCTATTGTAACAAACTGCCAGAATGGATTAAATTCTCAAACCAGTTCGCATTTCTCCTCTCAAAGTTTGCCCGCACACGGCTTGTGTGTTTAAAAACACCAACAGTAAGTTTGTTGGCATAAATAAATAATAATCAAGTTTGGTGTTTAACCGATTTTTCGTCTGTTTAGGCTTTTCACAGACGTACACACGGACATATACACACGCACACAGTCCATATGCGCGCGCCTTTTTCTAAAAATTATTTCTTGGTGTTCAAGTGGCCTCAAAAATATACTTGCGGTGAAACTTCGGCGTCAGTCACTATTCAAATTTCGCGAGATGGCGAGCCAGTTGATTTTAAAGGCAGTGTTTTGTGCAAGTGTTCTTAAAAAATTAGCCGCAATTCTAGCAATTTATTGAAGATTTTCTGTGGAGATTAGATTAGTTTAAAGCTATTTGATATCTTGGAAAACAGAAGAAATATGTTTGTGGGCTTCCAATCTAAGGATACTGACAGATAAGTTTAATATTAAATATAAAAACGTTTTATAAAAATTTTATTAATGGATTAGCCAGCAATTAATATTTACCTTATTACACATAAATATCCTTTATGCTCGATCACTCAAATTTATCAATTATAAGTCTGATAGGGATCCTTTAATGAACCTCCTTAAGTTCAAACTTTCATTAAAAGACCGGTCTTCATCCAATCGGACAGTTCAATTTTCACTAAAGGACAGGTGTTCCACCAATCAGAGAATTCCCATGCACAAATGACAAAGCGCAATATCGATTAACTATCGAAACGCAACTAGCGCGAGTTTAGAAAACGCTAAAATGTCAGACACTACTGACAGTGAGATACAACTTACTCCGCCTAAGTAAGATGTAACTTATCAAAACACAAATGAACCTCAATACAGCATCAACTTCCAAGAATATTGCACTAAGCACAGCCGTCAAATTCATTTCACTAATTGTGCAATAAATAACTTAAACATGAAATAAAGTTTCGCGTGAAAACCAATATATTCAATTTGTCTTCTATTTTGCAATGTTACGTAGTATTTCAAGGTTAGCATTTTCATCATGCAGCTGTGACGTACTGGAAACGAATCGATCGTTTAGGACCTGCGCAGAACTCCAAATATCAACTGATGCAATATGTAGTCACTGTCCCTGGTAAATGTGTAACATTTTACAATATTTAAGCTATAAAATTAGGTATGTGGTCGAGCATAAATTGCCGTACGAAACATAACTATAACGGTAATTAAGACCCTCGTATGAAAATTAAGAAACTCACCTCACTCGTTTCTAATATATACTCGCGTCTTAGTTACTACCATTATAGCCTCGTTGCATAATAGTATACTATTATAGCACCTAGAACCAATTCGTTTTAACATTTGTCACAAATATGGAATTGCAAACAAAGCTATACAAAAAGTTTTGGGATTGTCCTGAGATATCTTGTCAAAAATTAAGATTATTTGCACAATTTTTAATTTATGTTGTTAAATTTGTATACCAACAAATAATGTATACTCACCACAAGAACAACGTTTCTTATATGTCCTTTACAGCTCCACTGCAAACATAGAGGACGTGTCTGGAAAACAAAGAAACATATTGTTAACACAATATAAAATGTTGTATGCATGAGATAGAGTTGTTTATCATTGTAGCTCAGATAGCTACGATTTACCTTACATATTATTATGTTTTATTAAAATATTACGG
The DNA here is from genome assembly GCA_030765045.1 of Tenodera sinensis. NCBI lineage: Eukaryota > Metazoa > Arthropoda > Insecta > Mantodea > Mantidae > Tenodera > Tenodera sinensis. The sequence continues at coordinate 45,977,702 of CM060969.1, forward strand.
ACATTTGAAGTAGGTAATTAATAGAGAACGGAAGTTTAGGCATTATAGATCACTAAAACAGGCAGGAAAAAAGGCATAAATAGCTAAAATAGTCAGGGAAACAAGTCAGGGAAACCAGATTTTATTTCTCATTTTATCTTTAATGATTTTGTGTCATTGTAACATTCGGTTAAGTAATATTTTGGCAAACTTGACACGCTAGATGCATACTGGTTAGTAAACTTCTCCACAAAGGAATTCCGACGCTGAGGACAGCTCGAAGGCAAACTGGGATTTTCGACTCGATGTTGCAATTACTGTTGGAAGCAAAGAAATCTTCTTCCCAGTACACTTGGAAAGTGAAATTTTTGTGTTTGATTGTGCCGATATCTTGATATAAAATGCTTCTTTTCATAGTTCACTGACTGCTCGCATATTTTGCATATGAATATTTTAACTTCGGTACAAAATACGTCGGATCCTAAAGTATTAAGGCAACTCTGTAATTTAGTGCGTAAAGGAACGCTAACTTTCGGCATCTTGCTGCTAGCTACAACAACGTCGCAACGGAAACAGAAAAAACAAGACCTGCACTCATTGAAATTCATTGAAATAAATACAAGCGATAATTCAAACGCTTTCTGTTATCTACAGATTAATAAACAGAAATTAATTTAATTTCGTATCGGTATGTTGGCCATCATAGCTTAGTGGTTAGAGCAGCCGGACGGTAACCGTAGTTCCATGGCTCAAATCCCGGTCATGGCATAGTATTTTTCAGTCTCACTTTCCCCTTTCCAATCCTGTCCTACACACGATATTCTGTGGAAGAACACTAATTATAAATCTAACCTTTTTTTAAAGTTACATTGACATCAAAGGTCACATTGGCGGCTTTTAATCTCTGGGAACAATTATTCAACAGCAATGCTGTTCAGATGCTTAACGGTGGTTTCGAACTTTGGGTTTCTACTACTTTGATTTTTTCTTAATTTATTACCTTAAATTCCCACACAATTACACATACCTATTCATACTTCCAGACTCTACGGAGGGTGGAGAATAATCCTATTGGAAGAAAGATTCCCAACTTCCAGGTCAGGAATCCAACCCGGGACCCCCTTGCATAGCAGATAGGTGGTGTACTGACTGAGCTACTGAGCTACTAACAACAAAAAGAAAAGCAACTAAGAACCTCCTATTTCAGATAGGTAAGAGTGTTTGAAAACTCAAACAATTAGTAATATTTAAGCAATGGTTAGCTATACAAAAAGATATTTTACATCCAATGTTAGCCATCACGAGATCTAGCTTTTTGTGTAGTAAGATTTTGTCTATTTTTCACTGTTTACCAGTTATGTGAAATTCATTTAGAATGAAGAGCACCTCAGAGGGGCTATTGCACAGTTATTGAGACCGCTGCAGGGGAAATTAACCAGCTAAATTAAAGCAGCGTCAGCAAATGGGAGGCTTGCCCATGGAATATAAGTCTGCCAACTTAGTGACCACACACGCAGAGACAACCTAGGAAACCAGTCAGTTGGTTTGCACTGGCTTACCTCCACTGCCCAAGCGCATGGGGTCCTTTATGCATCACGTGCTTAGCAAGTATCAGTGCTGAAATAACTATACCTAGTCACCAGATATAATGTTACCTCTATAGAGAAATGGTTTGAGATAATTTGCACTCTTACCTATAATAAGCAGTTTTCTACTAAAATACTATGTGTCGGGATTTCCCTTAAATGTGCGTTTTGAGGTCCTTTAATAAATAAAAGCAAGCTTTTGAGCAAAAGGTACATCTGTTCGAGTGAATACAGTAAACAAAACCAAAATGCCAGATAAATGCCAAAAATTGTTACTAAAACTCCTGTTAGGCGCGCCCTGGAGGAACGTCTTTGACTGAGTGGGGTCTCGTATGTCTGCATTATACTTATATGCTTGTATCTATCTTTTTAAATTTCATTTTTCCTTCATTCCCATGTCCAGCTTCATTTAGCTCAAATATAACATGGTTTTTATGAGCATTATCTTACTAGATAGATCAAACATAGATAAAATGTTGTACGAATACAGTAAAAAAGTTTTTGTAGGTCATACATTTTATTCCTGTTTGTGAGTAGCAGCATACTACTTGCAATGGCAAAGCAATATTGCTAAACTAAGGAGGAAAAGCAAATGTCAGCAATATGCGATGAGAACAGGCGCGCAGGGGCCGGTTGACCTGTACTGCACGTAACTGCCGATTACTCATTCTTGCACTAAAGAAATCTATCATATATAATGAAAATTACTTTTCTTTGAGGCGCAATCAAGCAAAAACTACTGAACATGTCGATATGGGACTATGACCGTTGTTCAAAGCGGAAACGTGTGTAGATGGTTCAAGGCTACCTATTTTTTCTTTGGATTCCATAGACCCTATGTCATTTTTTCTATTTTCATTTGTGTATTCATGTTTTTGTTAAATGTTTAGTCATTGATTTATAGGTTAAAATTAACACCCAGTGAAGCGAGTAGATGAGTTTGCTGCTGCAGCAAACAATCGAGCAAAGTGTAATGCTGGATGTCCTAGTTAAGCAAGTACGTAGGCATCTGCGTTCGAAACTATAAGTTTAAACAGACCTACGGGTCTTCCAGGCACCTAGCGACTAATGGAGGATTAAATTCACATTTGCCAAGGATTTGGGAAACACACTCTCAGAAAAACACCACCAAGCTAAAGGATCTATACAAGCGAAATACTTCGTTGTTTATTACTTTCTCAAAAAAAAAGTACTAATGATTTAGATTGAAATAGGTATGATACGTTTAAGGTATTTGTACATGTTCATTTTGAATTTTTTACCAATGATCAGATAAGTCCTCTTTTTTCTGATGACTTATGTATACTTTTGCACAACGGGATGTAACATCAGATAGACAGAAAAATGAAGATATCGATAAAATCCTATATGTCACGTCCCTTGAAATGCAGTTTATCAGAGGGGGTGGACTGAATGAGACTATAAACAAATGCAGGGTCTAAATTCCAGCTTTTCTTTTTCTTAGGGACGAAATCTTCGGGAAAAGAATTCTGGATCGAGATTCGAGGCCACGGCCGGCAAACCCAAAGTCTCAAGCATGTCTGTCCTAAAACAAAGATATCAGTCATCGTCGCGGAGAATTTCACTTTGAACCATGTTTAGGGTCACGGTCACTGTTCGTTGCCATCAGTGTTAAACCCCATAATGTTTCTCTATAAATCACAAAATATAAGCAGCCATAAAACTGGCGCCGAATGCAGGAAGGGGAATCTTCCGGAGTGGAAACAGAAGCCCAACGTCGATTTAGATATACAACAGACAACATGGTGGTCCGTCTGTTTGTGTCTTCCAGGCTACTCAACGGCGCATCGTTCTGCTGTGTCATGTAACTGATCCTTTCCACAAGAAATTAACCAGCAAAGGTTCCTGCTTCTATAAAAATACTAACAATAGCAATATTTACCTTCCATTATAATAAATAAAAAATTTAGTAAACTGCAAGAGGAATCTCAGTTTTGCAGTAATTATCATAGACTTCTTAAACAAAACTTTGAAGTTTGAACACATGTAGTTACCGTTCGATAGCTACTGTGCAAGGTCCAAAAAATAAGGGGTTGTGTAGAGATGTGCTTTTTTGAAACCAGGAAAATGATAAATGGCACATAATTTTGTAACATAAGAAATTCTAAATTCATAGAAAGAAATTAGGTAAAAAGGAGTGCTCCAATTCACCAAAAAAGTATGGAAAAAGATGAATTAAGAATCAAGGAAAAAAGATTATAGAAACAGGAAAAAGCAGATAGACAAGGAAATTAGCATGCAAGAGTGAGTGAGTGAGTGAGTGAGTGAGTGAGTGAGTGAGTGAGTGAGTGAGTGAGTGAGTGAGTGAGTGAGTGAGTGAGTGGAGTTTGAGGGCCCGTTGACAGCTAGGTCATTTGGGCACCAGCATGCAAGACAAAGCATGAAGTTAAGCAGTAATAGATACCATATTTAAGCTATAAGCAGGACTCTATAGTTCGAAAACCACTATGTTGAACGCTTTGGGATCCAGAATGGACAGCAACTTAATGTAGCGATATTGATATTAGGTAAGCTATCATATGAATTAAAATTTTGCATATTATTTTTTTTCAAAAGTTGCATATCAATGTGTACGTTTTGGTGGTGAAAATAATGTTACTTACTGCAGTTATTGACGTAAAATAGCGACATTTTTATAGGACTCATTTCTCAACAACAAATAAGTATTTATTTAAATTATATATTTTGGGAATTTCCAATTGTACAAATAATGGGTAATGACAAATTTCCAAAGTAAGCTAAAAAAATGTTAACAAACATGAAGAAGAAACATAGACGCAAAAGATAATTTGAAGAAGCTGCAAAGAATTGAAAGAACCAAGAAGGAAAGAAAAATAAGGAAGTAATTAGTGAGCAAATACTTCAAGGTTTTCAGGCATTGGTGTTACGGTTACTATATACAAGTAAACCATCCCGTTCGTTAATTAGTACCAAAAAGTTTAAGAACACTGGATGATGAACATTTCTTAGATACAATGACGAGTGAGTAAGACATAGGTATAGTTTAACAATCTGATGCAACGCTAGTAAACCATTGTTAACTATCTTCGTGTATCCAATCGTTGATAACTAATATTCTGACTATCTTACAGCGATGGTTGTTTGTTAAAGACTTGCGATACCTTGAAGAAATATTGCAATTTTAACTGTAAGAAAATTATACTATTACTAACTAAACTATGCTATAGAAACTTTTTATACCTGTTATTTAATTATCATAAAGTTTTATGATACAAAGGTTATGTTTAAATTAATACTTCCCTTTTTTGAAAAATGAATTCTGAAATAACTTTTGATAAAGCAGTTATTATTGCTGCCAGAAGAAACTTCTGTTCGGTAACTATATTTTTGTTATACCAATATATTTATGTTGCGTGTTAATAATAAGTTAATTGTTAATGTAGGTATAAATTTTGAAATCTGATGTTCATATTTCCACAGCAATGCCCTGTATTAATAAATGAAAATCATGTTACAGCTTGCGGAAAGATGAGTGTTCCAGTGTTTATTTACAGTTAAACTTCCAAATGTTTAGAACACTCCGGTAGAAAAGAAGTCAATAATTTTAGTTTAGCTATTGTTATACACCGGCATTAAAACATGGGTAGCAGCGCCTTTGCCAACACCTGCAAAGCAAACCTTCTTATGACAGACATTTAAATAAACCATTCTAGCTGCTTTTCTTTAGTTAAAGTAATAATCACAAAGTATTATAAATATATCCACAAAACCTTACATTTATAAAATAATAATATAACTATCGGTGATGAAGTGATAGCAAAAAATACGTTAAAAGTTTACAAAAACATAATCCAATTAAGCAATTTAACTAAAAATTACTAAGCTTTGATATTTTAAAATTTTAATACAGCTCATACATACCCGTTACTAAATATAAAATAAATTTAATTGTATTTAATCGTAAAACTATAATTTTTCCGTATTTGAGACTTTGAAACACAATTTCATGGCATATCATTATTTGTTCGTTTTAATCATAAAACATAAATATGCACTTCATAGATATGCACAATAGTCCAGCTACACTCTCTGACGTTTTCAATATAAGCAATATTAATTACACAATATACGAGAATTTTTTCATTGGCAGTCATTTAGGAAAATATGAACATTTCAATTCTACTTAATTCTGAAACACCATTTGTAAATATGTGGAACTCATTGCCGTTACTGAACCTGGCGAATATGTTTCAAAATAATTATTTTGGAAGTATAAACTAATTTTATAGCCAGAATAGCTACGTTTATAATAAGCAGAAAATAGATAAGTACTTATGTTTCACCTGAATGTTTATACAGCCACAATTTTAATAATAGAAGTACTTTATTATAATTTAAAAATATGCGAGGTAAACAATTTTCTAATTTGTTTTCCATGGTGATTACTAAAAGGTTACGTTTACCGAGATACTGCTTAATGCTGACAGTTACCACTTTTTATTCTTAAAAATTCCTGGTTATTAAAAGCTCCAAAGAGTGTTAATTTGGGTATATAACAGTGACTTATTTCAGTATGACTTAAAATTGTTTAAATTTACTATTATTATTATTATTATTATTATTATTATTATTATTATTATTATTATTATTATTATTATTATTATTATTATTATTATTATTATTATTATTATTATTATTATTATTATTATTATTATTATTATTATTATTATTATTATTATTATTATTATTATTATTATTATTATTATTATTCCTAATACTATTACTAGTATTATTACTATTATTACTATTGTAATCTTGTTCAATTGGTACACGTAAGTGATAGAAGAAAATGTGCTATACAGAAATGTAGATCTGTTTAAAATGCATACCTTAGTTGAATTACTGTTTTGTCCCAAATCTATTTCCAACGTATTTGTTATTAACGGTTCGATTTGGCCAGTGTTTTGCAATTCTTTTCAAGTACTGCCAATTTTCAGTTGTTTCTCGGGACCGAATGGAATGAAGACCAGAATATAAGGTCCAGTTTTTAAATGCTTCACTATGGCTGTTCTCTCTATATCCTAAAAAAATGTAAAATATAGCTACTTCTGCTAAGATTCATATCAATTAAAATGAGGTACATAGAAATACCTTTATTAGAATAATTTGTATATTCACCAATAAGCGAGAGAGGGTAGAGAAATTGAATATGAACCTAACGCATGAGAACCTTTTTTATTATTTTTAAATCTGATACATTGCACTCACCTACATTTTTTACATGTTAATTGAGATAAACATTTGTATACACCATTTTATTGCTTTTTATCCTTGCGGGTGCAAGGGGAATGTGGGAATACAGTAGACTTTGAACGGTACTCGAAATCTTCTAAAGCCGGTCGCTATATGAAGGCTTTAAAATTCCGTTCTCTTTACACGGCTAAGATATAGAAATATGTATAGCAATCTTACATTTGAGAAAAGTGTAAGTATTGCAAAACTCACACAAATAATGAAGAATATCTCTGAAATGGTTCCTTCCAGGGAAAAAAAAAATTTGGGTATAATTTGTGTTTTAACGAGACCTACATTTTTGTATAGTGAGATATGGTCTATCTCTTACGGTATACCAGTGATGCAAAAGTGATCAAGATATGTAAGAAGGACTACAAGGTCTATAGCCAGAAAATAAAAAATAAACACATCTTAAACATTTTAATCAAAAACATTAGAGCCATTTTTGAGAAAATTAAACTTTTCGAAAAATTTTCCATGTAAGAGATGGTTTAAGGTGCAGGAATTTTCTTCAAAATCTTTGTGCTGCATACTTGAAAGATATCAAACTTAAATACCAACTTTGGCTTTTAGCCGACTTTTCGTTCCTGATTTATGCTGTTCAAAGACAGACGCACATACCTATCAGGGACCATGTTCTAAAACCGTTTTCTTTTTGATTCAGGGGGCCTCAAAACATATATTTCCCGTGACATGTCGACATATAAACTTTGGGTGTACTACAATACTTCCCTGCTATACACCTAATATAGAAAGTAAAAAATTACGAACTTGCATTACATAGATGTTCACAGATGAGAAAATCATATCATTGAAAAATAATGCCCAAATATGTTGCTCACAAAAAGATGGTATAAAATAATAACTTGTGAATATAGACTTAGGTATTGAAAACAAGTTCGTTAGCGCGATATTGCAAGTCCTATCGAGAGACACGCACGGCACGAGGTAAACATACGCCGCGCTGCACGGACGGATAAGAGCTGGCCAGAGGCGATGGTATTTTAAAGTCACGCGGCCGGGGTCTGGAAAACTTCATTCTAAGCTTTTTTTTATTATAATACCACATCGACATGTATTGCGCCTGCGTTTGCCACGGATGCTAAATATTTTAGACTTAAGATAAGAACGCTACTGACGGAAAGCAGATGGGAAGTTTGTATAAGAATGTTGTTCAACAAAGGAGCGTTCTGTTTTTCTGGGAAACAACATTAAACTGCAGAACCAAAATGTGCCTGGCCGAGTGGGTGTAAATTTTTAGGCCTCGGCTACTGGAGACTTTCCACTACATTTCATAATGTCTTCATTTAACTACCACTTGAGAAACCGATGGTACCTCGAGTAAGAAAAATATAAACACGAGTTGAGTAAACGAGAAAAGAAATTTTATAAGTAAAAAACAGCTAACCTTCAGTAAGGTTGAGCACATGGATCTGGAGTACGCAGACATTGCAAGCATTTTAATAGTGTTTAGAGTAATTTCAAACACAAGCTTACCAACTATTATCAATACTTGAAAATAAATATACGCTAATTATTTATATTAAAATATTTATGATTTTACAAAGTCTGTTTATATTTTTCTTCAGGAATAAATAGAAATATAACAGTTATATTGAGTCTCTTAATACACGTATGAAAATCTCTGATTCGTATAATTTACGGTTCAGGCGTGATGCAAAGGCAATTTAGAATAAAAAGGACTACAGAGGTTTCTTTCAGAAAATTCAGGATATTTTATTTCATTTGTCATGAAAATATCCTAAAAATATGGTATTTTAATAAAAATCTTTAAAACGTTTCTTAAGAAAGCAAAATTTTCGAAAAAATTTGAATATAAGGGATAACTTCGGATGGAGTATTTTCTTGAAAACTTTTGTGCCTGACCTTCAGAAGATGCTGAACTTAAATACCAAGTTTGGTATCTATCCGAGTTTTAGTTTTTGAGTTAAGGCATAAACATACACAAGAACTTTTCTCTAAAAATGTTTTCTTAAGTTTAGGTCGTCTCAGAACATTACTTCCGATGAATATTGGTATGCAATTTTTAGTTGGTATGCAAATTTCTCCTGTGGTAGACAAAGTAATACAAGAACAAAGAGGAAAAAAATTATCACGCTGTGCATTTTAAGGAAGCGCACCACGAAGGCTTATTGAAAATCTTAGGAGTATGAATTTTATAGGTATATAAAGCATATGACTACTAAATCATGTTAATACTTATCAGTTAGTAGATTGTTTTATATTATTTCTCTCTGCTGATTCTACTCGTAAATGCTCTCACTATAGTTTTCGTAGTTCATCTGAATTTTTACATGGACAATAATAAACGTTGTAAGATCAATGTATGCATTGCAAATGACTTTTGCATCGATATTTAAAGCAATTAAACAACTTAACGGGCATTTTAAAGTAATCTTTATTATTATTCACTTTGATTCAAATGATACAGAAGATGTATCACAAATTTATTAGATACTTAAACGTTTGCAAAGCTATAATAAGTATGTATATTTTGAGATCTTCAACCATCATTACAAAATTCTGCTTCCTTCTTCAAATATGTTCAAATAGGAACCAGGGACTTAATTTCTTTTAACCATTATTTCAAAAGTAAATTCATTCGTGTCTCTTGAGTAATAAATTCTTATCTATGCAATACTGTAGTTACAGATAAATCGAATTTCAGTCACGATTCTCTATCTTTTTTTGCTTTTCTAATTGTTTACTAGCTTGTGAATAAAACAGGGTAAGTTATAATATCTGTATGTATTATGACTTACAGTTTTAATTAATATTCCCAAGTTTTATTCAGGAAGAAGGGGAAACTTATTAACAAGTCTGAATGATTGGTTTCTGAATATTAAATCAAATCGTCCAATACACTAAATACACATACAAATCGATTGCTTCGATTTCCCTAGATAACATTCAGAGCTTGTCTAGAAACTACAAATAATTTTAATAATTTTTATTGACTAAAGATTCTATTATTTAATAAATTGAATATATTTGAAAGAACAATTGTTTTAAAATCTCATCATTAGAAACATTTTTCCTGGACTATAAAATAATTTTTGTAAACTACAAAGATATATAAAAATAGTTCAAAATCTATTCTACGTTTTACTTAAGACAAATCTATGAATCCTAATTTTCTGAAAACTTTTAAGAATAGATGTGCGGTACTGGATTCCTTTTAAGCTAATGCAATTTTCCAAAAGTATAACCAAAAGCTATTTTAATGCTTATGAAGAATATTTGGAATTAAATTGATTATAAGTATGACACAGATGCGCATGATTAAATGAGTATGTAATGCCTAAAGTACATTTTGTGCAAATACAAAGTTTATGTTCAACGCATTAATGTCAGCCTACCAGTTCTTAAGCTCTTAAAGGAGCATTAACTACTTGCATAGAGCAGATAACTCCAAACAAAAACCTAGTAAATACAAAACTTAGTGGTTATGCTTAAAGAAGTTCCCCCACCTCATATTACGCTTTCATGAAAAATGTTTTGAAATTTGTTACTTTCTCGAAAATGGCTCCAACGGTTTTGATTTGAATGCCTATGTTTAAGCTGTTTCCATGAAAAGTAAAACGTAATCTTTAATCCTCTGGGTATTTCTCTGCATTTGCAAGAATGTTTCTAAAATACTATTTAACTGCTAAACCATAAGAAAGTGGCCAAATAAAGTCACTGCACGAAAATGCTGATCTCTGTAAAACACACAATTCATTTCAATTTTTTGCCCCTTTTAAACATTTAGTTATTAATGATCCGTTATTAATGATTTGAATGGTCCTTCTCTTGAAGTCCTGTCAATATTCATTTGTTTCTCATGATTACATGGAAAGGGTATGCATTTTAGAGCCTAGCAATAGCGTTCAGTTCTCAAGATAAATCTTGAAGTTGGGAACAAAAATCTATATTTTTAGTCAGAATTTTTGCTAATGGTTGCGACATTAAACTAGAAATATTTACTCTAACACATTTGAATACATTTTTTGGGGTAACTATAAAAGAATTCAAAATTGATTTTGTTAAATTCTCTAGCTTCTATAAAATATAGATATTTAAGATTTTTATACACCACTTTGTTTCTCCGGACATGTACAGTGACTTGAATCTCAAATATGTCAAGTAAACTGGCTGTTCACAAAGTTGTTAACCTTAAAATTAAAAATTTCTCTTTTTACCAACTGAATTTTTGTTTAAATGGCTACAGAGTTTTGTAATTCATATTAAGACCATAGTTGGTGGTTAACATCATTACTTGTCTAATAATGTTTAAAATAATATATGGATGACGTGCAGTATAATTTTAAGAGTACTTCCTTGGGACTCAAAGAGAGGTAAATATTTCTAGAAATATTCAAAAGAAATTTCTGCAGCTATGTGCCAAGTGAACCCGATGGTACAAATCGTTAAATTGAACGCACGTCTATTAATAATTAGCATGAAAACTATACATTTCTTAAAACTAGTATGTCAGAACTGTTAATAAAAAGTTAAAAATTGTGAAAAAATCCACATTTTCAACATGAAGATATAGCTTAAACATCTATCACTATTCCTTTTGAATCTACAAATAAATGTACAATTATTGTGTTTGTTTTATTTCGATGAACATGAAGTAGAAACTGAACTCTCATGTGAATACTTTGTATACACATTAATACATGATAAAGAGCAGAGAAAATCATGTGAATGTAATGGATCAGAATACTTTTTCATTCCATTTTGTTTATGTTCTGTGCAGAGATATTATTATAGTATTATTTCTTGTATACTTAGCATTATCATTAATATAGCATTTGCTGTAAAGCTACTGAAAGAAATCATTTTACAGGAATTTCAATTTCCAGTTGCAGAAGCGGAGTGACGTGCCACTGACCTCTGTTGAAGGACAGTTTCCAAGGCAACCTTTGTGAGTATTGTATTACCACCGCACTACTGTGGGCGTACTGCGGGCTCCTCGGATGAATTTTCTAGCCTCTCAACCAATAGAGAGCATGCAAGCATGTGCCACCAATAGCTTTAGCCTTGACCATAGCTGGACGCATAAAAGACAACCCTTTTGCATGGAAAGCAGCCTGACAAAGCAACCCCTAAGAGGAGAGACGGCAAGGACATAAATATTCAAATAGAGCCGGGGTAAAGAATGGCTGTCAAGTTCCAAGAGGAATTTCCCCGGCTGAAGAGTTTTGTTTCGCAGTAAAAATATATGCTTGGTTTCTGTAAGGGAAAAAGTTCCGCATTCCAAAGAAAGATAAACTAATTGGATAACGTCTGAGAGTTCGTGAGGTTGCTTTACTATTGTGCTTCGTAGGTATAAAAACAAGAAATGAAAGTATTTTTACGAGAAAAAAAGTATGTTTGTGTTTATGGGTTTAAATTTCGTTTTGCGGAAGATGTAAACAATAGCTAGGTTTTTTGGGTGTTTCCAAAGCGTTTTTGTTGAAATGAAAACAGTTTTTGAACAGTTTTTTTCCTAAGTATATCTAGAGTTGGTTTACCATGTATGATTTCAGTCAGTGTGGTGTGGTTTTTGGCGAAGGAACCGCCTGGAGTTCGCCGCAGAGACGTCGATCGACCGGTGATGGAAGTTCTGCGACGGCGCCGAAGATGCTGGTTCGTGTGATCTTCTCCCTAACACACCCTCTGCTCCTCCCACCCACCACAACCCTTTCAAAACCCCTCTTCACTGTACCGTTCACAGCACAACGTCAGGATGATCTTCAGAAGGTAGTAGTATCAAATTGCTTACTAAATACACAAATATCGATGTCACTGCACCATGTCTGATTGGTAATTTACAACCTATAACGCATCAAACAATAGCAACGGCGCTAATAAAATACTTTGAAACATTGTAATCATCTTGAAGCACTTTTCCTCTCAAGCTTCTCTTGTTACTTTATTTATAACGAACGCATATTTTGAAGTGTTTATCTCCCATACGTGGTTCTCAAGTTTCTTGCTGTGTCTCTATCCTTTTCTTTCGCTATCCAAACGGATCATCGAGTCAAGAGATGCAATGGTGATTCTGTTTATTGCACATGTTAACTTCAACTCCATGGTATAGTTAAAGAGATAGGGACAAACGTTTTGTTCGGACCCTTGGGGGGAGGGAATAGGAACGAAGAGCAAATGGCGGACCATGATGCGTAGCCGAGAGATAGAAGAGGAGAGAGAATGTATCTGGAGGATCAAGAAAAGAGATGAAATATGTCTACCTCCTCCAATACAAAGACTAGGGTGGGAGAAGAACCGCTTGGCCAAAGCCAAGGATGCTTTGCTCACTTCCAATCACAAAAACCCTTGGTTTTTTGCTTTAGAAAAAAGTTAAACTTTATTGCAAGTTTATGTTCGCCTGGAAACAGAAGGAAAATGAGAAATAAGTAGATAACCAAAGCTATCAAAAAGTAACCCTTCTTACCCAGGTGATGCAGTTGCACTGGATATTCTTATTATCTCTTTTCTTCCGTTCAAAAACGGCAAAGCAAGTGACCTACTTTTCATGAGCTATCTGAACACTTATTTTTACTGAAGAAACATAAGAAATAAAGAAAACAAAGTACACAAATAACATTTAATTTACATATGGTATATTTTGCTTGGCATAAAAATTAATCAACCTTCTTTTCGTTGTTGAAATACCATACCGTTTTACATGAAATTAAAACAAAGTTCCTTCTTTTCAATAATGGAGTCGACAACTAAAACTTCTGTTTTAAAATATTTTCAGTCAGTTTAAATGAACTTTTGACAATAAGTTAAATTATTATAAACTTCAAATCTTTCATTTTGCTTTCAAAGACTTTCAATTTATTACAACAAATTAAATATTCATTTACTGTATCATTTTCGACAATATTTTACAAATAATTTATCTTTAAATGATCTTATACCTACTTATCTGATCATACGTAGATTTATTACTTACTTTCCATTAGATTTAGTTAAAAAGTAAATAATTTTAAAATTATCATTGTATATTTTTACAATTAACTATATTCAAGTTTTACATGCTATCCCATCGGAACGTGCATGGAAAATGTCATACAAATTAACGAAAATTCACTGTGGAACACTTTGAATGAGCAAAAGAGCTGAAAAAGCGAAGGGAAAAGCAATTTTGTCGAAAGTTCTTCCCTTGTTAAATGTATAGGTAAGAACCCACAACAAAAATATTACAATTCTAGTGTCCGAGTAGTAGGAATTTTGCAATGCCATATAGTCCAAATATCTTATTTTACCAAATTTCGTTTGTTTTCCTTAAATTGAATAGTTACAATTTTAACAGTATGTGCCTATCTGTCTACTTATTATCTTTTTCTTTTGAACTAGTTTCTCTTTAAAGCTTCTTTTTAAAGTTCGATAACTTGCGTTTCTCTATCCTAAAACTGGTGAAAATGTGTGTCGAGTTTTGAAACGCACCGCAAATATGAACCTGAAGAATTCTGCTTTTGATAGATCATTTAAAACAGAATTAGCCAACATTTGCACAATCCGTTATCACTACATGATAAGCTATAAGATGAAATCACCCTAACTCTTTTTCTTTTCGTCTCCACCCCTTTTCTTATTTTAATCTTGAATATGCTGAATTTTGTATCTCATGTGTTAATTGGTGAATTCAAGGGGATTCTGCACTGAAAATACCATTTTCTAAACTTTTCAGCCCTTTTAGCTGGATATTTATTTTCATGTTGTATAAGCATTCAATATTTCTTTTCAGTGCGATATTTCTTTTAGTTCCAAGCTACTAAATTCTCAAGCTTAATTGCATTATCCTCCGTCACATGCTCCATAACATATAATTTTAAAAACAGCCGCTTGACATGTACCTGATTATAACGCACAAATCTATCACATAATTTTGTTTTAGTAGCTTTAGTGTGAAAATAACATTATTTTTAAACTCTGTCAGTTGAAATTTCTAGTTTTATACAGCTTTAGATTTTAATAAGCCAGAAACCATGCGAAAGAAAAAAGTATGACAAATTTAATTGTTCTTGTTTTGGAAATCCGCAAGGAGAATTTCAGAAGAATTGCATAAAAGCTGCCCTGTGTGGAATATTTTGAGAAAATGGATGTTCTAAAAAAATTAACTATTAAAAATTTCATATTTCAAAATAAAAATATTTTACTCTGGATTTTTACCTAATTATATAACTATGGATACTTAATTTATAAAAAAGTTTAAATATATTTTGAATCTACGGTGTCCAAGTGTTTTTAAAGTAATGGAATATAAATGTTAATTTTTGCGACATTAATACTACTAAATTTCAGTGTAGCATCCACTTTAAATTTTCGAAATATTCTTACATCTTTACAGAATACCAGTGTTTAAGTTTTTAGAAAGCCCATTTCCTTGCTCTGAAGAGTGCCAAAATTCGGTATTAAGTACAAAAAATAAAGTTTTAGAGCTTCAGAAGCAAAAGTAGGCATATGTATATTTTTGTATTAAGATTTCGCTCCATTAGCTTAGTTTATCTGTTTGTCTACATAGATTAATTTTATGAATAAGAAAATGAAAGAGACTTATAATCACATTTTAAATTCAATCTAAGTCAGATTTAGGATCACACATATGGGTAAACCTGGTTGGCTAATTTTGCAGAATATCAAAGTACAAAACACATTTTGAAAACGTACCTAAAAGACAACTCCATGCATAACTTTATAATTTCTTTGTTTAATCTTATAACAAAGTTAGCATTTTTAAGGTTATTGCCAAATTCAATTTGTGACTAATCTAGCCTACATGTAAGAAATCGATTATATTCTCTTCACCAACTTTATTTCAAAATCTCAGGCCGAAGGTGTGTAAAAACCATATTTAAGTCATAACGAATCTGCAGTTCCATACCCTCATGAAGCATCTGTATTAAAATCAAAAGAACTGCCATTAAGATTTGAAGAACGCCTAGTTTTAATCTAAAGTTCTAAAATCTTTTAGTTTTATAGAAACTGCAAAGCACATCACTATTCATTATTAAACGGACAACAACGGTTTTACAAATCCATAGTAGCCATAGATGTAATAGTTATAACTACAACCTGAATTTATGTCACTTTGTTTTGAAGCAAAACGTCTTAATGTGCAAAATACTTATCTATTTTTTCTAATTTTTAAAACTAATATTCAAGTTACTTGTATTTGCTGCATTTTGTCTTCTTTTTCAAAAAGGAGATGTTTAATGTATCATTAAAATTGTTGCATTAACAAACAATAGTAGTACAAAAAGTGCACTGAAATTCTATGCTTCACAGCATATAATGTTGACATTTTATATGTAAATACTATTTAAGAGATCATTTTAGCCGTGTTAAATGTAACATGTTAGTTTTAATTGTTTTTTCAAACGAATAGTCATTATTGCTTTGCATACCTATATTGAATATGCGTTAAGCAATTAATTTTCCTACTTATTAGTAGGTACTATTTAATAAAATATTTTGAACAATATAAGGAAAATATATTATACAGATATTATTTTTATTTTTATTTTATATATATAACGAAGCGGTCAATTGTCAGGATGATATCAACGTCACCGATGTACCGGAATTTCGTTCCGCAGTTCTTTTATATACCAGTAAATCTCATAGAGTGCTGTGGTTTTTTAGCACAATTAAAAACCATCGGTCTGGGTCGGATTTGACCCCGCGACCTGGGGATCAGTAGGGCAGCGTATAACCAACTGAACTACCGACTTTTTATCTACACTAAATAACTACAAATAAGACGATTTAAAATGTGCTAAGCAGTTTTATGGAATGTAAGCCGCATACGATATGCTAGTTATTTCTTGGAAACAAACAACAGTTCACAAATACACAGTACCTTTAAAGGAATTATGTATGTGCAATAGCTTGAAAGTTTTATTTGTCAGCGTCAGAAACGGAAATATATTTGGATCACCAGTTTTACCTAATTGAAAAGCTGAATTAGGCTTGAAAAACTCAATACAACTTACAGTTTACAACACTTAAACCATGGATCATTTCTTACAATAGCAAGATAGCTATCATTTAATTCAAATCTCGCGGTAAACCTTCAAGGAGATATTAGAGATATTATTAGAGACTACACACCTCAAGGTGACTTGTAATATAAATTATTAAACCAATTTAACCCAAATAGGTTTTCTTAAAAGCCACAAAGTTCAAGATGTACATTTCATTTGTCATAAAAATATCTCAAATGTATACATTTTAGTCAAAATCGTTAGAGCCATTTTAAAGAAAATAAACATTTTCAAAATATCTTCCACCCAAAGGGTAGTTAAAGGTAGAGCAACTTTCTTCAAAATCTTCGTTTGGCATCCTTAAAAGCTCTTAAATGCCAACTTTGGATTTTAACCCACTTTTCGTTTTTTTATGCTGTCCACAGACTGACAGACTGTCACACAGAGAGATATACGCACATGCACGCACACACACACAGACACACATACGCACGCACAATGACCGCTTTCTTTTTTTTTATTCATGGCCATTTAGTAATAAACAAATAATTATCTTCAAAATAATTAGTTATGTTTTACAGTAATTAAGAAATTTGAATTTCACATACGAGAGAAAACGTAAATTTTTTTTTTTTTTTTCTAAAGGTAACTGAATATATATTAGTCTATGGTTAATATTTTTAAAGATGTATTGTGTTTACTAAATGGCTAATCATTCAAAATAATTTGTGTATAATTTTATGCAATATAGATAGGTATAACTGAATGCGTCAGGAACAGTTTTAATTAAGACTGCAGTGGACAAATTCTGTGCAACCAACACCCAAAACTTTTACAATTACTGAAAGGAAATTTTGCTTTTACAATTTAAGTAACGCTATGTTGTGTATACCCTGGATTTTTCTTTATAAGCATTCACACATATTCACCTCTCATTCATATTTCCAGAATCTAGAGAGGATGTAAAATAATACTAGCTGAAGAAAAATCCCCTCCATCCAGCCAGGAATCGAACCCGGGATCTCTGGATTTACAAGCTAGCATGCTAAGCACCAGACCACAGAGGCAGTCAGGATTTTTTATAAGGATGTGTGTTAATGTATTATGTTCCAATGGCATGTTTCAAGCATATGAAGGAAGATGAGTTATATTTTCAATTAAATATCAATATTAACAATAGGTATATTTTGCCGAACCAGTTTTAAATTAATTTTGTATTCTGGGTACAAGAAACTAAGGGAAATTTTAAGCAGAAGGGAATGTACTTGGCAAGTAGAAAGAGAGGAGTGAGAAAGGGCATAAAGATGGAAGAAAGTGATTTGTGTATTCTTACTCTTTGAGACCGAATGTCGTAGCTGCTGCGTTACTATGTCTCAAAGAGTGAAGCCGTTTCTTCTTCTTCTGCTTCTTTTTATACGTCGCGCTTACCTGGTTCAAGCTTGCGCGCACACACATACATGCACTTGTCTTTCTCGCTGTAACTTAGCACGTCCATACATCTTATGCATAATCTTTCCATTCGTACCTAACTTAACAAAACTGCATTTAGCCTTCAACCTATCATACTCCTCATCCTACAATGAATGTGCTATGCAAATCATTGAAGCCATTGTAAGCTGTTACTTTCCCTAGAATGCAAACTTAAGTAAGGCTTTACGTTAGTAATATTTTTTATTTTTTAAGAATTTCAGACACTGACATACTTTATTGCCTTTCAAAGCAAATGCCCATATTCGTCACGCTCGCACAGTAATTTCGTAATTGTGATATCTAAACCGTTGCCATATATCGGAGACGGTAAGCTGATTTGGATCAAAAATATCAATTTTGTGTTTTTTTTTGTTAATTTAGAAACTTTAACCCCTATTTTATCATAATATAGTCTTTTAGCGCCCCAAAAAGTGCCATAAGAGTTTTTAAAATAAATCTAACTGTCAAAGGCCATATATGAATAAAAATTATATACCTATTAGTTAAAGTTTTTTTTAAAAAAATATGGAAATAATATCTAGGTGATATAAAATGTCAGTACGCTTAAAAAGCATTGATTTATATGTGTACCAAATTTCATACTTAAAGAGCAAATAGTTTCTCTGAAAAGTTGAGTTAAACTTCTTAAAATTAACATTGCAAGCATTGCAATTAACATTGCGCCAAACAATTCTGGTGGTACTGACTTTTTCTTTTAACAATTTCATTAAAATAATAAAAACTACATTTTTTTTGTTAAACAAATTTGTGAAAAAATAATCTATTCATTATAATTATTTTAAAAATATGATCAACACATCTATCTAATATAAAACATTCAGTACAATTAGAAAGCATTGATTTATATCTGTACCAAATTTCACACTTCAAGAGTAAACAATTTCTCTGAAAAGTGGGCTAAACTTCTTAAAATTAACATTGCAAGCATAGAACTTACAACCTTCCCGTAAGGGAACTTGGGACAGAAATTTTAATTTTCTATATTTTTATAGGCATGGAATTAATACTTGGCAAACTTAAGGGTGTTTATGTTATCAACCACCACACAAGGTTTCATCACAATCTGTTTTATAGCTTAGAGAGAATTATTATTCAATCTATTCCTCTTCTTTATATGATTACCCTCTCCGTATGAAGGACTGACACGCCCTAGTACTTACAGGATTCAATGTATTTACAATGTGAAAATATTCGAAATATTACATGCGCATCATAAACTAAAATATCAGAATAGTTTTATCATTTCATGATCTCTAATTGCCCAACAAACACCATAAATCTCTGACAGGAATAAAAAATAATTGCTTTTAAAATTCCTTGCTTTGATGGACATAGAAAATTATTTTTTAAATTTCTGCATATTTAATTTGTTAAAGCTAAAGGAACTCTCACATTTTGATACCAAAGACAAGCTTATGTGACGTAAATGGAGCATGTGCTGGAAAAATTCTAGGAGCATAGCACAAAAATGAATCCGCATGGAGCAGATAGTGTATTAAGAAATGTAAATCGAGAAAAACATTTATTGTACATACATGCATTATGATCATGAGTCAGATTACCTGTTTGTGACACCTTTCCTCTTTTGTCTAGTACTGTCTCTCTTAAGATGCATTGTTTTTGATTTGTGGCGAGATACCGCTTGGTCACTCCTTTCCAGTGAATTAAGTTAGTTGTTTTTTTTTTTTTTTTGCCAGTACTTTGTTCAAATACTACCGAAAATTTAAGAATAATAACATTTAAATGTAACGTACATGCCATTTAAAGCCTAGATGTTTAAAGATGGCGGGATCTAAATAACTGCATTGCCAATCGATGAATGAAGGTTTGCGGGACATTTATATGCATAAACCTAAAACTCCTCAATTCTATAATTTTTGGACTATTTTTCAGTTCCAGGATCCCTTAAATTAGTTGACTCAATATATTTGAAACAATGTTTATATTTTAGCACTAATATTTTAACTTAGTTTGGAAACTTTTACCGGCATTTAATAAATTTCGACTTTTATTTATTAATTATTTGATCTTTTTGTCCTATACCTAAGAATAAGCTTAGGAGGCCTTTGTGTTCTATACCACCAGAACATATTGGAATCATATAGGTGTATGTGTTTCACACAATACCTACATCAAAAATACTCAAGCAAATAAAAGCCCATGGTTTGAAAAATAAAACCAGACAGAGAGAGGAGGAAGGGAGGGAGGGAGGAAGGGAGGGGGAGAGGGAGGAAATAAAATTAGAAAATAATTTAAGTATTATTATGAAATGTAGATCATTTTGATAAATGCAAAAGGCAATTTATATCTTAAACGTCTTATTACATGTTTACTTAATGACAATATCTACGCAAGAAAGCAGTACAGTAGCGAATTAAACTTACTCGTTACAAAGTGTCCAGAAGTAGCTTGAATGTTGGAACGGTATTCGAGCTTCTGGGCAAAATTACAGTGAAAAGGTAATAAAAATTGAAAACTACTTATTTTAATGTTTAATTTCTTAAAAATGGCTCGAAGTGTTTTAAAGAATTTTCGTGGCTAAAAACGTAATGTTAATAACGTGTGAGCGTTCAGAAAGAATTGTGAATGACTGATAAATCATAAGCGAAGATCAAAATGTATAATAGAAGTTAGAGCTAGTGCTAATACCTATATAATTCGCCAAAATAACTTCCTATGGCATTAGCTGTTTTCATAACTGCGTTATTACATCATGCATGCTAGCTTCCAAATCCAGAGATCTAGGGTTCGATTCTGGAATACATATATTCCTTTGGCGAGTACCTAAATGTGTGCGTAAATTTAATACCAATGCAACATCCTGACAGCTAATTGACCATGTGGTATCGCTTAATATATGTGCAAGAGAAAGTAAACATCGAATTCGCATTTGAGTAAGGTTAAACTATTTGGAAAGTCAAACTAATAACAAACCAGAAGTTAAATCTGATATACTTGGTGTACTTTAACGAGATCTAAGATTTATGTGTAATGTTTTCTCTATAACCTAGAGTTTACCGTAGCTCGTAACAAAACTCGTTCAGAATGAAGAGAATTGCACAAGCTATTTCTTGAAAATTCAAGATAAATACTTGATTTGCCATGAAAATATCTGAAAGATATGTTTTTTTAGTCAAAATAATAGGAGCCATTGGAAGAGTCTATTGAAAATCATGTCGCATCTGAGGAAGATACTTGAGCTGAACACCAAGTTTGGTATTTATCAGGTTTTCGATAGTTGATTATATCATTCTCTCTCTCTCTCTCTCTCTCTCTCTCTTACAAACTCGGACGAAAAAGTTTCTGAACGTCTGGATTCAGGGGCGTCAAAACGTGTATTTTCAATGGTATCTCGATGTGTAATTTTTGGGTGCAATGCATTACAATTTATACTTACATTGGAAGAGGATAAACATAGCGAAAGTAACATCATAGAATAGTTTCTCACTGACTTACGCGCAGCCCTGCGCTTGCGTGAAGCACAAATCTTCGTTGGGATGCTGGAGCGCTGGACCAAACTTCCTGTGGGGTCCACATTCTTTCCAGATACACACGTCCACAAACAATCACCAACATCTCACCACTGCCATACCCCTGGCATTTTCTTTCCGACACGGCACGCTACTTTTAATTTTCTTTTCCGCAGTCCAATCGCGTCATCTGCCCCAAACTTCCTTCCTTTTAACGTCTGCCGTTTTAAGGGTGGATTTTCTCCATTGTGGGGTTAGACCGCGTGGGGAGGAAATAAGAATGGGGTATCAATGCGACACTACAAGATGAGGGTGGGGCTCGAGGCATAGGCTGTGATTCGCTCAGAAAGAAGAGAATTGCTGCTAAAAATCCCATAGAGAATACCCTATCCGATCGTCAGAGATTGTCCATAATGCGCTGTCAATACAGAGAATCCCTGAGGAACAATATGGGACAATGAATTTCTGCGCATGTTGACGTTTACTGGTTTAACGACAGTCTAATACTACGGTTTCGCTAAAGTTTGAGATGAGAGTAAAAATCTGGGTAGTGCACTCACATGACTTTCTATACTCACTTTGTACAAACTATTCCTAGAAACGATTATGTTTGCATCTATCATAATCATCGTTCAACACCAAGATAGGCCAGGATGGCTTGTTTCAGCTCAGAGATCATCTTTCCAGCGACGTTTAGATCTTCCAACACTACTGTTTCCTGCAGGTTTATATCCTGCAACTATTTTAGTTATTCCTTACGAGTGAAATACCCTGCCTAATTTTCTTTCTACATTTGTTATAAGCTTTATTTCTAGTGTTTCCACCATTCTTTTATCCCTTCGTTCATTGCCCAATTTTCGGAAGCAATATTGGTACGGCATCACTTTATAGGACTTTGCTTGTATCTCCTTCATGTTAATCAAGATAAACGTTTCATAAATGGTTTTATTATATATTTTGTTGTTTTTAATGGTAATAGTAGAACCGATTGTCGGATTTTTTAAGAGCTCGTCGCTATGTGAGAGCTTTGCCATTCCATTTTCTTTGCATGGCTGGAATATAAAGACAGGAATCAAGACTTACTATTTGAGCAAACTGAAAGTATTTGAAAAGTCAAATGAATAGCAAGCAATATTTCAAAAATCGTGATCTTCACGAAAACGTTATCTCAAATAAATTGTGTGCTTTAACGAGATCTACAGTTTTTGTGCACCATCTCTTACGGTTTACCAATAATTCAAAGGTCAAAGAGAACTAAGAGGACTTCAAAAGCTACTTCCAATTCAAAATATACATGCTTTTGTCATGAGAAGTTCTGAATATATAATAAGTATTTAATTCAAACTGTTAGAGCCATTTTTGAGAAAATAAACATTTTCAAAATAATTTTAATGCAAAGTTTATTTTGGGTTGGGGAATTTTCTTGAAAATCTTGGTCCCTCGTTGTCGAAGTTTTGAATGGAATGCAATACTTTCTCTACCTACTATGTGTATGGCAAAGAAGAAAAATGTGTGGGATTCACCTTAATTTCTCTGCTCATTCTTCTACAAATGCTTGTTCTTTTACCTACTTCCTGTTAAGAGTAGCCTTATGTGAAATGTTTGAATCTTACAGCTTTAGCTGAAATCTTCTCAAAATGTCATATGCCCCTCTACCACTCTAAAAGTATATATGTTTTAAATTCCATGCGGACATCTTTAAAAAGTTTTTGAAAAAATATTTCGTTTTACATTTATCATAACTAATCATGGACTTTACAGGGAGCGAAAGTCCCACCTTATTAAAAAAATATTAACCGACCATTTAAACAGTAATATACAGAATTGGCACAAAGAAACCTTTCTACTCTTTTCATTATTTCAAACTCAAAGTGTACTTTTTGCAAAAACTTATTCTCAGTGCTCGAATTGATTATTTCGTATCTTGATGAATTTTTAACAATTATATGTCACTTTTTAAATTCACCCCCTTTTTTTTTTTTTTTTTTTTTTGAGCACTACAGGTTTCTAACTATATCGAACACTTTTAATGTTGGAAAGTTCGTTGTCAAATAAAAACATTGTTATTGAAGCTAAAGGTTCAAAGCACTATTTACATCAAAATTATTTTAGAATTTTTTTGAAAATGACAAACTTTTACTATGGATGCCGTTAATCGAGATAAACTTTGCTTAAAGAATTAGACATTTCCTATTAGTTAAAAGGATACTTTAGCAAAGCGATAGTCTGATTTTTAAAAAGTGTGTCACTGAAATTTCACCACTTATGCAACACCAAGATAAAATGGAACATACCTACCTAGAATGGAGTATAAATATTTGAAGATTCAAACTAATAACAATAAATATCTCGAAAATGGTTAACGCTAGAAACATTTGACATACATTGTGCACTTTAATGATTTTTAATGAACTAGTTCGCTTCTATTACCTAATAAGAAAATAAAAAGTTGCTAGCTGTAAAAAGTCAAGCACCTTATATATAAAATGAGGGTTGTATCCCTAATTTGAAGGGAGCTATTGTATTCCACTCCACCCAAGAATTTGATAGCGACATTTCACCGTAGGTTGTATCCCACCCCAGACAAACATATCTGTGAACATAACAAAAGCATAACATAACAATTTCGGAATTTTGTAAGAATGCCACCTAATTTTTTCAAGAAAATCCCTCCGCCAAACTACACCTTAGTTAAAAAAATTTTAGTTTTTTCCTCCAAAGGTTCTATAACCAGATTGACTAAAATTCCATTAGGATATATGCGTGACCAAAACAATGTGGTTTTACCCAGCGAGATGGCTTGGTATTACTTGAGACTCAATCAATCAATTTATCAAGTTAGTGCCTGAGAGCATGTACATTGCATAGACATTGTCAAACTACATAATGAGGAAAGTAATAAAATTTAAAACAACTATTCCCACAATCGGAAGTATTAATACTTAGTGCTTCAAAATATTCATTATCATGCTATTTTAAAATTATTGATGACTAAGTTTTTAATATACTGTGACAGTACGTTATGTAATGTTTCACCAAAATCATTGAAACTATTTTTAATGGTTACTTTTATGCACAAAATTATCATTAGCTGTTTATTATTTTTGGTGTAATATTCATGAGTGGTATTGTTGCGTAAGTATGTGTTATTTTTGTACATGAAGCAAACATTCAATAGCATATAAAGAAACAACTGTAAAATTTTTCAATTTCCAAAATAATGGCCTACAATGGGCTCTACTATCTACATTACATATTAATCTTACTCGTATTCAAATCTCATGGGCTGAATGGGTCTTTTCGTGGTTTTCCTCAGTCGCTACTCAAACACTGGATTGGATAGAAAGAGGCCTAAATTTAGCCATAACCGAATATTTTATTAACTTAACTCCGCCTACGAAGCAATAGTCCTTACTTACACATAGTACCAACTCCTAACCTGTTGATTCATTTATAAAACGCAAATGTTACTGTTGCGACTTTCTAAAATCAAAGAATTTTATTTTTCATTCTACTTTTCCGAACTTTATTCCATGCACGTGTCTTTTAGCACAATGACTCTCTGATCGACTGAATTCATTAGAACCCTAATTATGTGAGCTACATGAAGGAACTTGCTAATGACCTTATGGCAAAGTGTTGCATTGCTTAGATAATGAGTGTTTACATTATACATAGGTCTTAGCGTATGGAAATTCTTTCTTGTAATATTTTACCTATCTCTCTATCATTTCCTTCCAAAATTACTCACTCAATAATTCTGATATGGCTGATTCTGGTATTTTATGTATCAATAACTGTTAAACTTCAAGTTTATACCATATTTGGAGGTTTACCACTTAAAATTTCCGAATTTCACTGCCGCGTCCTGTTACATGAGTAGACATCCAACTGTAGATAAATGCCCAGTAGGGCCGTAAACAACTAAGAAGCATTGCAGCTATGCTGTATAATACTAAATAAAGTACACTCCTTTAAACTGGCATGCCGTCCGAAAAAAAAGGGAGCCAGATGCACTTGCAGAGTACGAGGTCGAAGGAGAGCAGGTGAAAACAATTCCTCACCTGTCGCTATCCCAAAATATTTAAAATTCAGGTCAACGCGGTCTTTCACTGAGAGATATTTTCTTGGTTTCCTTAACTTGATTATGAATACCCCACTCTTCTAGAAGGTTGCAACACAAATTTTTAATAACACCTGCTTTGGGACAATGGTAAAGCCATTTCAATAATTGATACCTCCTACAAATAGCCACCAAATTCATGGATTTTAGATAATCATCGACAATGGTTTTGTGAAATACGGGGTATTTTTTGAGACATCCATAAGTACTTCCAAAAGTTACTCCAGCCTTTAAAGTACAACAAATTTAATAATATTTAGGACAAACAAACCACGACGGTGTTGCAGTTAGTAATATACTCATTTATCTGGTCAACATGTCTGACAGTATATGTATCTTAAAATATATGCTAAAAAACATGGGGTTAATTCTCTGATTGCATGCTTGGAGGACACTCAAATGGACGGGAAGAGTAACTTCCTATTTATATTTTGCAATGGTACCTGCACTTTTGTACTTAAAATTTTAATCATCATCAGTAACTCTTCATGACTTAGTAGAGCTCTCTTGTTCCGGCCTCATACTTCTTCCCATCTTTTTACTATTGTTCCACAACCAGCAGGTTCATATTCGTAAGATTGTAATGGAATTCGAGAGTTATCCATTCTTTGCTAATGATCCTTTAATTTCTCTCTATTTACTTGTACCTTTTCTTATGGCGAAAATATGTCTAATTAGACGATTTTAATTAAAACTAATTTAATCAATACAGTAACAGAGATTGCTTCTTTCTTGTCTACGTAATAAAGTAACAGAGATATTTAAGATGCAAATCATGCTTCATCCCATTTGTAAATCTCAGCTTTGCAAAACATTGCCAATCATATCGCCATTAGTCTCAAATACGAATTTCACACATTAATTGCAGTTGGTGTTACATTAAAATCTGTTTTTGATAGCAGATCCAATAAACAACTACATATTTCTTTCCACAAAGAAGGAGAGTGCTGTTTAGTCGCGAAATAATGTATGTCTGAAATATTGTTAGACAACTTGAAATTGTTTTCTGAACTGAAAAGAGAAGGAGCTTAAAAATAATTGAATGAGATATTTAGGATCAGTAAAGAGAAGTAAGCTACAACACAGAATTTCAAATGAAACTATTACAGAAGATCTAAATGTATGTGTATCTAATAAATTAACATGTTATAGAGACAATGGGTTAAATCATTTGGAACGAATTCGAGTAGGAAGACCGGGGAAGAGATGGAAAGATAGTGTGAGACCGGAACAGAACTAAGGTCTAATCCATGAGAGAAAGAAAGAAAGAAAGAGAAGAAGAAGAAGAAGAAGAAGAAGAAGAAGAAGAAGAAGAAGAAGGAATAAGACAAAGCAAAATAGCCTTGGTCGGACACCATGAAGAACTGCAGCAAACTATTTCTAGAGAGCAGTGCGATATTTTTTTAAATGCTCCATTTATGCACCGTCTTTAACATTGAAGGTCATATCGGTAGCTTTTAACCTTTTGGAACAATTGCTCAACAGTAACGGTTATTTCACGGTGGTTCTGAACTTTGGGTTTCCATTACTTTAGACTAATTGATATCATTAAATTCACACACATTCACACTCCCATTCATACTTCCAGACTCTAGGAAGGATGGGGAACAATCCTAGTTGAGAAAAAATACCTACTATCCAGCCGGGAATGGAACCCGGGCCCCTTGCACAGCAGGCAGGTGCTCTATCGACTGAGCTAAGGCGTGAAAATGTTTCAAAGCCTTTGAAGTTGTATTTGAAAATTCAAACCAAAAACCAAAAACAAAAAAACAAAAAAACAAAAAAAAAACAAAAAACAAAAACAAAAAAACACTGATCTGTTACATTCACATGAGTTTCTCTACTCTAGTACCAACTATTGTTACAAACTCTTATTCCCCTATCTTCTTCATGCTGGTTGAGCTAAACATTTGCTTTGAGCGATACTCAAATCTTTATAGCTGGTCGCTATATGAAATCTTTGAAATTCCGTTCTCTTTGCACGGCAAAGAGATAAGAAAGTAAATAACGACTTTTCATTAGAGAAAAGTTTAAATATTGCAAAACTCACTCAAATAACAAGGAATATCTTCGAAATGGTTCACTTCATAAAAAACGCATTTGGACATTACCTACTTGTGTGTATTAACGAGATCCACATTTTTGTACAGTAAGATTTGGACTATCTCTTGTGGTTTACCAGCTATGAAAAATTCATCAACAGTAAATAGGACTACATGGGCTATAGCCAGAAAATTCTAAATACCACTTCATTTGCCAAATATCTTTTAATCAAAATCGTTGATCGTTTTTGAGAAAATCAAAATGTTTCATGTAAAGGGTAGTTTAGGGTGAAAGGATTTTCTACAAAATCTTCGTATCCTTGAAAGATATTAAACGTAAATACCAACTTTGGTATCTAACCGACCTTTCATTTTTGAGTTATGCTGCTCACAGACACACACGCGCGCGCAGACCTTTTTTAAACTGCTTTTTCTGGGTTCAGGGGACCTTGAAACATATTTCCGATGAACTCTCAACAACGAATTTTTTGGTGGAATACAATACTTCCCATACTTACCATATGTAGTAAAGAAAGTAAAGAGAATGGCAATTTACCACCTGAGATAAGTTTAACATGGGCGACGCCGTGTCCGAGCGGTTGGAGCATTTGCTTACCACTTAGGCCCGGGTTCGATCCCAGGGACTCGCATGTGGTATTCATGGTGGATGAAGCGGCGTCAGGGTGGTTTCTCTCCGGGTTCTCCGGTTTCCGCCGCCACTCGTTCCACCAATTGCTCCATTATCACCTTTCCAATCAACGATTTCGCCTGCATTTATCATCCTCTTCCTCACTATCATACCTGGCGCTTGGCTGACAACCCGTTTCCAGGTCTTCACTCTGTCTGGTCCATAGATTCCCGTGCTCCCCGATAGGCATCTGACCCTAGGCATTGGCTTGTAAGTCCAAGGGGGAGTGGATGTATGTTCTAAAAAGGGTAGGGTAAATAGTGCCACAAAAATTTGACATAGTTTTTGTGGTTTAACCAGTGCTATATGTTTCGTTTAGTAATCCCCCCCCCCTCTCTCTCTCTCTCTCTCTGTCTCTCTCTCTCTCTCTCTCTCTCTCTCTCTTACGGTTTACCAGTTATGCCAAAGTTATTTAAAATGAAGAGAACTTCAGACTTTTTCTAGAAAACTGAATCTTCAGAGCCATTTTTGAGAAACCTGAAGTAATAAACTATTTCCCAAGTAAACCCTTCAATGTCAAGTTTGGTAATCATCCAGTTCTTCGCTTTTGAGTTATGGTATTCACAGGTGCACAAGGGCAAGAGATAAATCAGCGTAAACCCTCCAAGCCTCTATTCATGTGAATTCTCCACATAATTGAATATGCAATACAAACTATATTCTTAAAACAATTTAAAATAGCAATTTATTCACATTCCTAGAATTATTCTTATACGCATAACTCAACCATAGCTTCTGAAGTGCAATCACTGCTTTAAAGAGCAGATACTACAAAGATTGTATATGTTCGTATCTTCTTGATGAACTATAAGTATAAGGCACGTAATACTTGAAGGTTAGGTACAGGAGAAGAGAGAGGAGTCAAAGAAAATAGTTCTCCACTATCACCAGTATCCTTCAGCTTACAAGAAGTAATGCAAATTCAGATAAGTCTCCTACATCAACAGTTTAATGACTGTTGCAATAGCGCTTAAAGTCAAAATCTTCCACAAGTCACCTTCACCTTGCATTAGATCAAGAGATGCTGCTTGTGACGTAATTGCCTGGAACGCGCAAATTTATAGCCAATATAAAACACGCTGTTTTATTGCTAAATGATAGCCATCCAGCAATAGCTGCAACAGAAACACATATCAACTATGTTTCTTTGTTGTTATTACCTTTGGAGGAGAAACAAGAACCAATCGACATTAAACATATTTTGTTAAGGGAATCCTCTGTAAATTCCACAATGTTCAACGAATTTAACTTAGAAGCATCTTTTGTTTCATTTAAGTAATGTAGGCAGGAAGATACTGAATTTTAGTTCCATACCTTAAAAATGTCTCCATAGGCTTTAAAATATATTGGGAAGAGCCCTCTGCGATGCAAATTTTACAAGTTACTTATCTACACATACAACCTCGGTTGGAAGGAGCAAAGATGTTATCCTTTTAGGTGAATTACACACAAGAAGAAAAGAAACTTCCAGTATCGTTTTAATCTGTGAATGTGTATTTTAAACACATATTGAAATAAATTTTTGCAACACTTCATCGCAGTATAATTCAAGAGGTAACAATTCAGGCAAGCAGAACTGAAGTACATCGCAGATCACACTTACTAAGAGGTAAGTTCTTGTTCTGAATATTTCTAAAATTAACTTATATTTTGAAAGGGGTAAAGGTGTACCGAATTTTTGGATAGAATGCACTGCCATCGGTAAATAAAACAAAGACTTGATGCAAATATTATCCTCATGTATATTGATACATATTTTATACCTGTGTATATCTCGAACGCTAGTTTTAATAAAAGCAAATATCAAATGTGTACACTCACATGGCATGTGTATTAAGTATTGCACAAACCATTCATTAAAATGGCGTATGTACTCCATGTCAATAGAGATAAACATTTATACAAATTGTTAGAATGACATGGTCAACATATGTGTCAAAGTGTTGGTGATAGCGGGCAGCCTTACCTCAGCCCTCTATTATTTCTGTTAGCTGTTTTAGCATCATTCACTTTTATATACGTGTTGTTATACATGCTTTGAACCACTCTCACTACATGTTCAGGATATCCTTCTGTCATCATAATTTTAAAAAGTTCTCCATATATCATGTCGAAAGCATTTTCAAAGTCGATAAATGCTATAAAAGTTGGAAAATTAAACTCTGTGTTTATTATTTGTGTTAATACAAAAATGCAATCATTGCATGATCTTACTTTCCTGAATCCATTTTGGGATTCTGCTAATTTCGTCTCAGCGATGAGACCAATTCATTTGTTATCATTTTTGCATAGAGTTTATACGTAGTGCAGAGTACACTGATGTCTTTATAGATCTGTGGGTTTCATCTCTCTGTGTCTTGAATATTGGGCATAAAACTGCCATATTCCATTCCTCTGGTACACATCAAAGTTGTTAGCAACAATTAATAAATTTTAGTAGCTTAGACACAAGTCCAACTGACAAATATTTAAGTAATTCTGCAGTTAGTTAATCACATCCAGGATTTTTCCCATTCTTAAGTACTTTTAGAGCATTTTTAAATTCTTCAGTGATTAAGTCCAGAGTTTGATTAATATTTGCTGGATCTACATGTTACTTCCAGTAAGGTTCTGTCTATAGATTACGGTTTACCATTTCTTACTTATGCAAAAGTAACCTCAAAACCTTCAATATATGGGAAGGCTGATCTCAGAAAATTCAATATCCGTATGCATTTAATTTATATTAAGTACACGGTAGATATTTTAAGCAAAATCATTGCTGCCATTTCTTAGAAAATTAATTTTTTTAATGCTCCATGTTAAGGATTGTTTGGGGAGCGGATATATTTTATTTATTTATTTTTTAATATTCGTGTCGCATCCTTCAAAGATGCGGGACCTAAATACAACATTTGGTTTTTAACCAACCTTGCGTTTTTGAGATGCTGTTCACAGACAGACAGCATAGGCACTTCCCCCCCCCCCTCAAAATGATTTGGAAGGGGGGTGGTTCAGAGTGTCTCAAAACACATTTCTGGTAACTTTCGACATGTCAGTATTCCATTTAAAATGGAACAGAATACTTCCCCTAATTACTACAAGTAGTACACAAAAGAAAAATATGATAGAAACAAATATCGTCGTATATTAGAAATTTCAGTGTTAAAATCTGAATACTGTTTAGACACTCAGGGAAGTCTAGGGGGCTTCGAGTGTAATGAATGAAATCTATGCTGTGCAGCTATGCTGTCCACAGACTGACAGGCTGACACACAGACACACACACGGACCTTTTTCTAAAAATGCTTTTCTTTGGATTCAGGGGGTCTCAAAACATACATTTCCGGTAAAATCTCGACATCGAATTTTTGGGTGGAATACAATACTTCCCCTACTTACCAGTAGAGAAATTAAAAATGGTCTTAGACTTTTTTATCAAGATCTGAAGAGCGTTATCTGAGTATGTCAAAAAGACTGGATGAAAGCTTCATCGTGTGGAACACTTACAATAAAAGTGTAAGTAACCTGTCAATTCTCTTACAGTTTACTGTTTTATTGCCACTTAAATCATTAGCTCAGAAATGATTTGTGTATATATTTGTTTATTTATTTCACATAAACCGGTCCTTTAACGAGATCTCAGTTTTATGTGTACTAAAATTATGTCTACCTCTTCCGGTTTATGTGATATGGAAAAATCAATCTGAACGAAGAGGACTATTTCCTGAAAATTCCAAATTTACCTATGGTAGTTTAAACAAAATTATTAGAGTCATTTTTGAGAATATCAAAATTTTCCAAATTTCTTGCATGTAAACTGTAGTTTGGTGGGGAGATTTTCTTTAAAATCTTTGTCGTATCCTTGGATGATGGTAAACTTAAATACCGATACACACACACATACACACACGCTCTCTCTCTCCCTTTCTCTCACTTCCTCCCTCTCTCCCCTTCTCTCTCTCCCGCTCCTTCCTCCTCCCTCTCTGTTTCTTAACATTCATATTTTTACTTTCTCTACTACGTATAGTAAAGTAGAGGAAGTATTGCATTCCACCCAAAAAATCGATGTCGACATTTCACCGGAAAAGTATATTTTGAGGCCCCCTAAATAAAAAAAAGCATTTTTAGAAAAAGGTCAATGTGTGTCTGTGTGTCTGTCTGTGGACAGCATGACTCAAAAACGAGAGGTCGGTTAAAGAGCAAAATTGGTACTGAAGCCTAATGTCTCAAGGATGCGACACTAAGATTTTGAAGAAAATAACCCCACCCTAAACTTCCCTTTACATGGAAAAGTTTTTGAAAATTTTGATTTTCTTGAAAATGGCTCTAACGATTTTGATTAAAATGCCATGCGTTTGATATATTTTTGTGACAAATGAAATGCATATCTTGAATTTTCTGGCTATTGTCCATGAACTCTGGATGTCTTTTGCATAACTTGTAAAACTTAAGAGATAGACCAAATCTTACTCTACAAAAAATGTATATCTTGCTAAAATACACAGTTTATGGATATACATATTGTGGAGTGAACCATTTCGGAGATATTGCTTGTTATTTGTGTGAGTTTTGGAGAACTTATACTTCTGCCAAATGAAACATCGTTATTCATTTTTTTATATTTTATCTGTCTAAAGAAAGTGGAATTTGGAAGTTTTAAAAGATTCCCATAGTCCCCTTGCACCTACAAGGAAATAAGCAACAACATAATGTCTGCGAATGTTTGTATTAACAGGAAGGTATAGGAATAGGAGTGTGCAAGAATGGTTAGTACAAGAGAAGAGAGTCATGTGAGTGCAACACAACAAATTTTGTATAAAAATAACTTATTTATTTTGTATAAAATGTCAGCTGTATAAAATACTTGCTGGCAAATATAAGGTATGTATATCTTGAATTTTGTGCAAACAACCGTAAATTTCTTCTGTACAGCTAGTAAATCGTAAGAGATAGAATCTTGCTAAATAAAATGTAAACATACCAAATATAATTAATTTAGTTTAGCTGCACATTAAACAAATTTTAAAACTAAATCCATAATCTGTGGAACTTCTGCGCCCCATATGAAATTACTGAAGTTTAGCTTATTTGTTTGTGAAGTTTTAAGAGTATTGTGTTAAAACATCAAGAACAGATATCAGCAATTATGTGCCATCCAAAACATTTTATCACACTTAGAACAATATTAAATAAATGTTCAACCTGTTGTCAAAGATTCACCGAGCATTCCAAGTTTTCGGGTACCCAACCCTGTAAATGTCATACAATTTTTACAACAGCAAGATATCTACAAGGCCAAGCACCCAAAAAGTTTAAAATCGTGTACCTTTTAATGACTTCATGGACTCCTGGTTTACGTAGTCATTACCTTTCTTTTTCTCATAGAAAAAAAAAGAAAGAAAAAAGAAAAATAGGATCTTATTTCTCTGATGAGACAATTGTGATTTTTATACGCAATGGCGTATCTTACTACAAAAATGAATACATTCTTGATTTTTATAATAATTACATTAATCTTAATTTTCATAGTAGAAGAGTTCATAATACTTGCTCCTTTACATGGATCAATTATTTTACTGAAATGCATTACAAAGCATAATTAAAATACAAAATACTTCTTCTTGGTTTACCGTAACACTCATCAGTAGAATGTTTGTTCTCTTGTGTGTATGGATGGGGTTATCACTCCCTATATTTTAAAATTTTAAAGTTTGCAAACTAATTAATGAAATTGTGTTTAATTTGATAGAACAATAGTCCAAAGGTGACCCAGATAATTAGGAGGTGAAGGGCGAAAAGATAAAATATCAAATTTTAATTTATAAATATGCTTTTTCTGACATCTTGAATTGAATGAGTTTGTTCCATTATAACATGAATTTATTTTTACCAAATAAGTGAGTGATGTAATGCTAACAATAATGCTATATACCGTTATTTTTATGTTTGAAAATGAATCAAAAGCGAAATGTTAGTATATTTTAGTTTATTGCACAAACGAAATGCATATCAGATTATTATTATTATTATTATTATTATTATTATTATTATTATTATTATTATTATTATTATTATTATTATTATTATTATTATTATTATTATTATTATTATTATTATTATTATTATTATTATTATTATTATTATTATTATTATTATTATTATTATTATTATTATTATTATTATTATTATTATTATTATTATTATTATTATTATTATTATTATTATTATTATTATTATTATTATTATTATTATTATTATTATTATTATTATTATTAGTCATAATTGCTGCTAGTTATAATTATTGTAATTTTGTAACTTCCCTTTCACAATTCAGGATTAATGCAGTGAACGAATAATGCTCAAATAAGCCTAGGTAACTTTAGTTCAAATTTATCTGACGTTTGTCTTAAGACAAGAAGTAATCATGGCTAAAATCTTATTCAGATAACTCACAACTGGTAGTAATCAAAGGCTCTTCGTGATGAAACGTAACAATAGATGTATGGGAATTCCAGAATGTTAACCAAGGAATCAATAAGAAATTTCATAATCCAAAACTCGATCCCATTATTTATGTTAAGAATGTATGCAGAAGGAAAGCCGCTAAAATTGAAATGTCTGCTCTTATAAGCTTATAAGCTTATCTATTACTCCAACATATCTCATCTACCTGGTGCACAAAGTAATATGAAACCATATAGTGACAAGAGAGTATAACGCTTAAAATAACGCCGATCATTGTATACAAAATTGAGATTATTGATCAATTACTCAGGAAGAAAGGTAGAAACTAATTCATTGTTTAAAACATTTAGTCTAGCTGATCATAATACACAGTAAAAACCAACAGCGAGATTCACTTAAATATTTACCTAAAGGCTATTTCTTAAAATCAGGTAGGTATAGGAATTCTTAGGTAGTTAGGTTCAAGATATACGCACCAACAGCTTGACACTACCAACCTTGCAAAACAAGGTAAGTAACAGGCAGGGAAAAATCTATCCGAGACGTCAAAGGATTGTACGAGGAATAGGGTGCTTTGTTAACTACCACGTCTTTGCCTGTAGTCCAGTGACAGTTCAAGCGTTTTCCATCTTGGCATAAGTGCTTAGAAATTCCTACGCCCCGTCGACATGTATCTTCTGCACTACCATTCCTTCCCTTTTCCCTGATAGCTTAATGGACGACTTGAATGGTGATATATATCACAAACAAGCCCTGTGCAATACGAATTCGGAAAACAGGGTTGGATGATGTCAGATTCATAAAACGGAGATCCATTAGTATTCATCCTAAGGACCATAATGGAACAATGTAACGAGTTCAGTGTTGAGCTTCACATAAAGCTTGATAATAAACAAGCATAGCATTAATAGAGACTCTGTTGAAACGCTGGTTCCGTTCTCTATGCCTAGAAAATTGACTCGATTGATGCAAATGACCCTTACAGTAATATGGATTAAGTGTCCATTCAGGGAGAAGTTTGAAATAAATTAGATATCACAAGAGGGGTGACACAAACTTATTGACCCCGCGGTTGTTGCGCAAGGTTATCGAAAGGTCGGCGTCGTCAGTCGGAACGGTAAACAAGATAAGACGCTCGCCCAGCGTAAACACCATAAGCACTATCGTTAGAGAACTAGAAACTTCTGGATATTTCGACATCCCAAATATTCTAGAAAGCTCCTACGACCGTATAATCGAGCGCTCTCGCGAAGTCAGTTGGTACAAGTACGTGAGCGAATCAGCGACTGCATAAAAAAGCGCCGTTCTTGACGACCGCGGTGAAGTGTGGCAACTTCTGTTACTGCAAGGATTAGAGACGTCTTGTGTTCGACTCCACAGCGAGTGAACCGTCCGGAAGAAGAGCTACATCGGGTGCATTTGTCACGCCGCATATATTTGTTACAGATGCGCTAATTCTGTTACTTAGTATATTTGACTCATAAGGTTATGAAAATATACATTTTAGAATTATCTTTGTAAATAAAAGATAAATGGGCATGTTAAATATGTAACTATTTGGTATCGCACAACAAGTAAGGCAGCAACCAAAGAAAGGCAACTAGTGCATGCGATGATTAAGACATACGGAGCAAAGTTATACTACGGTTTAATCTAGAGATTCTCGAAAATGCAAAACGGAACTCTGTGAACACATTTCTACAATGCAAAAAACCGACCTCTAACACAAATTCAATTATTGTAAAATAAAACACAATCCCATCGCTACATACCAAACCTTCCAGCGTTAAAGCACAATAACTCACAGATAAGTGAGTTTACTTTCAAAATCCAGCCATTAAAAGAGATTTATGATGCAAACAAAAAATAAAACACTTTATGTTGAAAACTGTTTTATGCAACGAAAGCGTACGTTCAACTAAACGGAGGGGTGGAGATCATAAACTTAATGTATCTTGGGAAACGTTACTAGATACCTCTTCTTATTTATTTCGTCCTTTTTTCTTGGATGTTCGTTTGAGAAATTTGTATTAGAAGAAGCACCTATAACATTAGTTACAAAATTAATGCATGGTCGCGAAAAGCTCAAAAAATTTTGTAGACTACACCTGTTTGTTTTTAGCCGAATGTGTATACGATATAGAAAAATTGATGTGTTGCACTCACATGACTTTCTCTACTCTTGTACTAACATTCTTACAAACTCTTATTCCTGTATCTTCTTCGTGTTAGTTGAGATAAAAATTTGTACAAATTATCTTATTGCTTATTTCCTTGTAGGTACAAGTGGACTATGAGAATACAGTAGGTTTTGAGCGATAGTTAACTCTTTATAAGCTCTGAGATCCCGTTCTCTTTGCACGCTTAACATATAAAAACATGAACAACGATGATCCATTTCACGAAAGCTTGTTTTGCGAAACTGACACAAATAACAAGGAGCATCTCCGAAATGGTTATATGTACAAAACAAATGCTTTTAGACGTAAACTGCGTGTTTCAGCAAGATCTACATTTTTTGTGTAGTAAGATTTTGTCTATCTTACGGTTTACGAGTTCAAAAGTTATAGAGTAAACAAAAAAATATAGCCAGAAAATTGAAAATATTCATTTCATTTTTCATACAATTGTCTTAAACATATGACATTTTAATCAAAATTGTTAGAGCCGTTTTCAAGAAAATCAAAATGTTCTAAAAAGTTTCCACGTAAAGGGTAGTTTAGGGTGGGGCTGTTTTCTTCAAAATATTCATGTCGTATCCTTGAAAGACATTAAACTTAAATATCAACTTTGGTTTATAACCGACTGTTCGTTTTTTAGTTATGCTGTCCACAGACTGACAGACACACAAACTGACACACACGCGCGCGGATCTTTTTTTAGAAATGCTTTTTTTTTTATTTAGGGGGTCTCAAAACATATTTCCGGTGAAATCTTGACGTCAAATTTTTGGGTTGAGTGCAATACTTCCTCTACTTACTTACTAGTAGAGAAAGCAGAAACTCACATTTTGCATTCCCATTACCTTCAATACTGACTTGTAAAATCTATTCTTATAAACGCTAATTCTGCTGTCTACTTCAGGTAAACCAGGATAGATATGGACTTATTACATCGCTTAACCCTAGCGTAATTGCCTATTCCCTTGTAGGAAAAGGAAATGCGTAGTAAAATAATTTATATTACAGACAGACAGAAACATAGACACAGACAGGCATAGACAGGACTGACTCGGAGGGACCGATGGACACAGGATATACATCAATTTACTTGAAATAAATATAAAAATAAAAACGTAATAGAGGAATAGGTATAGTTTGTACCAGAGTGAACAGAGAAAGAGAAATTTCAAATCCATCACATAGCGAAAAACTCTTAAGAATTTGACAGGTCTTTAAACTTATTGCATTCCTTTATTCCCTTGTATCCACAAGAAAATACGCAAGCTTATCTCAGATGTTTATCTCGTTTGACACGAAGTAGATAGAATAAGCGTTTGCAAGAAGGGTACAAGAGTAGAGAAAGTCATGTGAGTGCAACAATGAGGTTTTTTAATTGTATTGCAGCCTATGGACGTAGCTTATTTTATTTACTTTACATTTGGTTTCATTAAACAAAATTGGTTTAATTTGCATTTAATTATTTTTAATCCCATTTTTTGTTGTCTTTTATATTTCTTGCATTTGTCTGGTTTTCTTTATCTTCGTCTAGTAGTATAGTTCAAGAGAGGACATCATGACGTCATAAAGCCGGTCCCCTGACGCCAAGTTGACGGACGCGCGCGCGGTATGTCAAGACGAATTTTGTTCCTGTTAGTGTCAGCGTCCCCCCCCCCCCCCCACCCTCCATGTTCTACTTCTTTCCTTGGCGTCTGTCCGAGATGTTTTTCCGACTCAGCAGAAAATTGGCTCACGTCTTCGCGACGATCATGACGACGCTTGGTGATCATAGAGGACGCTAAGGAAGACTTTTTTGTTCCTCCCTGAGCATTGTTCCTTCCAACTCATTTCCCTTCCTTGCTATTTTTTATGGCAGAGATGTTTTTATTTCTTTTCTTTTTTGCTTGTATGTGTTCGGAATACTTGAAATATCCGAAGTGGGGGAGGAGAAAAAGTGGAGAAGCTTTTGGTACACACGGGTTTAAGTACAAGATGTAAGAAAAACTAACACATATTTCTTTGCAATTCATAATAAAGATCATAAAAATATCCCTTTTCTAAAAGTATGAATACATATAAAAGTTATTTGGCGTATCCTGCAAATTTTGCAAAGTTATCTAGAATGAAACAGATCACTCATCAAGATTGCCCCCTAGATGTTAACCCCTTCGAAGGCGTGCCCTGCACTAGCCAATAAGATATGGCTAACAATCATGATATAGAGGCCTGTATGATAAACTGAATGCATTCACTCTACCTCTTTCTCTTTTAGTCAATACGTTCGGGAGCGTAAACATTGGTTTCCACGCCATTTTGTGAGCCAGTGTTTTGGTTATTGGTTAAGGTTATTTAACAAAAGGAGTGGCACAGCCTTGCACCGTGACCTAAAGTAACCAATGAAATGGCCAAGCTTCGTACAACGATAAATAATGTGACATAGCCGCGAGGTGAAGTGAGATCTTTCAGAGCACAAACCTCTTCACTTTGTTCTACATCGTTAAGTACAAACCTGAGGACTTGCAAGTTAGCGCCTAGGCTGTCGAGGAGGTGATATAAAATGAGGGCGAAATGAATGAAACAAAAAGTAATGATGGACGGAAATGTTGGAATGACTGGCGGAGGAAACCGGAGATTTCGGAGAAAATCCCCCAGTCATCACTTTTTCCATCAAAAATCCCATTTATGGTTGCCTGGGGTCGAACCCGGACCGTCTTGACAGACAAGCGGCGTAGGATACACTCAGCCATTGTGCCGCATATGACAACCAGCCACACAATAAAACATGTAGCATTATATTCACGTAACTTTCCCTACACCTCTTCAACGAACTGTTCTTAAAAAGTACATTCTTCTATTCCCCTGTTAATCCTGATAAATACGAGGAGCGTTCGGAAATGATTTACAATAATAGTTTGTACACCTTATTTATTAATAAATGTGATTCAATGTACCTGGGATATTTCAATATACTACCACCGACGTCCATACACCTTCCTGGTAAATTCATTATTGCGTCACTGAGCCATTGTTTGAGGTACTACGCACCCACTCGTAGGCAGCTGCCTGCAATTCCCTATTGCCGAAATTTTACCTTGCAACGAGTCCTTCATGTCATCGAACAAAGATTTACTTCTCAGATGTATGGTACTGATTTGTCACCAGATTCTCCAAAAAACCTGGAACTTAATTCTTCATTTGCAGTAGTCGACTACACACTTCAACTCTGTTCTCTTTCTGGACCTGTGTCAGCCCAATGTGTTCACATCTTTTTCATATCCAAATATTCATGAGTATGCTATTTTGACTACTTACTTCCCCAAAAATCGCAGTACATCTTTGAGTCACCTTCCGTCTTCTCCATAGCTTTCGCTGCTTAACAACAAAGAAAGAGTTTTCTTTCACTACACAACTCCTCATAACTGCCATCTAGTGTCTGTGTCGTGTACTAGCACCACTTCATAGTTCTACGAGGACGCCAAGTTATCAACGGGCCCTTAAACACAGCACACTCTCCTAGAGAAGATTGATCAGTATTTTTTAAACAACGCAATTGTAAATCATTTCCGAACGCCCCTAGTATTTACACAAATGATTTCCATGTAGATACAATAGGAATAGGGGAATATAGTAGGCTTAAGTGATGCTCAAGATTTTAAGAATGAATCGCTATGTGATGGCTTTCAAATCCCGTTCTCTTTGCATGATCAGGAGGAGAAAGCGAACAGTGACTTTTCCATTGAAAAAGTATTTAACAATGAGCGTGTGTGAAGTGACGTTTTAAAACTGAAATTGGAATTGCTGCCATTTCCACTATGCAAATAAACTTCTTATGCCCAAGTTAGTGACTTTAATAATCCTTCGTTTTTAATCACTGATAGAAAATGTGTTGATAATTAGGCCTTTAAAGGCAGAAAACTTTTAGGGGGTTTACCCCCCAGCCTCTGTGATTTATGACCCCTTAATTAAATTAACAATTTCCAAGAAGCCTATAATATTAAATGAATAAAATTTATCAGACTTTAGCAGCGTCTTTAGGAAGTTTTCCTATTTATCGCGGCCTTAGAGGACTCCTCTTAAACAATTTTATGACTTTACAACAACTGTAGTCTTATTAAGGAGAATAAGGGTGTAACTTACCCCTCAGCAGGAGTGCACCTTTTCTTAATAAGTTAGGTGTGTATTGAAAGTTAAAAGGTTATAAAAAGGCTTTCTCTGATGCAGAATAATAAACTGTATTCTGTGAGCATAAGCTCTTTTAGAAGTATTCTCTTAAAATGCTTCTCTAGTCCTTCGACCTGTATCTTCGAAACATCAACCCGAAATGAACACAAAAAAAAAAAAAAAAAAAACACAAAATCCAATGAGAGGCTTACCAGGTCTTGCAAAATCTATTTGCACAGTAGTAGATCAGGCGTCAACTGCCATTAAATTTCGTGTCTGCCATAGTAATTTATATTTTCGGAATTGGTGGCATAATTTTCAAGAGAGATATAAATAATGTCTAATAATGTATAAAAGTAGAATATGCATCATAATTCCTCCTCTCCCCCTTGTTTAACATTACTTTAAAAGGCTAGATCAAATTGAAAGTAACTGTTCTGTGGTTTGATACATACAGCCGTTGTACGGTTTATAGAAGTCAGGTGGCCTGCTCGGATTGTGTAGTTGCCTTCCTGCTAATATTTAGTAAAATTTTGGATTCTGGTGTTCAAATAAGTAATGAGGAACAAACTGTCTAAGCTTAAATCCGTGCACAGAGAAGCGTTACCCCTGAAACTAGTATGAGAATGTAATACTTTCCTATATCACTTACGAGTATTTAGATGGAATTTGTTTTATTCTCTGAAAGTAAGAGAGGAAGTACTAAGTTCCATCCATACACAAACCGAAAATTTTGTTAAAGAGATCGCAACGAACACAAGAGGATTTTTTTCTAAAATAGCAATGTTATGCTATAGTCGGGATATGAACCACGGATCTTACAGTTTCCATTCGGTTGCTCTAAACAATTGAGCTAGTATATCAACAGACTTTGGGTTCAGAGAACCCCAAAACCCATATTTGACTGCCTACGTAGTCTGGTGATTAGTGCACTAGCCATCAAATCCAGAGGTCCCGGGTTCGATCCCCGGAGTGGGAATCCTTTAACTAGGAGCCCAGAGACTGGAAGGATGAATGGAAGTGTGAATGTGTATGTGAATTAAATGTAATAAGTTAACCCAAAGTCACAGAAACCCAAAGACCAAAACCACCCCAAAGCAAATGTTCTTGAGCAATTGTTCCAAAAATATAAGTATATAAAAATTCTAATGCGTTGCACTCACATGACTTTCTCTAATCTTGTACTATTTTTATAAACTCTTATTCCTTTATCTTCATCTTATCGATAAACATCTGCAGAACTTATCTAATTGCTAATTTTCTTGTAGATGCAAGGGGAATATGGGAATACAGTAGACCGAGCGATAGTCATATGTTTTAAAGCTGGTGGCTACATGAAAGCTTCGAAATTCCGTTCTCTTTGCACGACCAAGTAGTGATAAAGTGAATAACACCTCTCAATCAAGAAAAGTACTATTGGAAAATTCTGACAAACAAGGAATATTTCCGAAATGGTTCACTTCACGAAAAAGATAATTTGACATTGTAAAGTTGGTGTTCTAACGAGGTCTACATTTTTATTAAGATTTTGTCCATGTCTTACGACTTACTAGTTATGCAAAAGTCATTAACAGTAAACAAGACTATATAAGCTATATCCAAAATATCAAAATATATCTTAAATATGTGGCATATTAATCAGAATTATTAGAGCTATTTTTGAGAAAAATCAAAATTTTTGAAAACATTTTCCACGTAAAGCGTAGTTTAGGGTGGAGGAGTTTTCTTCAAAATCTTCTTGGCATATTCTTGAAAGATATTAGATACCAAGTTTGATTTTTAACCAGACCCATACTCACATGGACTTCTCTATATATATATAACGTATTTCCAGTGAAATGTGGACAATGAATTTTTGGGTCTAATGCAATACCTCCCCTATTTAATAAATGTAGTAGAGAAAGTAAAAAATAAATAATTAAATAAATAATAATTAAATAAATAATAAATGAATAATAATAAAATAACAAATAAATAAACAAACATACAAATAAACAAAAACTTAGATGTTAAAATGAATGTCAGAAATACGTATATCTGGTGAAGTCCCAATACTGAATTATTGGAACTACAGTTATCTCCCCATTTTCCTTTGAGCATGGTGCAGAACTTGAACTATGAGAACGTTCTGCTGGCTTGCTCCACCAAAACAGGCATAATGCACTTTGCTAGGGTACCAACT
This sequence comes from Tenodera sinensis, assembly GCA_030765045.1. Classification (NCBI taxonomy): domain Eukaryota; kingdom Metazoa; phylum Arthropoda; class Insecta; order Mantodea; family Mantidae; genus Tenodera; species Tenodera sinensis. The sequence continues at coordinate 46,021,293 of CM060969.1, forward strand.
TTATAACATAAATACGCTACAACGGCAGAGGAGCACTAGAAAGTAATGTGTTGGTAATGTTATTATCCGAAACACTCTAGAGTAACGTCTGCCCAGGGTTATTGCATCCCTTCCAAGGAACGTGTCTTCATTATACGTAGGAACTCTCATAACAAGGAAAGAGAGGGGGAGTAAAAGGGAAAAAGGAAACCAGAGCCTAGCTCTTCAGCTTAACTAATCTTAGCTAGAGACACGTACGGGTTATAAAATATTCTCAAGCAAAAACACGTTTTATTATCATGGTTCTTATCTTTGATGTCTACTTCCATTCTTCTCTGGAATGCAACCTTACAGTTGTTTTCATACAATTTCGTTAAGTAAAAAATGGAGAAAAAAGGAAAACGAAAGGCATTTCAGACTATTAAGTCTATGTATGACTGAAATTCTACGAAAATCGAGGGAAAAAAAACAAGTATTTTTATTTTAACTCCATGAAATAACTGAGATATTCATGAATGTGAAAAGTGAATTGTTTGCTAACGGACACCATTTCAAACGCCAACTGTATGTTTACTTTCTCTACTGGTAAGTAGAAGGAAGAACTGTATTCCACCCAAAAATTCGATGTCAAGATTTCACGGGATATGTATATTTTGAAAGCCCCTGAATCTAAAAAAAAAAAACATTTTTAGAAAAAGGTGCGTGCGTGCGTGTGTGTGTGTGTGTGTGTGTGTGTGTGTGTGTGTGTGTGTGTGTCAGTGTCTGTCAGTCTATGGGCACCATAACTCAAAAACGAAAAGTCTGTTAAAAAGCAAAGTTGGTATTTAAGCTTAATGTCTTTCAAGGATGAGACACGAAGATTTTGAAGAAAATAGCCTCACCCTAAATTATCCTTTACGTGGAAAATTTTTCGGAAATTTTGATTTTCTTGAAAATGGCTCTAACGATTTTGATTAAAATATCATCTGTTTAAGATATTTTTATGACAAATGAAATGTATATTTTGAATTTTCTGGCTATAGAAGTGTAGTCCTGTTTACTCTGGATGACTTTTGAATAACTCGTAAACCGTAAGAGATAGACAAAATCTTACTGTTAAAAAATGTAGATCTTGCTAAAATACACAATTTATGTCTCAATAAATATTCTTGTAAGGTGAAAAATTTCGGAGATATTCCTTGTTATGTGTGTGAGTTTCGGAAATCTTAGAACTTTCGTGAAATGGGTCATCGTTGTTCATTTTTTATATGCTACGTGTGCAAAGAGAACGGAATCTCAAAGGTTTAAAAGATTTGACTATCCCACAAAGCCTACTGTATTCTAACATTCCCCTTGCACCTACAAGGAAATAAGCAATAAGATAAGTTGTAAAAATGTTTATCTTAACTAACACGAAGACGATAGAGGAATAAGAGTTTGTAAGAATGGTTATTACAAGAGTAGAGAAAGTCATGTGAGTGCAACACATCAGATTTTTTTCTTAGTGTTGAACGCCCTCTATTACTAGATATGGCACCACAGGCGGTGACACTGATGATACACGGAATGGAGATGGAGCACCGGTGGAATGAGATGGAGTGGGAAAAACCTCACAAGCCGGAGGAAATCCACCCCAGCGCCGCTTTGTCCACCACAAATCCCACACGCGGTTGCCTGGGATCGAACCCGGGTCGTTTGGTGAAAAGCGAATGGTCTAACCACTCGGCTATGGCGCGGCCATATTTACTATTGGTAAGCAGTGATGAAAAGTAGTAAAGAAATAAAAATAAAAATGTGATCCAACGAAAAAGTAGGAGGAATGTTTTAGGTCAGTCATTTAAAGAACTATATTGATTCTCTCTCCAATAACAACACACCAACCAAAGTAACTAGAGAAAGTGGTTTCAGTTCTTCTCTGTCCTAACAAAACACGTAGCTTCTACCCTTGGACGAGGGAAGGAAAATGAAAGTATATCATTAGACGAGTCGCTTTCTCGAGGATGACAGCTGCGATAATACTCAAGATGAAAGCCGACCAATCCTGGAACAGAAACAGTCTTGGTCGAGAGCTCGTTATTCTGTCCCTTTCTTCTTATACATAAATGTCCCGAAACTCGAACTGTCATCCCAAACCATACAGGATCATCAAGAATCAGGGTTTGTAGGCTGCCTCAAGATTCATGTTTTCTGTTCTTCTGGGGGAAATATTTTTAGAGAACACGCCAATTAAGGGCTTCAAAGATCGTTTTCTTTCTTTACTAACATCTGTAAAGTATAAATTTCAAGTTCCAAGCCAGAAAGTTAAGTCAGTCGTGAAACTTATGGCCTGCATTGTTCTCTCGAATGAACATCCACTTCAAATAAAAGCAATACCATACCAAATGGATTCTCTGTTGAACTAATGGTGGCTTATCAAAGGCAAGAAAAGTTTCTAAAACAGCATAGGTAAGAGAAAGTTTGTATACCTATATCTAAGAAAATTATTCTATGACAAGAGGCACTAGAGGAATCACTTAGTCCTGAGGGTTAAAATGTTCCGTGTAAATAAACCTGCGTGCATTGGGAGCAAATTTTATTCGATAAAGAACTAAGCATCGTTTTCAAAATAGTTATCACTTACAGCGAAAATATACAACCAAAGAGCAGCATACAATTAGAAGTAGTTAAAAAATGTATCATTTTAATCCAAAACACGTGTAGATTTTCAATTACTACTTCTCTTACTTATTTTTGGCCAATATGAGGCTACCAAACGACATGCTTCAACCAATCATGACGCTCATCACCAGCTTATCACTTACTGAACATTTGTCTGCTTTTATCATCTCACCAGCATTTGTTAATTTGATTGAGCTCGACATTTGTTTTCCACATAGGTATAAGTTACCAAGTTAACCTTTAAAAAAAGCACAACACCAAATAACAGAGAAACAGAAACGGTACATGGAGGGATTGGATCCTTAATTTAATACGTTAATTAACATGTTATAGTATACATTTCTAAACTTAATTTATTTTAATCACGAGATTCGTTATGATTTTCTCTAGGTAGATCAAAAACTGTGGTAAAATTACTGTTAAAAAATAGAAATACTTACAAAAAAAATCTGATGTGTTGCACACACAACTTTCACTACTCCTGTACTATTACCATAGCGGATGGAAGAGAAAGTGTGAGCTCTCCCGCTAGTTCACTGCATGATCCGTGGTCCCGTGGCAACTGACCGAAACTGCGGCGTGGCGATCGCAGTCTTCTCAAAATGCGACCGAACTGCCTAGTATGTGATTCGGAAGTACAGACAATTTTATACGTATGCGTTGTGTGTTGTGAGTAATTAGGTACATAACTTGTGAAATTGCTTCTAAGTTTGTGCATAAATGTGTGTGTTCTTCAAAACGTAAGTTTCAAGCAACATCAATAATTGATTAAAAATGCCAACTTGTTTTGTACCCGGGTGTCGTTCAGGATACACAAACTGCTCAGAAGCTAGACATTTTTTTACTCCTCCTAAAGATAAAAATCTGAAGCCCATTTAAGGAAATTATCTAAAGGGATAAAGTGCACATATGGTATAAATAGGAATGCTCTAAATGCGATTTCTACTACATTCAGTCAAGAAGAAGATGAAAACAAGCGTCTTGGAGTTGTAATATTTGATGAAGTCAAATTAAGAGAAGAAGTTAGACGATGTTTCAAAACAGTATTTCAAATATTCGTGCTTACGATTTTAGGTATTTAAATTGCTAATTGATAATATGAAACCCATTTTCACCATGCATTCGTGAACTAAAGTGAAGCGACCGCGACACCAGTGCCATCTTGCGAGCGAACCATAGTAACTCCCGAAGAGCTCACACTATCTCTTCTATCCGCTATGCTATTACTACAAACACTTATTCCTCTATCTACTTCATGTTAATCGAGATAAACATTTATAGAAATCGTGTCAATGCTAATTTTCTTGTAGGTGCAAGGGGAATACAGTAGGCTTTAAGCCTTAGTTAAATTATTTAAGTGTGGTCGCTTAGTGATGACTGTGAAATTCGTTCTCTTTGCATGGCCACGAGATAAAAAATGAACAACGACCTCTCACTTGAGAACGATCTAATGCAAAATTCTAACATATAAAAACTAATATCCCCGAATTGCTTTACTTCACAAAAAAGATCATTTGACATAAATTGTGTGTTTTAACGAGATCTACATTTTTTGTACAGTAAGTTTTAGCCTATCTCTACGCTTTACCAGTTATACAAAACTTATCAAGAGTAAACAGGACCACATAGGTTATAGGTTATAGCCACAAAATTCAAAATATACATTTCAACTTCCATAAAAATACCTTAAACTCAAAATAGTTTGAGCCATTTTTAAGAAAATCAAAATGTTTGCATAAGTTCCATGTAAAGGGTAGTTTAGGGTGAAGCTGTTTTCTCCAAAATCTTAAACTCGCAAGCTTGAAATATATTAAAATTATACACCAACTTTGATTTTTAAGCGACCACATACACGCGCGGGATTCTGGGAATATACGTATATATTTGTGGTGCATTCTCGAATTTTTGGGTCGAATAAAATAATTACCTTACTATAATTAGTAGAGAAAGTAAATACTGTCAGACGAAGAAGAAATGGAATAGGTATCAAATATAATTATTTATACTGTCAATTATGCCCAAGTTAGATGGCTCCCCGTAACCTTTGAGACTTCCATTTTCAAGGTACCTTATTCAACTTCTGGCCGGGCACTCTGGCTTTGGGTTTTTTTCTGGTTTTACAGATCGGTAGGTGTATGGTAGGATGGTATCTCTTCTACCACCAATTTCCTGTTTATTTCTTGTCCATATTTTTCTTTCTGTTTCACCTTAATATGTTTCAGGATTGTAGAACCGGTGCCGGCGACTAGTGCGTTGCGGAGGACGGGTGAGCTTAGATGGTACCTGGAGGTCTTTCCCGAGACCCCTGCGTTGATAATAGTGATATTGGTTACTCTCGAATCGTTAGGGACTCCGTTCTTACTATAGCGATCGGGTTTCATTTCGAGTCTGCCCTTCATCCCTCCCTACCTCCCACGTAAGCCTCAACGGACTTACAAATAGCCTATTTGGGGTGCTGAGCTCTAGTTAGGGAGGTTTCCATCCTCTAATCGTAAATACTGCCAATTATCACTTTATTAAGAAGATGTGGATAACAGATAACCAAAGTTAATAGAAACTGTGGTAATATTAAAATAAATTTAAAAAATAGGGCTAGGGAAGAATTCACTTTAACATTTGGTAAAATTGTGACCCATCATAACTTGTGCTGCTTAATCAATTAAAGTGCTTTCAAGTTTCACAATTCCTTTAGGTTCATAATGTCGTAATAGTGATTTATGTAATTATGTATAATCTGACTGATTACGTATAACCTGACACGAGTACATGCATATTCGCTTTCGCTCACGCTCTAATATTAACGAGAGGCATAATTAGAAGACTGTACATGTGTTACATACAACTTTTTATGCAATCATAGCATTAAAGTACGTAAACAAAGTAATAAATTTGCCAAGTGTAAAATTATAATGTGTCAGATATCACTGATGTATGGCGTTATAGGTTGTTAAGCAGAGATTTCATTTGCTTCAACACAGAGGAAAATGGAAGTTAATGCCCAAACTATTGAAATTATGCATCGTTTTCCGCTCAACATTTTGAACGGAACCAAGAGCGCAAACGGTAAGTCCTAGAAGCCAAGAGCGTAATACTAGAAAAATCAATAGATCTTTACGAAAACGAATATGAACAGTTTTGTGGATGAAGAAACGGAAAATGCTTTAATTTTGCAAATGAAGCCAAATTAGAGCGGATAATTATGCAGGTTTTCTTACAGGCACATTGGAGAAAATTTTGTTGTGAGTCATAGCTGTCCACAGTTATTATCTCATTCATTTTCTGGTACAGGTGCTAGGATTATTTCGTCCTAACTTATCACCCCAATTAAATAAATGTCATAATAACAAAAGTTAAACTTTAACTCAAACTATTTTTGCCACCATAATAAGCCGTTTCATTTCTATACAATAAATAGATTGTATCAGAAAAAAATACATAGACAATAAAAATAAAATAATGCTAGTTAGCTGCAAACGTAGGTATTAGTTTATCCTCAGGGTACCTTGTCATAGGTAATACCGTATAAACTTTACACAGAAAGCGCACACATCGCAGATTTCTATCGTTATAGATACATTGTGCCCACAACCCCCTAGGAGGAAGAGATTTGATGTAGAAACCACAGGAGACTAAAGACCGCAGGCATATAGGTCACCGGCGCACGGAAGTGTAATAACTCCAAGCTCTCAGACCCATCTCCTTGCTGGAGCTATCTAGTGAGAGGGATGAAAGACCCTCACACAAGCACCCCTCTAATATCCAAGGGAAGGAGTCTTTCCTTTGAGCAAGCATCCGCGCCATCTGTCCGGCAGCGTCATAGTTCTTTCAATGTAGCACATTGCTTTATAGCCTCAAGGGCATTTTACTGATTTTATAGCTAAAAGAAATTGCAATTTTAATATTGTATGGAAATACCTTAATCCCTTTGGAATTAAATTCAGTATTTTGTTATCTACCCATATTAATGCATAAATGAATTAAAATACAGTTCAGCGTAAAGCAGTTTATAAAAAAATGCAGCAAAATATACAAGTGTTTCAGAGGTACAATCGGAACTGAAAAATTCAATGCCACAGGTGGGATTTGAACCACAGACCCTCCGCTTACCAGGCAGGTGCTCTAACCATTCAGCTACTGTGACAACCTACCAGAATGACATTGAATTCCCCAAACGATTCGAATTGCTTTGGAATGCTTTATATAAAGGGTAGCTTAGGGCAAGGGCATTCTCTTTAAAATGTTCATATCACATCTTTGGAAGATGTACCTAGACCTTGAATACCAAGTTGGGTATTTAACCGACGTTTGTTTTGCGATATGTTGTACACACACACACACACACACACACACACACACACACACACACACACACACACACACAGAGAGAGAGAGAGAGAGAGAGAGAGAGAGAGAGAGACCACAAAAAACACACACAGATACACTGAACTATTTTCTAAAAATAATATTTTTCTGAAATTCATGGTGCTTCAAAATACATATTCCCTGTAAAACGTGATATCGAATTTTCGTGTTAAATGGAATACTGCTATACGTAGTAGAGAATATAAAAATAGTATAGATATTTCCCAAGAGATACCTATACGTAGTCTTTTGGAACCTATTATATAATGCATATGAATGCATAAAAAACAGCACTAGCCAACCCTACAAAGATTAATAATGGGTAAATTAAGTCTCCCATTTTAACATATAAACTTTTGGTTCTGTTTTCATATGCTTTTGTAATCCTGCTCCTTTCATTACAAGTATAAGAGAGATTGTTTCACCCGTAAACGCAATAGCCCGAGGACCTAATTTCGAGGAATGTGATGATGACATTTCAGTTTATAAAGGCAACGGGCATTCCAGCACATTTGCATAAGTAGTAGGAGTCAGGCATCTTAATAGTTTATGAATTATAAAAACTCAAAGATCTCTCATGTATTAAATGTACGTAAAAAATAGTAACTACTGCTATGTTATTCACACTAAACTTATTTTTTAATGTTCAACTACTTAACAATGTTCAACTATTCCAGCGGTGTCAAGGTCATAGTGCACAGACCAGTGTTACGTGCTTATGCGAGCTGGCGTGCTTTAGTGAGCAGAGGTGGTCAAACAGTGAGGGTGGACAAAATTGACGCTGCGGTCTCCTACCTAAAACCCGGACCCACTGCTTGACTACAGCTACGTGCTTCGCGTGCTCTCATGTCGCATACGTGTTATCTGGCGCATATGCACTCCGACTGACATCCCTGAATTATTTACATTAGCAATCGATTTTGTTTGTAACGAGCTCAAGTAAAGAAACATGTGTTCCTAAAACGTAACCTACAACGAGGAATATTTGGTAGATGGCTAATGCTACGAAAAAAAAAAAAAGGTTACTTGACCAGATATACTGTTTTCTGGGATCTACAAACCAGTTCTATTAACTTTGCTATGCTTTTCCAGATACAGGAAATTCATCGGGCATTAAGAGAGTTCAATGGGTTATTGACAAAAGAATAAATAAATAAATAAATAAATAAATAAATAAATAAATAAATAAATAAATAAATAAATAAATAAATAAATAAATAAATAAATAAATAAATAAATAAATAAATAAATAAATAAATAAATAAATAAATAAATAAATAAATAAATAAATAAATAAATAAATAAATAAATAAATAAATAAATAAATAAATAAATAAATAAATAAATAAATAAATAAATAAATAAATAAATAAATAAATAAATAAATAAATAAATAAATAAATAAATAAATAAATAAATAAATAAATAAATAAATAAATAAATAAATAAATAAATAAATAAATAAATAAATAAATAAATAAATAAATAAATAAATAAATAAATAAATAAATAAATAAATAAATAAATAAATAAATAAATAAATAAATAAATAAATAAATAAATAAATAAATAAATAAATAAATAAATAAATAAATAAATAAATAAATAAATAAATAAATAAAATAAACGTATGATATAAGTTAGAAAGAAAAAAAAACGTTAACAGAGGCGGGAAGTATAGAGCCTAGTCAAGTACACCCCGTACAAGGATATCCTCTGTTTCTCAACTATAACCTCTGAAAAAATATAAACATATAAGTATACCAGGCTATGGGAAATATCTATGGCCAATTTCATTTTCCAAGCTCTTATACTATCTCTTTAAAATGTGTTTATGCGTTAAGTAAACAGAAGAAAATAGTTTGTGCAAAATAAGGTATATTGCTGCTACAAAATTAGAATAGCTATAAATAGCACAGCACTGAAATTCTTTACAATTCAGCCTCATCTGTCTGTTATGATAGTGACTTAGAATTATGCAAGTGTCTAATAGTTTCGCTAGAATAAATTTTTCAATATGAACATAAATGAAAACGTAAAATTTATGGGTTCCATATTGAAATGAATTACACAATCATAATTCCAATTCAATGTGCAATTATATTTCAAATAGGAGTGTGCGAAATTTCAAAACTCTAGATTTAAAGGTTGCTGAGAAAAATCACCATTTATATGAAAAAATTGTTTCCGGGAAAAACCTAATGAAACAAAAAATTTGTTTTAATGGCTTGCATCAAAACCCATATCTTTAAAGGTTATTTAAATAATGAAGCATTTTATATAAAACCATAAAGCTATATATATATATATATTCTTGTTCAAAAAATATCATAGAATTTAACTGTAATGAAAGTGAGAAATTAACAATAACATTTTCCGCTTCCCTTACAGTATTTTCATGTAAAGAATGGGAAATGGGAAATTTCCTTTAAATTCCTCAGGTAGGACTGTTAATGAGTTTCTGTTACACAATAGTTAGTTGAGGTAGTAAATCAATTGAAAGCCTTCAGAAGCATGCATCTACGAGTATGCTGCAAAACATACTAAGTTACTAACGATCATATAGTTTTATTGACTTACATCATTCCATATATTTGTAAAACACAAGTTGTTCAACTGAGACATTCAAGTTTCGCCCTTGACAGCTACATAAGCTGCACGCACTGTGTAATTTGCAGATAATGCAGGTCTGCTAACCAGAGCAGAAGATTGAAAGGGAGGAAAAAATGTATCGTCCGCTGCAAGAAGATAAACCCATAAATTTGTCCCTTTCATTAGGACTCCTTCCGACGACAAAAAACGCAGCGTGTGAAAATAAAGCAAGTTCCAAGGGACCTGCAGCAAGATATTCAACAACTTAGCGGTCAAGAAAAGGCCTATACCGAGGGAGGCTCACAAAAAAATGCATACATATTTTCTTAAAGCTAGTGCCGCCATATACAAATCAGATACTACAAGCTAAATAAAAACAAGTTTCAGACTTTTGATGGCTATATACAAGTCAAGTAACCATAGGGCAACCTCCCCACTGTTACCGCAGTCGGATACCCACCAACAGACCCCCGGCAAATTGCCTCTGCACCAATGGCAGGCCTCGCTGCCCTTCCCAGCTCATCAAGGTAACACATCTCCATTTAGGTTGTTAGTTACATATTTTATTTGGAAGGCTTAGCATCCCCTCACTGACAAGCCGGTTGCAGAACTTCACATGTCTCTAGCATTTTACCTTACTTTATCGGCACGTCTTCCTGGCCGCCACATAAACTTTCTACATATTGCTTACTCTGTACAGCATGCCCAATAAATTCAGTGTTTTATAATGCCCTATCTGAATATTAAACATCTTCGAAATATATCCCATGCGTTCAAACAGAAAAGCAGTTTTCATGTCTGTATTAATAGTGGACATAGTCTTACTCATGTGTACAGGGAGTACAAGGTTAAGGGTACCCATAGTTGAAATTTGGTCAAAAGTTTAAAAAAAGTCTCAAAATTAGTGTTCTGTATGCAAAAAAGATCTTGTGTTCCATTCACATGACTTTCTCTATATGTTAGTCGAGATAAACATTTGCAGTAATTACTTTATTGCTAATTTTCCTGTAAATGCAAGGGGAATACGGGTACACAGTAGGCTTCGAGCGATAGTGAAGCCTTTTAAAGGTGGTCGCTACATGAAGGCTTCGAAGCAATGGCCAAGAAATATCTACGAAATGATTCACTTCACAAAAAACAGCATTTGGCATAAATTATTGTGTTTTAAGGAGATCTACAGTTTCTGCATAGTAAGATTTGGTCTATATTACGGTTTACCAGTTATGTAAAAGTCATCAACAGGACTGTTTGGGCTATAGCCAGAAAATTTAAAATATCCATTTCATTTGCCATAATGTCTTAGACATGTGTTGTTTTAATAAACATCATTACAGCCCTTTTTGAGAAAATCAAAAATGTTCGAACATTTTTCCACGTAAAGGGTAGTTTAGGGTGGAGGATCTTCTTCCTTCAGGTTTGCATTCTAGCAAACTTTTTGGTAGCCTACTTGAAATCATTCTCTGATATGGTCTTCCATATTATTCTCTTTGACACTGCCTATAGCACTATAGTGCTTTTCAAATAGGAGGATCTCCAGCCAATGAGATACGTTTACAAGCACAGCGTTGCAAGCTCATTACCCCCACTCTTCATATTTCTTGGCGCGCGTCAAGCCCCACTTAAGCGGAAATCAATATGATAACGCAGCAGATCTCCGATTGGTTACTCCCTTAACTGCTTTCAAAAGTTTCGTCAGCTGCTTGAATATCACTTTCATCTTTGTGTCTTAAAACCCAATTATCACTCCCATATATCACTGAGACGGCAATAACTCTATAACATTTAAGTTGCGTTTCTTTCCTTGTATTTTTTAAAGTTCTTCCAATAGTTCCACATTTGGTAGTTGCAAATCTTATTGTGCCGGTCATTATCAGCTATAACTTATGACATCCAAGATAATTGCAATTTTGCACCTACTGGATTAATATTTCACTATTATTGTGGCTCTTACAGGCTCTTTCCCTGAAAATGCTCTCACTTTTGTTTTATTTACCTAAAATTTTAATTCATGTGCTTCTAATATTTTATCCAACATACCTATATGGCCTTCTATAATTATTTATTTTCAGCTTTTTCTATTATACAAAGATCGTCTCAATCACTTACAATTCAAAATAGTGATAGAAAAGGCTTAAATGATTGTAATTGGGCAAGGGGAGTAGCATGATCATATTCAATTATCAAATTTCATTTTGAACATTGTTATGAAGAAGTATTTTTGGAGTACTTGACAAAACCAAACACTTGTGTGGCTTGGTAAAAGTAAACTACCCCAGAATCTTCAAATATTGCGGGTTGGATAAAATTAAACTATACGACAGTGATGGATCACCTGGTAAGTGCAATGCAGAGGCAAGTAGCTCACAAATTCCAGTCAGAGAAGTTTTTGGTGTTTTGTTCTATTTTGTCCGTGAAAAACCACCGCTAAATTCTAAAGTTTATGTACGTCTTACAAAAGTACCATGTAACCTATGTGCAATCTGATACAAACACGAGCTATCAGATAGCACTATATATTATCTCGACAAAAGGCTTCGGTTGAGGTACATGCAGTCATGCAACCACCATCAGCACGAAAAGGCCGTTAAAAATACAACTCTGTAGCTGGTCGTCTGTGTTTTCCTTCCTTCGACCATACTTCTTCTAACCCTTTGCGCTTGCAATTATTTGCTTCCTTCTTTTTTATGATTGTTCCTTACTTCTCTTGGATGTTCATTCCGGAGTTTTTTTGTTTTTTTCCTCCGTTGCTTGTAGTTTATATCTCGGTCGCTTTAAAAGCCAGAAGGTTAATGGTTGAAAGGTACTACACCGCAGCACTGTCTACTTGGATTCCTACAGCATATAACCAAAGCCTGTTTCAGATATGGTTGTATGTTTGGAATTGCTATCTCAAAAAAGTGGCTTGAATATTGAAGTCTGATTTACCATAAACCTGCAGTTACTTTTCTTTTTAATTTATCTACTACCTACTTATGTAAGGGGAGGACATATTGTAATACAAGCAAACAAATGATCACGAGATTTCACCGAAATACGCGTTTTGAGACTCCCTGAATTTCGATGTGTTACGTCCACATGGTCTTCTCCACCTATGCTTCAGAAAAATATTCCTGCAAAACCTTATTCTTCTATCTACTACATGTTAATTGAGATAAATGCTCGCAGAAATGACTTTATTGCATATGTTCTTGTAGGTACAGCCATAGAAAAAATTGAGTGCAGTTAAATACAACATTTGGAGAGCACAATAACATATGGAACAGGCTCTCAATAAATTCAGGCTGCATATTGCAAATACCATTTGTGTAATCCACGCTCCAACACTACGTGAGACTTTAACTCGTACGAATATTCTGCTCTCCTAATGCGCTCCATCATTTTTACCATGGCTCTACAGTGAAAATAGGACAATACAGTGGGCTTAATGGTTCCTATGTGATGGCACTAAAGGTCCTTTCTGTTTGTGTGGCAAGGAGATAAAATCTGTGTTGCACTCGCATGGCTTTCTCTACTCTAACCATTCTTACAAACTCTTATTCCTCTATCTTTTTCATATTAGTTCTTATAAACATTTGAAGAAATTACCTTAATGATTATTTCTTTGTAGGTAGGCTACAAGGTGACTATGTGAATACGTAGGCTTTGAGCGATAGTCAAATATTTTAACGTTTTCAAATACCGTTCACTTTCCACGGCTAATACATGAATAACAATGTTCCACTTGACGAAAGTTTGTTTTCTAAAACTCACACAAACAACAAGGAATGTCTCCAAAATGGTTCACTCTACAAACAATTTTTTTGAACATAAACTATGTGTTTTACAAAGATCTAATTATTACACAGTAAGATAAGGCCTAGCTCTTACAGTTTGCCAGTTATACAGAAGTCATCCAGAGTAAACAGGACTACAGCCAGAAAATTCAAAATATCCTAATTCGTTTTTCGTTTTACTTATGGCATTTTAATCAAAATCGTCAGGACCATTTGCCAGAAAATCAAAATTTTCGAAACATTTTCCATGTAAAGCAACGTTTAAAACACACACACACACACACACACACACACACACACACACACACACACACACACACACATACACACACACATACACACACACATACCTTATTCTAAAAATATTTTTTTTTATTCAGGGGCTTCAAAATATATGTATTTCCAGTGAAATCTCGAGATCTAATTTTTGGATGAAATACAAAATGTCCACTACTTACTGTATGCAGTAGAGAAAGTAAAATAGCAAAGTCAGTTAAATACCAAAATGGATGTTATGCTCAGGGCCTTCCAAGGATGCGATACCAAGATTTTCGAAACAATGCCCTACATCCCTAATTTACAGGTAACATTTTTATAGTTTTTTAATTATCTCAATAATGGTCTAACGACTTTTGTTAAATGATCGTGTGTTGAACATATTTTTAAAACGAATAAAACGTATAGCTTGAATTTTCGAAGAATATATCTCAGGTCCTTTTCATTCTGACGACTTTTGATAACTAGTAAAAATGTAGATTTAATTAAAGCACAGAATTTGTGTATCTCTTTTTGTGGGATTTCCATATCGGAGAGGTTCTTTGGTACCGATTTCACTTTTAAAATACCCTTTATCAATGATAAAAAGTTATTCGCTTCTTTCCTCCTGACCATACAAAAAAACGGAATTTCAAGGGCATCACATATCGACCAGCTCTTAGACAGTTTGACTATAGCTTAAGCCTACTGTATTCCCCAATTTCCACTGTACCTAGAGGGGATATGCAATAGAACAATTTATATAGTTTATCCCGATAAAGATAAAGTAGAGAGAAGTTTATAAGTTTATAAGTATTTTCGTGAAAGTCGTATGAGTGTAGCCCAAGATTTTGGCAGGGTTTCACTGTCGTTCCTTGTGAGTACCTACAGCACCACAGGCGGTGGACACTTATGATGCATGAAATGATAATTGGTAAAGAAAATTTGCCAACGAAATGTTCCGAGTCTAAATTTAGGGCACCTCCCTGACATTTGCCAGTTACAAGAACTCATGAAAACATCGAAAAACCTGCGCCAGAGGAGAAAGCCCCTGCTGTGAACGTCTTTTAAAATGCTTCTGTGGTGAATTTTTGTGTGAAAAAGCATACTTCCCCTGTAACTCACGGTAAAAAGCAAATAAACAGTATACCCTCATAACATCACTTAATAAAATGGAAAGAAAATGAAAATCTAGCAAACCACACGAGCACACCTCTACATCAGGTAAGGGCAAGCCGCGAGTCACATCCGGAGGGAGGGCATTTAGGGAAGGTACTGTGACGTAATGTAGCTATCCCTCTACATTATAATGTTCATTGCCATATTCGAAAAACTCGAAATGCCTATAAATTAAAATACATGGTACGCATTAAATAGCAAAACAAAATCAGGTACTTTATCCATTATTATGTATACATCTTATCAAATTGAAGAAATAAATATATCACTTATACAGTTGCAAGAAATGTAAACAAGCAACAATTACTCAATATTTCAGTTTTTACAGTACTTACAGTACATCGTAGAATCTTTGTTTGATACAAAATAGTCCTGCCGGGCACGGTACAAAACAAAGGACTGTCGGGGCTAAGCTACTTCATACCACATACAAAGCCGGCGAGCAAATAAAGGTGTTCAAGTTCACGCTGCCTCGTGAGACTGTGTGTACGTGACTAACAATAGTTGAGCGGCAGACCAAAAGGTTCTTTTTTTCCCAGAGCCTTCGAGAAAGTTCTGGCTACATCATCACCGGCTTGTTTGAAGAAGTTCACGAAAGCTTCTGCGACGTCATCCCCAGGAGACGAGGAAACAATAGTGAGAGAGAGAGTTACAGTTGTCTGTCAGTTCTCAGTCAGTTGTCAGTGACTGAGAGACAGTTGTTAGTCGTGAAGCGTCGAGGATTATATCGTGAAAACAATTTTAGTTGTAATACCACGAAAGACTGTAGACCGTGTTAACGCCAGTAAAAGAAAACTGTGTTTTTGTGCTAAGGTTTAGAAGGAAAATAAAGTGATAGAAATGTAATTTCACTGAATTTTTTTTGTCACAATATGAAAGAGCCCAATGTTCCCTAAATGTTCGAACAACTCTTGTGGAATATATCTTGTAAATGTGTACAGCGGATTCCACCACTGGGTTAGAATACTGCGCGTGTGCCACAATCGGAAAACGACAAGGGTAGGGCTGGAGTTCACCTGACACACGTGGTCTATTACTATATTATGCCACTTCCTTTTCCTCTACGTTTAAGATGGGTGTGTAACTACTATATTTTGCCAAGTACCCACGAATGACGAAGTGAGCGTCGATTTAGTGACGCCTAAAATTGCCAACGGGTCCTTCCATGACACATTGACGTGTTCAATAATCCTAGAAAACAAGAGGCAAAGTATTTACGGAGGGATTCCACACTGAGCCAGTTGTTTTAGACTATTGTATCTCAGACCCTGGAAGGAAGGTATGAAACGAGAGCGCTCCACAGGCGTGTTGGAACCCGGACGAGTAGCGCGAGGATCTCTTAACATATGACAGAGATTCTTTATTGCGACACCAGGGTTCACCAAGCAGCTACCAGCAGCTACCGGCAGTGGTACAAACTAGCAGATCAGACGACTATAACGTCACCTCCACCGAGAGCAGTAGTTACGGTTCGCTACGCAGCAGCGCCGAACTCGCCTTTCGCCAGAAAGATCGAATTGAAAGGAAGGTGAAATGAAATGGAGAAACGGGAAATTTGTGGGACTAAATTATTCTTGCCAGCATTTGCCTGGTGATCTGGGAAAACTTCTGAAGAAAACAAACATGGTTCAGGAAGGTCAGCCGCAGAAATCGAATCGGAAATATGTTTTGAGACGCCCTGAATCCAAAAAAAAAGGGAAAAAAGGCATTTTTAGAAAAAGGACAGCATAACTCAAAAATGAAAAGTCGGTTAAAAACCAAAGTTGGTATTTCAGTTTAATGTCTTTCAAGGATGCAACATGAAATTCTGAGGAAATTTTCTCGACCCTAAACTATCCTTTGCATGGAACATTTTTCGAATTTTCTGATCTTGAAAATGGCTCTAACAATTTTGATTAAAATGCCATATGTTTGAGATATTTTTATGACAAATGAAATATATATCTTTAATTTTCTATCCATAGCCCGTGTAGTCGTATTTACTTTGGATGACTTTTGTAAAACTGTATTCAAAAAACCTAGATCTTGCTAAAATACATAATTTATTTCCCAATAAATTCTTTTTGTAGAGTGAACGTTTCGGAGATGTGACTTGTTATTTGTGAGTTTTGAAGAACTTATACTTCTGAGAACTAGAACATCATTATTCATTTTTTATATGTTAACCGTGCAAAGAGAACGTAATTTGAAAGCTTTAAAAGATTTGACTATCTCTCAAAGCCTACTGTATTCCCGTATTTCTCTGAACCTACAAGAAAATTAGCAATGATATAATTTCTACAAATGTTTATCTCAACTAACACAAAGATATAGGAACAAGAGTTTGTAAGAATGGTTAGTACAAGAGTAGAGAAAGTCATGTGAGTGCAACACATCAGATTTTTCTTATGAGTTAACGGATACAAACGAACGAATGATACAAAATACAGCAATTTAAGAGGAACAAACGTTGTTTTGTTAATGCAACTGCTTGATTAGAAACAGAATTGCATTGCGTATTGCTTTTTTCTAACCTAGAAGAGAAAATAAATACGATGAAGCACTCGAGTATAACTACATGTCGTAAAAGTGAATCAGCGACTGTTTTATTAAATTATAAGGGTTTGAAAACAAAAACGATAGGGCACTCGCACTTAAATAAAAACGAAATAATAAAATCATCTAAAGAAGCACTGTCATATAGAATGATACAAATAAGACTTTAGTGTTATGTCTTTGTCTTTATTGCTTTTCCTGTTGTTTGTACCCACCCCACCTTCATAGTTATGCACCCTATTCTTGGGTTTTACTCTGCCACTAACCAAGACGAGGTCTCTATCGGCCTTCAGACGTCTTTATATTTCTTCGTCTCTCCGCTTTCTTCCCTCTGAAATTCCAGCTTTTAAAAAATCCTTCGGCTTTATTTCTTCTAGATTTACATTTAAAGTACAGTAAGGGATTCCTAAAAATGTAGACCCTCTACAATTTCCAAATGCTATTTATAGGAGATGTGTAGCGTAGTGGTTGAATAGCTATAACGGAATACGCAGTTTCGTACCTTAATATGCGAAAGCAAATTTTTTTTTTTTTTTTTTTCCATTAATGAAAATTACGTGTTGGGTTAGTTTGCCTTAGGGTTTGCCAATTACTTGAGGGCGAACCTGACCAGCGAGTTGCTGATAATACTATAACCGTATATAATCAAAAAGAAACTTGCACCTGTGTTTAGTAATTTATCACAAGTAATGTCAATTTAGCTAGGGAATTTGCCTATCACAAGTAGCATTTATTAAGACTATTTCACAAATCAAAGGATGATATAGCCTTATAGTGTTATTTAAGCCTCTTAACAAAAACATGAAGCAGGTACACATACAGCAGCGTCCATTGGCACGGCCTTCTAGGTTCTCATATTGGTGCTCCAATTTGTTAAGATGTTGGCAACGTCAGAAGTTGGAGTATGTGCTGCTAATTTCTATTTTTGTTCAGTTCAAAATTTGCCAAGCTGATTTCAAGCATTGCATTAAATAGGATTAAATATATCACCGAAACGAGAGTCAGCCATATTTGACATTTGAATAGCGGCTGTATTGCGTCAAATTACGCTGCGCATCTGTTAACATAATGTAGCTAGATTCTGATGTCGAATCGTCGCTCCTATGCTCTCCTATGCCGACTGCTGCTTTCTGATGTCTTCTGCTCCGGCTGCTCTGGCATGTGATCTTAACATCAGGGTATGCGTGAGTGTTTGCGAATAAAACCAGAACTTCGTTGAAACACTTTTATTCTCACCAAAATAAGAAAGCGTGAGATTTGCCGATCGTTATTAAATTAGTTGAGTCGTTACCGTGTCTTTACTAAGACAGAAGATTGTTAATATTAACTATAATGTGTCCTCACACTTGAGGATCCGGAGTACAAGTCCCGTAGCTGATATGCTCGCTCGACGGTCTGGGCGGCACGTGTACTGCCCCGTCGGATTCTTGAGGGCAACTCTAAACGACCATTTCTCTCCGGGTTCTCGCAGGCAAGTCTCTGTGCGTTATGACGCTCTCTGTACCTTTCACTTCCTAATTAGCAACAGGGTTTCGAAGAAACGACCATCCCTTGTTTTCCGGCTCGCACCGGCGCTGAGCGATTTCCAGGAAAACTGGTCTTACCAGATCTCGCTGGATTACCTGAAACTCGCCCCTAATGATTTGTCTGCACCTTTTCGTGCCTTTTGACAATTTTAGTCACAACTAATCTCCCAGATCCTGTAACTTTATATATGTAACGATTTTAACATTTTCTGATTATTTAATTCCGCCATGTGATGCAGTATTCTATCCATAATTACGGCGTTCACAATTTCGGCTTCAATTCTCTAACCTAATCATAACATAAGAAAAACAGAGGAGGTGATAATTAAATTCAGAGAAGATAATTATGAAAATGTGATAACCTTTTAGCAAAGGAAGGCTGTCATTAGTTGAAATTTGAAATTGTTATGCACATGATTGTTGATTTCTATCAGCTAAGTATGAGTGGAATAGTTCGTATAAGTGCTGGCTAATGTTATTAGTTTAATAATAATAATAATAATAATAATAATAATAACATTAATAATAACATTATTATTATTATTATTATTATTATTATTATTATTATTATTATTATTATTATTATTATTATTATTATTATTATTATTATTATTATTATTATTATTATTATTATTATTATTATTATTATTATTATTATTATTATTATTATTATTATTATTATTATTATTATTATTATTATTATTATTATTATCATAATCATCATCATCATCAGTATTGGCTGACTGTGCAGACATGCCCCTGGCGCGGAAAGCCCGGATTTGATTCCCGGTACTGGCATGGGGATTTTTCCCTCGCCCATGGGATGCACTCAGCCTCGTTAGGTCTTCGAGAGGCCAATTGAGGATCTCGGGGCGCTGACCACGTCCCACCCTGCAGTTCTGCACCCCGCTCATGACGGCTGTAGTGGGCAGAGGCGCAGAGCGCAGTGGGTGGGGATGTAAGCTTTGGCTCGCGAAGGACTGTTACGCTAGGGCTTCTACTATTACAATCATCATCATTTTATTTCTTTGATTACCTCTGCACATATCAGGAAAAATAATGGAAAAGCTTAATGCAATACACCAATATTTTTATTTTACTTTTATCCGCATTTTTCACAGTGTGCATTAAATCTTATAGTCTATGATTTCCAACGTTAAATGGATCCTACTGATCAAAACAACGAATTAAAAATACAAAAGAGAGCGTAGCTTTTTTCACCTTTGTAAATACAGCTAGATTTGACCAAAATAAAAAGAAAGTAAATAAAGTACTCAAGTTCTCCTTTTCTCACTGGAGTGCTATTAGTCGTCGCAGTTATAAAAAAGGATAAGTAATGTTTAATTTTTCTGCTTTCTTTTATTTTTGTCCCTTACTTCTTTTTGTTCCAAAGCCTTGTTCTGAGCCTCTCTTCCATAAATCAAGATTCTGTGCGCAGTAAAATTTGTTGCACTTTTCTGCCCCGTCTTGTTTCTCGCTCTTCATTATTATTCGCCTTTCATTTTCAGTGCAGACCATCTTTCGCTTTTTTACCTGCCTAAGTTCTCGTAATTTTGTAACAAAAATAATCTGGGAGTATATAATTTAAATGTTAGAGGCTGGAGATAATTTCCACCGGAAAATAAAGCAATTTGTCTGCCTGCCTTGAAGTTATAGCACAAAAAGAACATAAGCAAGAAACATAAGAAATAAAACACACTTCATCCGTGTATACAATATGAAAATTAGTTATTAAGAAATATCTATATTTAGTTGTATGTCTGTGGAAGTTAGAGCTGTACGAGGTTTTTATAAATGGTAATTGCTTTCATCTTCTGAACTTGAAGTAAAACGAACTGCTTGGATCTTGATAGGGTAAACCTGTGAAGCTAACTTCTGTATAACTATAATTAACATCGTGCTGTCAGTATTTGACGTAAAAAAGTATCGGTTTATAATGGGATTATTTCACACAAAGGAATGACCCGCGACATTCTAGTTTCAAAATCGCTGATCAACATAACACACTTAAATAAAGGAATTAAAATAAAATTGTGCCCTTCATAAAATAACTTACAATTATTGTACGTTAAGAAAGCAGAATATAACACAAATGTGATGTGTCTTGAATCAGCACTCGCATTTGTATACGTACTCACAAATGCAAATGCGAGTGGAGAATCAAGACACCCCTATTTGTGTGTCCCACAGAGGATAACTTATGGAACAGAAACTATCAATAAACTCAGCTACATGTTGGAAATTCGGTTTGTGTAAACCGCGCTGCAACACAATGTGGCACTTGGTGTGTATTTGGTGTTTGCTCAAGCTATGCAGTGTGTCCTCGCAGAAATAGTAAATAAATCGCCTGAAAAAGTACTCATGTAGGACCCATTCACAATGAAAAATAAACGCACACATAACAATTTAACAGTATGGAGACATTCACAATTAAAGACGTAACGTATTAGCCAATCAATCAGAGAGAAGCTAACTTACTGGGTGTATACTCGTATACAGTGTTTCCGCAAAACAATGGCTAAACCAAACAAAGCCAAAGTACGAAACATGTGTTACATTGAAGATTGTCTCAAAAAATGTATGTAACAATTGAAGCAAATCACGTGCTTTTACAGATTTTTTAAGTGGGTTAAGGGAATATGTGCTGGTTTCCAGTACCTAGACAAGGCTTCTAAATTCCAGTTGAAATAGCCGCTGGCTTCTAGTAGCTAAGGTAATTGAGGAAATATTATTACATTTAATTATACTTGTTTTATTTTTATTTTTAGTAGATTAAATTGTATGTTTTCATTGAGCACAAATAAATTATTTATTTTGGGTACAAGATGTGGACTAGTGTAAAGGAAGTTCAGTGTACTCTGTGACTTGCTGAATTTGAACACCGTCACATGTGCGTAGACACCGCTTTAACCGGTGGGATAAGCAGCTGATAAAATACATTAAATACGCTGACTAGTCACGAGTCTGCAGAAGTTTCTAACAAAGTTTTGACGAAACGTCTCTGCTTCACTGCAGTTGCTACAGACTATCATAGACCAAACTATTTAATTTTGCAATACAGATGCTTAATGGGATCGACAAGGAATACTGTTTAGCGACGAGGCATATGTCAGGATATGGGCTTATGCCCACATTGAGTAACAGAGCTAACCTGAACAAATGGAAGCCACGTCAAACTGCACTGAATCCATTCATTTGATAAAGCTTTCACTTTTTATATTGTTTCGTTGCTTTTCTATAACCGGTCAACATTGCACCACGACTTTACGAGCACACTGTATTTAAAACACTGCCCCTCTCTGCGAAGACGAGATGGGTTCATCCCCTGTCAACAAAAATTGACCAAGTAGCACCATTAAAGGAAACTCTTAAAAGCACCATCTACTATCATACCTTGTTTCCCCAAGTAGGTATTTATAAATAGCTACATATCCCAGTGATTCCTGGTGTGTGACTTACACCAAAAGGTAGTTGACGATTCAATACGATAGAAAATCTGATGTGGGACGGCGAAATAGCCATGTAATGAAAACCGTTCTCTGATTGGTTAGTTATGTTTGATATGGATATATTCTTCACAGCTTGGACCTTGCAAGCTTCAAGTTTATGTGTAATTTCAATGCGATTCATTGTGAATCATTCGTCATTCTCACGTCGTCGTTCAACCAGAGCGGACGTGATTTGCTTCTCACTGGTGGAAAGACGGTATCCAAGCTGACTCGCCGAAGCAGGAGATCCCGTGCCGACTTCGTGGAGTGTTGTGGTGTGCGTCGGTGGATTGCGCGCTTCAATCTACGGACTAATACATTAATATCAGTCACAGTACAATTTGGTGTAGTTCCTAAAGGGGCTTGACAAGCAAGCTTTGGAACTCACCAGGCTAGCTTCCCGGAGTGGCATAGAAAGCTACACTCAGGTATTTCCCTTTTCTTCCTACTCTTTTACTTTATTCTTTCTTTCCTTGACCGACTTTCAGACTGACTACTTACGTGACAGCGGGCTCACAAGATCCTAGCCAAGGGTTGACGGCTTTGTGCCTGAAACCTCGAGCCGAAATGGCTCGCAAAGGCGCCGCCTTAGAGGAGGTGCGGTCCTCTGTGAGCAGCCGGAGGGCAACCGCAATGACTGCCGATGATGGACAACTTCCTTCGACATCATCTTCATATAGATCTCTATCACCAGAAGCAGTGGAGCCAAATAGGAAGCGCTCCAAGACGGATACGCAAAAGCGTAAGAGCTCTACTCCTCGCCACATACCCATGGCAGATCTAGAGAGCCTGGGTTCAAACAATCCCTTACCTGAATCTGACTCCGAGTCCGATATGGAGCTGGGGGAGTTTACGGTTGTGGAAAACCGTAAACGGGGAAAACAGACGCCATCACCAAATATGATGCAACATGCACAGGATGTTGAATCATCCAATATGATGCAACATCCTCAGAATGTTGCATCATCCCAAGCCAAGAAGGGGCCTAGAATTCCGCCAATCATTGCGGACGTATTCCCTAACCATGTTAGGGTAATGCGTACATTGGCCAAACACCTCAAGTATACTTTTGAGGCAAAAAGGAAGCCTAAGAGCGTCCATATCCTTACCCACAGTTTGGGTGACTTAGAAACCGCTAAGTTGGTGTTACGAGAAATGAACATAACGTTCTACTCGTACTCACCACAACGTCCATACATTGAGCGTCGAGTCATCAGAGGCTTAGACTCAGAGTGCAACCCTGATGAAATCAAAACTGCACTTAAAGAAGAACATGGCATAACTGTCAATTCAGGGGCACAGTTGAAGAGAACCGTTAATACCGCGGGGGGTATTAACAAAGTTCCTATGCCACTATTCTTGGTAGTACTTGACAAAGTACTTAACCAAGAAGTACAGCCAATTGACACTGTAAGGAAACTAATTTTCACTGTAGTCAAAGTGGAAAGGTATTACGGCAGAGAGGGACCTGTGCAGTGTTATCGATGCATGGGGTACAACCACTCCAGCATGATGTGTGAGCGTAAGCTTACATGTCTGCGGTGTGCAGGGAACCACTTGCTCGAGAACTGCCGTAAACCTAGGGAAGAGTGCAAGTGCGCTAATTGTGATGGTACACACGTAAGTGTGTACAAAGGATGCTCCACAAGAAAAAAGATCATAGAGAGCCGCCGCAAGAACCGCCCCGATGATCAAGTGGTTCGCCCAGGTGTGTCCTTTTCCAATGCCTTAAATAAGGCAGAGTCCACTCTGCGTCGAGTGCAACAAGAGGCTGCTACACCAAAGAGCGATTCCCCTTCAAATTCTGTGCCACCACCTCCAGGTCCTATAGAAAAGGCAACAGTGCCTAAACCCCCTGCACCAAAACCACGCAGGAAGAGGAGGAATAGAAAACCTAGGCAGAGGAAATCTTCTGCCCCCAATGTAACTTCGGAGCCACAAGCTCCTGTAATAACTACAGACGCACCTGTAGAGGCAGAGCCTATTTCCAAGGTTAGGGATATACCCCCTATCCCACCAATGCCTAACACGGCAACATCCTCCTCCACACTTGCGACTATTTCGCAAAGAGACCTGGAGGAATTTAGCTCTTTATCCTCATGGTTTGGGGATTTAATAAACAAGGCGTTACCTGCTCTTAGAAACTGTAAGATGCAGTTGAACAACCCCAACCTGACCCCCATGCAGAAGCATTCCATCTTGCTTCAGACATTGGAACAGCTCTACCCCAACTCCGCTCAATAATGGCTGGAAGACATGTCCGGAGACCATTTAGAGCTGCGATTTGGAACGCAAACGGACTACGGAGTCATTACCCAAACATCACTAATTTTGTACAGCATTTCGGAATCGACATTCTGATGGTCTGTGAAACTCATTTGGATGCTGCCACCAACTTCTCCCTCCCTAACTACGTCACCCATCGGTCTGATAGGGTTGGCCGACAAGGGGGAGGTACAGCCATCTTTGTTAAGAACCATATTACACATAAGCCTTTCCCTCTTCCACCACTTCAGCATGTAGAAGCCTGTGCTATTAGGCTATCTTTAGGAGGTCTAGATACATTGCTGATAGTGGCATATGACCCCCCTGATCACCGCTTCTATGAAGCAGATTACACGGCTTTATTAAACCTCCACCCTGTGGTCTGCATTGCAGGTGACCTAAATGCAAAACATGCCAACTGGCATAGTCGTGCCACCAATGCGAAGGGGCGAGGACTATTCCGCCTTATAAGCGGTAACCCAAGCCTCATAGCTCATGGACCGAGAGAGCCCACTTTTCATCCTGCCCGAGGGAGACCGGACGTGCTGGATATTATGGTCACTAAAAATTTTAGATTCCACATAGACCTGACGACAGTCAATGAACTGGATTCTGACCACGATCCTGTGTTAATCGACACCAATGTTAACATGTCAGCATTGGTAACTCCTGATTGGTCGTACGAGGTAGACTGGGATGCAGCCGTCCTTGAACTGAACCAATCAGTTGATCCCAGACCGCACATAAATTCTATAGAGTCGTTAGAATTAGCGGCGAATGCATTCTCCCGACAAATATCAAATGTGATACGAGGGCACACTTATCGCATTCCTTGCAATACTCCTAACCCCACAACCATCCCAAATGAACTCCGACTGTTGCTAAGAGCTAAGTCAACAGTTCGGAAGCTTTGGCAGCGTTTCCGCCATCCCAGATTGCAGGCAATTTATCTGCGATTTAAGACCCTGGCTAGGCGCCTCTTACGTGCACATCGCAAAGAGGCCTGGGAAAACACCATGAGGAACGTAAACCTCTCAGAAAAGAAGCCCTGGCGGATAATTAAATCCCTGAGAAGGGACAAAACGCTATATCAGCATCCTATACATGGCACTCGCGGGAGATTATCTTTCGAACCGCAAGAGAAAGCCACTGACTTCGCGGACTATTTAGAGTCCCAATTTGAGCCCCGAGAGGACATAGAAGACGAGGAGTTTTCAGAACTAGTTGAGGCAACGGTGGATTACCTCTATGAGGATCCTCCACCACCACACGAGGCGACTCGCATACCAATTGTCACACCAAGGCAAGTTTCCTCGCAAATTAGGTGTCTCAAACCCAACAAATCCCCTGGATATGATGGTGTTACGACACATATGTTACAACACCTGCCTCGCAAAGCCATTATCCACTTGACGAGAATTTACAATGCTTGCCTGTATCTCCGACACTTCCCTACTGCTTGGAAGGAAGCGAGGATGATTTGCATATTGAAACCAGGCAAGGATCCCAAGTTTCCATCAAGTTACCGTTCCATTAGTCTACTCCCAATAATTTCGAAAATTTTTGAAAAACTTCTACTGTCCCGTCTAACTCCTCTATTTGAGGAAAGGAGGCTCATTCCGGATCATCAGTTCGGGTTCCGTCAAGGTCATTCCACTACCTTACAGCTCCTGCGTCTTGTTGAGAGGGCTGCCCTGGGTTTCCAGGAAAACTTCAAAACTGTCGCAGTACTTCTGGATGTGGATAAGGCCTTTGCAACAACATGGCACCAGGGCCTACTGTACAAACTTAGAGATGCAAATCTCCCCTCCCCCTACCTGACCCTCATAGCCAGTTTCCTTCGTGACCGCACTTTCAGGGTGCGAGTGGAGGGCAGGTTATCAACTATCAGACCAATAGCGGCCGGAGTACCGGAAGGTAGTGTTCTATCGCCACTGCTCTTTGCCGCATACATGTCTGACTTCCCCGTTGAACCCAGCACTGTTACGTGCCAATATGCCGATGACGTCCTCATACTGGCCCGTAACAAAAATCTACGTTACTGCCTTCCCCCATTACAAAGACACCTAGACGCCATTGAGAGTTGGAGTGAAAAATGGAGAATGGGAATCAGTCCACAGAAAAGATATGCTTTTGTGTTAGGTAAAATTCATTCCTGGAGACCAGAAAGGGACCTGACACTTGGTCAGAGGAGAATCCCTTGGGTCAACACAGCCAAGTACCTTGGTGTACAACTAGACCGAGGACTTACCTTCACCAAGCATGTCACAGCCAAAGCTGCCCAAGGTCACGGCGCTCTGGGAAAGCTCTATCCCATCTTTAGGTCTACTATGCCTACACGACTTAAATTACGCATTTATCGTGCGATCATCCCTCCCCTGATCCTGTATGGATGCGAGGCATGGGGATTCGTGGCTCAAACCACCATCCGCAGACTGCAAGTCGTGCAGAACAGGGCCCTTAGGATGATCTACGATACTGACCGTAGATTTTCTTCCCATATTCTCCATACTCATTCTGGCATTCCATATATTGTGGATGTTGTGCGAGATAGAGCCCGCTCTATGTATGCGAAACTTACGCCACACCCTAACCATCTGGTAAATACCCTGGGTCAATATGATCACCATCTACCCAGGAGGCGCAAAAGCTATCGTTTACCCAAGGATGTCTTGGGCTAATTAGCTTCGCTGCTTCCTCATTTCACCAAACATTCCAATGCATTCGGTTTCTCGCTAATTTGACACTGCTTGACTTGCTGCTTAGACAAGCTGACCTTTGCTAAGTGAGCAGAGGGGCATGGGTGCCCCAGGATGGGTAGACATTCTAACTGGCACTCATATCCCTAGTCTATAGCAAGAGAGAGTAACCAATCATCACCATTGGCTGACACTGACACAAATAGCTTGTACATTTGACTACACCTTTCATACCTCACGGGTAAATCCATACTAAATGGATAGGTACCGTGGGCATACATCCCGCCCGGGTAAACCCGAGCGACCTGATTTGGCTCTTGGCTCTTGGCTCTCATTGTGAATGGTTCCATTGTAATAATAGGATCAAGCTTTTAAGCTTACACTATTCTTAAGATTAATTTTAATTGTGAGTGAGGTTTTCTAGCCTTTAACCAACTAGGAGGCAGCAAATCATTGGAAATTTATACAAGTATCAGGAAGCAATTCACTTACTGGTTTATTATATTCGTACCCAGGTTCGATCAATTGAATAAACATCAACCTTATGTCATTTATTATCTCCCTGAAGCTCCCGTATAGAGGTTTAAATTTGTAACTCTTAAGGTGCTAATTCATTATGAAGTCAGAGTGTTTAACATGATCACTGAAGTAAAACGTTACTACGGAGAACGCATTCTAATGTTCTCGCACTAAAGCAAAACATATTGCCTGAATATTCATATTTTACTTGAAAACAGTGTTGTGTTGCGCACAGATCTTCATCTAAGTAATTACATATATCTGCACGGTGAATAAAATACTGTGGTTAATGTTCCGTTCATGAGCGAGAGAAATCTCAGGGCTCTTTGCATTAACACACATTCTGGTCCCGCAGGCTGTTCGCTCTTTTAGAAAAGCAAAGCATCTAGTGCGTTTGTATATAGTACTATATACGATAATCGTATAATCACAGTCATTTGAGGTTATCAGGCAGGTACTGAATTTGAAAATACAGTTCATATGCCTAAAAACACATATTTGGACTATAATTTGAAGGGAAAACGTAGTTTGGATGCTCCTTCATACAATACAATATTTTATTATTTATTAATGGAGTTGGTATGCCTCACATTCATGAGGTACCAAGTTCGAATCTTGGTTATAAGTTATCCGGATAAGTCTTTTTTTTCGGAGTTTCCCTTATCTTGAGAAGATAAATGTCGGGTTACCTTAAGCACTAAGCTCATTTGAACATCATTTCACCTATTTCATTCGTCGTCCAATATAACGTCCGTTGGAGGACGTTAATACACAAGAGCACGATACAAAAATAAATTTAGTCTAAAAATGTAGAAAGTTCAGCATCTCCATATATTTTGGTTAAGAAGAAAATAAAAGAATTATCGTGGAGAAAGAAACTTATATTTTCTGAATAAGAAAAGCTGCATTTAAAGAGGACACTATAATGACTGTGGGATTTACTACTTAATCTGGTTTAAATGTATGATTAGCAAATGAGAACCTAAGAAAATTAACATTTGCTATAGTAGGTATATTTAATTACACATGAATCACATTCTGAATTGCATATATCATTGCACTTCCTGTGTTAACATAGTTTATAAGTTATGTCACGTACATAGATATATTGCAGCTAGCATCCCCTCCAGGAAAGTAGTCACAGCAGGCTACAGATCTCAAGTAAATCGGCCACTGACACGCGCGAAAGACCCTATGGTAGACGAGTTTTAACTTGACACTTTTTCCACTACCGTTGTGTAGTACGACCTGCGAAAGCCCTTGGATTTCTTTCCTTGAGATGGTTAGTCCCATTTAAAGCCCTATTATATTCCCTAATTACATGCTGTGGAATGAGATAAACAGGCATCAGTGTGTAGCAACTGTTTCAAATGAAGTAGCGGTTGTTAACATGAACAAAGAAGGATCCCGCCACTGGTGTGTCTATCCTGCCTGGTTCGCCATAGAAGAAGGACGGCTTAGACTCATAGCTCAAGTGTACAAAAGAATGCTCTTTTTCTTGAGCTAGCATCGGCAAACATCCGTCCGGCACCATCATGCACCCGAAACCTAGAAACACCTGAAAGATGAGAAGGAAACCGAAGGAAAAAGAATGTTAGAAAGGAAATAGCGATAGACGACAAACCATCCCAGCATTGGCATAGGGACCAAGGAAAACTACGAAAAAGGTCAGAGAGAGGATCAACAGAAATCGAACCCCAGTACTTCCTGAATGCGAGGTATAACTACTAGTTGCAAGTAATATTTGTAAACTTAAATTTGTAACTTTGAATGATGAAAATTCGCTGACAGCACATTTATCGGGATAACAGGTAATGGTAACCATTACCAGCGTTAAAAGTGGATTCAGTTTTGTCCAAGTGTGATCCAGTCTCTCACTTGATTTAAATAAAATTTATAAAATCAGCCCTAGGAATTATGAGCTCTTCCGTGATATCATTATTTGGCCACAGGTAACCAACTATAAGAGTAGATATTTTTGCACGCTATTGTTCTTATGCTTTGTGCAAGTCACTTTAGATTTGCTAGAACTAGGCGTTTTTCATCCAGAAGGTGTAAGTTTCTAGGCGCCAATATTGCCGAGCTTCTAAGAAAGCGCAGTGAGACATATATGGGCAATAGTGAGCAATTCTAATGTGGAGCTCAGTAAAACAGGAGCAAGAGTAGACATAAGCAAAGTCTGATAGACTGCCAGCACGGTCAAGTGGTTAGGCAGGTATTCCTTACACTTCACATATCTTGAAGTGTATATGTTAGTAGAAATCAGCTAAAAACGACGAAAATATATAGTTATTTAACCCAAAAGTTCCAAGTGAGTGAGTGAGTAGTGGGGTTTACGGGCCCGTCGACAACTAGGTCATTAGAGCCCGCCAAAAGTTCCAAATGTAGAAAAATCACAAAATATAAAACTCTCGATATGACAACAGGAGTTAAAGTAATAAAAATAAGCGAAGTATGGTTTCTCTGGGAACGTATCTTCTCCCATTCTAAACAAGAAAATACCAGATAATCTCGAAATAATAAAATTTTAAAATTATTTTCTGTTGAGCTGAGCCGGTGACACTTGCAGTCCAATTCTGGGAAACTATCAATGCTTGGATCGAGCTTAAATTAGGAGACAGTAGTGGGGGTTAGTGGGGGAAATCACCCCTGTTGTTACTTCAATTTATTTAGCCGAGATAGACTGAGGTTATTTTCATTGAGTTCCTTTTACATCTGACTTTATGGAGTTCACCGACCCCAGTAGGGATAAGCCACTATTGATCTACAGTGGCTATCAATATATACAAAATTATACAAATCAGGGAAACGTTATTCATTGGCGTTGTGCAGACTACAAGAAGATAAACCTGAAAGGACGTGTTTCAACTAAGAACAATGTAATTTTGGAGGAACAATAATATCAATAATAATATCCAGAATCAACTTCTTTACCTAGCAATGGAGTAAGGGTGGTTGAGTGTCCAGTTGAATGTTGTCCTTTGGCACGCAGCAAGGTAATTAGCGAGGAACCAGTTTTTACCCAGGTATAAGGGTGGTTACTTAGTGCAACTGTCACTAAGCGCAAGTGTCTCGAACTGGTTGAGCTAACGCTAGTGAAACACAAATATACATTACAGATTTGTAGGTCACAATCAAGTAGAGGGCACTGAATTTAAACATGTAGTTAAAATTGCAGCGTGTGGTGCATTTAGCATAGAATAATGAAATACATTTTAAACTTTTATAACTTGAAAACTAAAAGAGATACTACACTGAAATTTAAAGCCATCTAACGTTTATATAAGGCAACATTAAAATAGATGTGCAGTTAAGTTGGCTGAAAACTAGAAAATTACATTTTCAGAGTAGTAACCCCTTAAGATGTTCTATAACAGCGCAATGCATTAATGAGGAAAAGTAAAGGAATTTGCACCCTTTTTCCCTCTTGGTTGTATTAAACTCAGTGAAACCGACAAGAGGCTTGGAGAGCTGGGCACAATCGTGTTTGCAGCAAGATCCGCCATCATTACAAAGCCTCCACCCCTTGCAAGTAATTAACCAACGCTCCTCTCTTACAGGCCGCCATTAAACGCGACCAGGTCCCCCAACACGAGAGAAAGGACCTATCTCTCTATGTAAATGAGCGGCATAGGAATGCCCTGTTTAAATGAACACCGCTGCCTGGCCGTAGAGATTACGGAGAAAATCCTATATAAACCATACGTTCAAGTGATCCCTATTAAAAACAATGGAGATAGGTGGGACATGGGGTGGGGTGTGGCTTTGTGTGTACCTACACAAACGGCCAGGTCCGTCTGTACAATCCGCAACTATAAAAGTGGATCCCTTGGGTGTGGTCAATGGCAACATAAAAGTAAACGAGATGGAACAACCGACACAAGAGGGTTACCTATGTTTCTAAAGCGGTAGAATGCCCGAGTTCAATGAGATGCTCAATCACAGCATGGAAAAGTACCTACACATGACTTTCTCTACCCAAAATCGTTAATTACTTCCTTTACTATTTACATACACTATGTAGAGAAAGTATTGCGTACTATCCAAGAATTTAATAATAATAATAATAATAATAATAATAATAATAATAATAATAATAATAATAATAATAATAATAATAATAATAATAATAATAATAATAATAATAATAATAATAATAATAATAATAATAATAATAATAATAATAATAATAATAATAATAATAATAATAATAATAATAACAACAACAACAACAATAACAATAATAACAATAATAACAATAATAACAATAATAACAATAATAACAATAATAACAATAATAATAATAATAATAATAATAATAATAATAATAATAATAATAATAATAATAATAATAATAATAATAATAATACTCGTAGTAATAATAATAGTAACAACAATAATAAATAATAACAATTATAATAACAGTAATAATAGTAATAATAATGGCCGTTACCTTAGTACTGCGTTGCCTAAACGGGAGATACGGTTTCAGTTCCTGGTACCAGAGTGGGAATTTTCTCCCGCTGGGAAATCTAATCCGCGATGCACTCAGCCTTGTTAGGTCCCCGAGGGACCAGTTGAGGAGCAACTTTGATTCAAAAATAGCTATCCCTAGTTGCGAAGACTGAGTAACCGGCCGGGAGGGACTGAGGCACTTACCACGTCCCACCTCCAGTCCTACACCCCACTTATAACACCTGTGAGGAGCAGAGGTGGGGGATGCCTTGGCCCGGAAAGAGATTATAATGATGATGACGATGACGATGTACTCGAAAGAGCATTAAGTGTGTATGTGGTGGTTTTTACAAATTCATTCAGAGTTTGTGTTCTTTTTTTGAATTTATTTTGTTGAAATCTTATAGTCCACACCTTTGGCTACACATTTCATATGTGTATTCGTCATTTGGTTGGTGATATTTATTCTCTGTGCACATTTAGTGATGGTATCCGTGAATCGGATGCGATTCATCCAAGCATTTGAGGAAGAGATTTCACCGGAGGTACCTGCATGTGTCTGTAAATCCATAACTCAAAAATGAAAGGTCAGATAATACCAAACTTGATGTTTCAGCTCAGTGAGATCCCAGAATAAGAAAGATAAACACCGGATGTCCCCCAGAAGAGACGCATTGAATTTTTCAAGCACAAGTGTGAAAATACCTGGACAAGTATTAGGACTAGCTTATTAGTATATTTTTGTTAAATATATAACATTTATTTCTAAGTTGATAAGACACATAGAAACTAACAAGATATCTAAATGTATGTATAGGATGTTAGTAGTTATATGATGTGATAAATAGAATATCTACTAGGAGGGTAGTATAAACTAGGTCCAAACTTTCTTAATAATAGTATTACTCAAATGCACGACAATGCGAAATAGATAACATTCTCTCTATAAGAGAGCACTAGAGCTTCCCTACTGGACATTCTAGTGAGCCACTCCTATAGAAGGCCCTTGGCCTACAAGGATCAGGTGGGCTCATTTCATTCACTCATCCCCTCGAAGTGCTATGAAGGTTTTCAAGAAAATACCCAACTACAACTATTCTTAACTGGAACAATTTTTGCATTTCTTCACAAGCTATTCCCTGAAAATTCTGGATACGCAGTTTATGTACATATCTACTAAATATTTTACACATTTTGTATTTTAATCAAAATTTTCAAAAGCTATTTTTAAAAAATAAAAAAAAATGTCCCTGTAAGGGGTAATTTGAGGTGGGAGAATTTTCTTAATAGGCTTCCTACGGCAACTTTGAAAGTCACTTAACTAAAATGATGGTATTTGTTACACTTTTAATTTTTTGTCATGCTATTTTCACGCACAAACACTTTCTTAAAGTGATTTCATTTGGTGGGTTCAGGTACTTCAAAACAGCTATTTGCGGTGAAATCTTGATATAAAATTTTTGGGTGGAATACAGTACTTTATCTGCTTATTGTATGTATGTAATAGCGAAAATAGGAAAAGGTTCCTTATATAACTGTTCGTAAACAAAATGGTAATGCATAGAAGTAGTCCTGGCTGGTGTTTGTTTTTAATCAAGTGATGTTGCATCGACGACTGTTGCTTCAAATGGTCTTTCCAATGTGCGTCTCAATTTTGCTTCAAATGGAAACTCTATCACCATAATTAGCCTCACATTTTCTGGACAAAACCTACGCATACCCAGGGAGAGAAATTTTAGTGCTTTATCGCGACAAATGACTGAATCAAAGGACTTTGGGGCATTATTAGGCACTGTGACTGGTGACTGTTGCTTTAAATGATGTTTACAATGTACTTCTGAATTTTGCTTCATGGTCCTGCATTACAAATTTTGGGGTACATTGTCAATAAACGCTCTCCATTCCATTGATCATGCTTATTAAAGACCTGTAATTTAAAATTGATGTGATAGCGTGAAGCATAATATACAAAGTAACAAATTGCAACAAAAACTCGAAATTTCACATTATACGTCATACTACTTTTAACCAATAAGATGCTTCGAAACGATAAGATTCAACCCATCGTGGCTGTTTATCCCACATTTGTATCACCTTCCTAACATTGTTTTTATCACATCCATTGTATTGTTAATTTATATTCCACATAGCTTCACCAAAACAGCACGACGTCAAACAATACGAAGAAACAGAAACAGTACATGAAAGTAGTTCCATTAACAATTGATAATTGTTAACTTAATTCATATTTGACTGTTCTTAGTTCATTTAATCTTTAAACACTTTCGTTTAATCGCGTGTTGGTCAATTAAATCCCATTTGAGTTTCGGTTTTTCTAGATAAATGAAAACTTGTAGTGAGATTACTGTAGATAAATAAGCAGAGATAAAGGAAAGCAGGAGTAGCGTATCTAAAAGGTTATGAAGTCAACGTGCTGGGGTAGCGGTGTCATTACACTTCAAGTCTTATTGTTTCCATTCCCCGTAACTAGTTTACGTGCTTCGGTGTGAAAAATTACAACTTGAAGGTCTAAGATCAAACACCGGAAGTATTAATTTAACAGTCTCACTTCCGTTGCATTCCCTGTAAGACGGCGTTATAGATGACTTCAGCTTAATCGGTGCAGGCAGAACCAGAGGAGCATCTGTCCAGTGAGGCGTGCAAGAAATATGGGGTCAAAAACCCTCCGGAGATGACTGTTTCAAACGGATGTCGTCACTTTAAGAATTATGAGTTTGTTCTCAAAGTGTCAGAATTAATAAACTCGCTTACATTTTACATTCTGATATGCAACAGTTTTATTTTTTCTACCGCATACCAATGGTGGAGGAAGAAAATAGAGAGTAAGAAAAAGTGTGTTTTTCTAATGATCAGGTACAGGAGTTCGGGTGGTTACAGACTCCCTCCCGCAGTCAATTTTTACCCGATTCCCTCCGAAGCAGTAATTGTAAATATGCTGATTCCCTCCGCGCCA
Source organism: Tenodera sinensis (assembly GCA_030765045.1). Lineage (NCBI taxonomy): Eukaryota > Metazoa > Arthropoda > Insecta > Mantodea > Mantidae > Tenodera > Tenodera sinensis. The sequence goes on from CM060969.1 coordinate 46,056,531, forward strand.
TAAAGGAACTGCTATAATTAAATATTCCGATTCTCACTTGTAAGTCCATTTTGTGTTGGTAATACCTACTCCCCAAGTAGATAGCAAAGACACCAATCGGTTCGGTCGCCTAGCATGACCTTGACCTTGGTAGTAGGCCCGTTCATTCAATATAGAACTGCATTTGAGTGTATGCAGGATGTATGATATATGATGGATGTGCGGACAGATATGGTAAACGTGGAAAACATCATAGGTGAAAGGGGCGAAGAATTCATTCTGTTAGAAAATTATAAATTCAGCTTCCAAAAATATTGAAGGACGGTGTTAGGTTAAAGTGTGCAAGTGCTTTATAAAAACTGGTTCAGACAATGATCATAGCACAAAACGTGCAAAGTAATATTGATTGTGAAAATGATGAAACATTAAATACACAAATCATTAGAAATAGTATTAAAAGGACAGCAGTTGAAAATATACATAAGTGAATGTCAATAGAAAATCAACAATTTCTTTTACACGTCACACTAACATTTTTTATGTTTTATCCAAAATTAAAATAATCCACTATCCACCCAGCCAATAGTAAACAGACATATACAAAAAAAAAAAAAAAAAAAAAAAAAAAAAAAAAAAAAAAATCTTATGTGTTGCTTTCATGACTTTCTCTACTCTTGTACTAACCATTGTTACAAACTCTTATTCCTATATCTTCGTGTTAATTGAGATAAACATTTGTGGCAATTATATCATTACTAATTTGAAGTTTTCACAGAAAATACAAAAAATAAACAAAAAATACCTAACCACGAAAGTAATATAATTTAAAGCTAAGTAATACGCTATGCACCATTTATTGTCATTTATCTAAAACGTGTTTCATCAGGACATTCATCATCAGCTTTATACCGACTGTTAAATTTTGATTTAGGGAATTCTGGTGACGATCTAGGCGCCTTTCTTGGTACTGATGAACTTAAATTTCGGTTTCTCGTCCAATGTGGTGCCCGAAATTGATAAGTTTTCATTCATATTTGTTTATGAAGATCTTTCCCCGCGTGAATAACGCTGTTGGAACCTGAACTTATTTTAATAAACGAATTTCCTCTAAATCGTTATTCTCTTCCCAAAATGGTACATTGCTGCAGGTTTGTCTACTTACTGTTTCTACCACTTACCATTTTTGGAAAGGGAACCACAATTGAGATCAGGAAATTCATTTATTAAAAACATTCAGACTACCACAATATTATCCAGGTTGGAAAAGATCTTTATAATGAATTATAAAGAATAACTCGTCAATTTTGACAGCTCGTTTAGCCAGAACCCGAACTTAAAGTTCATCGGTTCACCGAGAGAGGCGCCTCAATCATCCCAGAGTTGCCCTAAATTAAAATCCAACACTGGGCATAAGCTCGTGGTGTTACGAATGCCCTAACGAAACGCTTTATAGGTAAACACTAACAATAAATAGAGCACAGAATATTAGATGGACTCAGGTTATATTAATGTAACCGTTTTTCATTAAACATTTTCGGTTACATTTTATATCACTTCTGTAGATACAGATATGCATGTGAAATTAGACAAGAGCTTAAGGGAAAATTCAGCTTTATAAGGAAACGAACACGTTAACGAATAAATGTAAACAAAACGTCTGATATCCCGCCTCTGTGGTGCAGATGTAGCGTTCAAGAGGTTTCCAGTTAGAACTTCCGGTTAGAGTGTGTTATTCAGATAAGGCTTCTTCCGAGGTTTCCGTAGTCCTGAGAAGATAGATTTCGTGTAACTATAAGCTCTATGGCACAAGGGCCCATTTGAGTATGATTTCAACCATTTCACTCATCGTCGATATGACCTATCAAGTTGAAGGACGTTAAATCTATAAATGAAAAGAATCTGATGTGTCGCGCTCATGTTACTTTCGCTACTCAATCTTGTCCAAACTATTCTTACAATTTCTAGAAATGCTTTTATTTCTTGTAAGTACAATGGAAATAACGGAATGCAAAGTCTTAAGTGACAGTCAAATATTTTAAGAGCTGGTCATGCGATGACTTAACGCCATTCCTTTTCCATAACTACGAGAAAAAAGGGAAGAGTGACTTGAGGGCTTTCCATTTGAAAATGCGTAAATTTTAAATCAACAAAAGATTTGACATAAATTGTGTGCCTTTAACGAGATCCACATATTTTATTGCTGAGAATTAGTCGATCTCTTATGGTTTACCAACTATGCAAAAGTCATAAAGAATGAAGAAATCTCCAGGGATTGTTCTCAGGAAATTTAACAAAATATCTACATTTTATTTGGCAGGAAAATGTCTTACACATTTCCGATTTCAATCACAATTATTAAAGTCGGTTTTGAGAAAATCAACTTTTTCGAAAAATTTTCTATGTAAAGAGTAGATTTGCAAATGAGGATTTTCTTGAAAAATCTTCGTGCATAAACACAAGTGCACAATAGCCCTTTTTTGGATTGAGGGGTCTCAAAATGTATATTTCCAAAGAAATGTCGATTTTTACTTACTATGTGCGTGCTAGAAGAAGTAAAAATATATGAACAAGGGAAAGAGCACAATGAAGAGAGGAATGAAAACGATACGCAGGATTACATGTTCACCCCTTCTTTTTAATCTAAATCCGACAATATGTAACGAGGATATTTCATTGGCTAACCAGAAGCTGCCGGCGAAGAAAAGCTGGTACTCTGGCGCATGCGCCAAAGGCACCAAAAAGAGTGCAAAAATCCATACAGTTTGCCTCCTCCCTCTTAACCCACACTTCTTGCAGCCCCCAAATGTAAGCAATCTACATTAGCCGTCACGTACAACCCCTATCATCCTGTGCTGTTGTTATAGTGTAGAGGAATGAAAATTCTGAGCACGAATAGAATTCATATCGCCATAGATCCCGTTTATTCCCTAGGGATGATGGATCCTCCCTCTCCCCCCTCTACCATTCTCTCCAGAAGATGATATCTTCTACATTATAACATACTGCTGTAGTTTCAAGCTCGTACCACGTCGCTAATTCACTCCGGAGGAATTGCCAATGAGGTACAGGTAGACAGTGTGTCCCAGCTCAGAAGTAATTCTATAGCTCTCTAGTAAGTCCTTTTTAATTCCAGAACATAACAGCTCTCTGCTCTGCTAGACAACCACATTGCTTGCACATATTTTCCCATATAAGAGTCCAGAGAAAAGATTTGTGCCTCAAAAAAAATCTTTCATTCAGTTTTCCACCTTCCCTATCTAAACTATAAGCTTTGCATTCGTCCCAAAAATCTGATTTCGCTATTCCACAGAAAATATACATTCTCAGAAAGCCTAAGATGGAAACGACTAAAAAATGTGCTAGTGCAGTTGTAAGTCTAATGACAGCATGAAACAAAAATCGCATGTTTCACATTCACATGACTTTCTTTATCAGTTGTTCAACAAAATATTCTTAAAAAGAAAGAATATTGTTCTGACTTCACCTTATACGCAATAACATTTGTAGAAATGGTTTTATTACTGATTTTCTTGCAGGTATCGGAAATAGGTGAACACTGGGCTTAAGAGATTGTCAGAATGTTGAGAGCTGATAGCTGTGTGATGGCTTTGAAATTCCATTTTCTTTGCATGACCAAGAGGCAAACAAATGAATAATGTCCTCACATTTGAGAATGGTCTTAGAAAATTCTGACAAAGAATTCACTTCACAAAAATGATCATTTGACATAAATGGCGTGTTTTAACGAGGTTTACATTTTGCATAGTAAGATTTGGTCTATCTCTTACCGAATTTTATGCAAAAGTCATAAAGCGTAAGCAGGACTATATCGGCTATAGCGAGAAAATTCAAAGTATACATTTCATTTGACATAAAATATATTAAACCTATGGCATTTTAATCAAAACTATTAGAGCCATTTTTGAGAATATCAACATTTTCCAAACTTTTTCCGTGTAAAATGTAGTTTAGGGTGGTGGAACTTTCTTCAAAATCTTTGTGTCGTATCTTTCAAATATATTAAACTGAAATGTAAAGTTTGGTTTTTAATTGACTTTTCGTTTTCGGGTTATGTTGTTCACACACGCGCGCGCAGAATTTTTTTCGAAAAATGCTTTTTCTTACTTACGGGGCTCCAAAACATATACTTCTGGTGAAATCTGTACGTCGAATTTTTGGGTCAAACACAATACTTCCCCTACTTTACGAAGTAGAGAAAGTAAACGGTAAACTCGAAAAACGCTACAACGCTCATAAAAACATAAGCCTTTATTTGTCTAATAGTTTATGTCCCCAATCAACTTCCTTTCCGTTTTTCTGTTCTCTAATGTACAATAACTTGAAAAAAGAAAGCTTAATAACGAAGAAATAAATAATATGGGAGTCCAGAAATACCAAGCGTTCATAGTTTATGTACAATGTTTGGGTAATAATCAATAGCTTTTTATATCTTTCACTCCACGATCCGCTGTTCAGCGGCAACCTAAAGCTGTTTACTCTCTCTCTCTCTTTCTCCACATGGGTGGTCTTCTCTGTTCAACAGGCGACGTACACACATACATTATACATTTTTATAACTAGCAAATACTTCATTAGGCGAGCGATGCATGCAGCTAATCACTTTAATTTACGTAAAAGAATAAAGTAAGGCAAAAATAAAATTCCTGTTTTAATGCCAATGTGGTATAGCCCTCCTATAAGGCACGCCCCCAATTAAAATACGATACCTTGCGAACTAGTTCTGAAAAGTTGCAATTTTAAGCTACTCCCCACTAGCTGCTCCTCCTCCCTCCCCTCCCCCTCTCTCTCTCTCTTTCCCTTTCTTCAGCTTTTTGAAACATTTGTACTCGGATCCCTACTAGCAGGTATACTTCATATACAAAACTTTCAGTTAGAACACTGGCATAAATTCCATAGATAAAGCAACATTAACTTTTCCATTATAAATTTAATTCATAATCATTTTACAACTTTATGGAGCCATCAGAAGGGCTCATTTGAAATATATAGTAACGAAATTCGAATCACTTCATCTTCAGGAATGAGAAACTAGGATTTAAGCACATTTTTTGCTACAGATGAGGGGTTATTTTAGAAATACTTGTTCACCTTTTATGTAAAATAGTATAGAAATATAAATTCAAAATACACAACAAATTAACGGACACGTAATATTTATAAGTTCTCCAAGTTGTCAAAAACTGCAATCAATGCAACTACGGTTAGTTAGTGAGAAATCGAGCAGGATGGTTCAGACAGCATGCCTGTGGCCTGCATTCGCGGATTCGATCCCAGTGGTCGCCTTCCTGACCCGGAGGTTTCCCAGGTCGCCAGGCGGATGCTGGGAAGGATTTCCATATCCTCGAATTTGCTACCCCTCCATTTCGTTACATTAATAATTTCATTTCTCTTTTCATCCCGTTAGGTTTCTTTCAGGATTGAAAGCATCGCGGCAGCAGCACAGCAGGGAAACAAATTCACTCTGAAAATCTCATCCCTCGGATAGAAAGACAGCCTACTGTTTTCCGGACCACTCACGGAGAGAAGGGTCAGTTTTCAAACGAACCCGAAGGGGTGGGAGAGGAACCGGGCCAAGCCGTCTCCGCCGGGGTGCTTCTAACTGGGAAAATGTAGGAACCCTACCATCTGCTCTGTCATGGCAACGTTTCGACACCCTCAGGATCCATTGACCTCATCCATCCTCCCGAGGGGTACCCCTTTAGGTGGACAGGCACAAAAGATCGCCTTTCTGTCGAAGTGCTAAGTCCCCCTCTGCAAGTTGTTATAGTCTCATAGAGCTCAGCGACTCACTATCGTCCCTAACAATTCCAGAACGACACCAATCCCATACCACCGCGACCGTGCCCGTGGCATCATTAAACCGGAGGTTCCAGAAACGAGCCCTAGCCAGGAAGGGGCACCAGCCGAGAAGTGAGAATTCCTTACACAGCGCGAACTGCTCCGACCCGCCGCAACGCACTAATCACTGTCGTCAGGTCCTTCAACCCTAAAATATATGAAGAATAAACAAACAAGAAATGATGGGAACCAAAAACGGGCAGCACTCCGTTACGGACTTCGGAAAATCATAGTAAAACCACCACGGTCAGTGACCGGTCCGGCAAGAATCGAACCCGAGGCTTCCCGAACGTAAGCCTCATACTTCACCGCGAAGAAACTTGAGCACTCAACGTTGAGGAAGGAAAGAAGAAAGTGCAGTAAAACAAGAAAAAAGAATGGAAAGCCGAGGTAGGTATAAGAGGCTTTACGCTTCATAAGCTATGACCAATCTATGGTCATTAAAGATCACAGATATAAGATTTATTTCTTTAACCTTGCAGTCGCATAGATATCTTGCATGACGTTTCTGATAAGAAGCCAAAGCTGCCGCTTAGTGACTTTTATTGGCGTTAATCGCCGTTGCAACTATCGTCTCTTATGGGGACGTAAAACACAACCGGAAGGATAGCCCTGCACCTGGTAGTGGAGAGGGAGCTGTTTAAACGATGTCACCAACATGAAGTTTATGTCAGGGATGTTTTAGTCTGCTGGGGATGTTGTTGCTTAAAGAGTCCATAAAAACTATATTACACCCTTTAGAGGAAAAACATCCTGGTTGTTGCAGATACATGAAAGATTTCGTTCACTTAGTAGCCGACATCTTCAGTGGGGTATCCTTGGTAGTTTTAGACTCATCAAGACGATTTAAGATACAGGTTATCTACTTTATTCTAGTGCAACAAACCATAGCTGTTGAATTCTTTGGTTATTTGATAATTTACAAACCAAGTATGGTGCCTAACGCAGTGTAAGAAACGTTATTCGTTTAGAAGGATATCTAGTTCTTAATAAACGAATTTATTACGAAGAATACAGCTGATATATACAAGATGAACATGTTAGAAATATTGTTTTTATCATTAAGGATATGCATCTGAGTAATTCAGAAAGTTCACAGTATGCCAGATACTGAGGAGATCAGAAGCTATCCCTTGGAAATTCAAGATGTATATTTCATTTGCCATTAACATATTTTAACTATCTTAAGAACTTAAGCAAATAAAATTTTTTGAACATTTTTTCATGTGAAGAAGGATTTTCTTGAAAATCTGCGTGCTGCATGCTGGGAAGATGCCAGATTTGTTTACGAAATTTGGTATCTAAGCAACTTTTCGTTTTTGAGCTACGTTAACACACATATGAGCACGCGCAAGCAAGGGTCTTTCTCCACAAATTCCTTGTTTGGATTCAGGAGACCCGTGAATTCTCGGTATAGAATTTTTGGAGGAACGTAGTAGATATCTTCTCTACTACAATGCACGTCGCAGAGTAACTAACAATCATAACGCATTGAGCAATTTGTATGGGGAAAATGCTAAAAAAATTGAAAGTGGGAGTGCCTGGTAAGAAGCACAGCAGTAGCGTTCCTACCAAAACCTTTGTGTTAGTCTTAGATGAGAAACTATTTTATTTAAATAAATAATCCTTTTATATCTGAACATTTGGAAAAGATGTAAAGTGTTTCCACCAATTAGATACAAGATTTCTCACTTCTGATATTACGCAGGTATGATTAAGTTATACTAATCTCGTAAACTGAATTTTACTTCCTTCAAGTGCAAAATAATTCAAGCATAAAGTTATATAAGCAATTAGTCAATATATTTTGGTATTTTAAAAGTTGTTTTTAAGTTATGATAAGATAAACGGTCATAGTAGAGCTGTTTTCGTTTGGTAAAGTCGGTTAGATACCAACGATTTTTTAAAAAATTATTTCATCAACGATTCTTCCTTGGATGGAACATTTTACGAAAATCTTGATTTATCAAAATGGTTCTAGAGATTTTGATTTAAATAAGGTATGTTTAAATAATTTGGCTGTCGTTTGAGCTTACTGTATTCCCTTAATTCCCTTGAAGGTACAAGGTAACATATACAGTCACGGACCTAGGTATTGGACCAGGGAAATTTTGACAGGGCCTTTGGTGTGCGTTTGTAAATAACGAGTTGAAGGAATTGAAGTGAAATAATACCCAGGCCTAAACAGGATTCTCCGAACAGTTCTAACTTACTCCCCTAGGTATTCGTTCACCTGAGCAATGATCTGTGCAGAAACCATTGGATTTTTCTTTATTTGTCCTCTGTTTCCTTTGCCTCAGCTTTGATGGCCATCTAGTTCTGGTTTGTGCAGCATCGTATGGAACTTCTTATAGTGTTGAATACTTTTAAAAAATGTTTGACTTCTATTACTGCAATCTCTGTATACCTTAATGGAATAGCCGTACAATATTGTTACAAACCCCCAAGGCTGTCACCGCTCCTTGTCGTCCCATTTTGACTACAGTTATCAACCCCACGGAATAAAGACAACGCTCACTGTCTCTTGGTGGAAACGTGAATTAGCAGGGAATAAGAAAACCCGTTAGATGCCTACCCATGCCTTTATTCACTAATTAAAAGGAACGTTCCCACATTTATGTCCTAGCATGTCCTTATGTCCTAGGAACAATCTAACGTTCTTTTCTATAGGAAGACATTCTAAAAATATCCTTCTAGATAATAAAATTGTAGGGCAGGAAAGGGTGAATACAATACAATAAATACCTCTGAATTTATGGTCAACTATAGTAAAATAATATCTTCAACCGTTTTGTCGATTAATATAAAACAGATAGATGTACAAGCTTTTGTAAAGAAAGTTTGACGATTTGAAAAGAAAGTCATATGAGTGTAAGAAATCATTTTTAATATAAAAGTCAGATCTAAAGCTATATACAGATCACCTCATATAACTCTGTGGGATTAATAGATAGCAAAAATATTTTATTGTGAAATCTGAAACTTTCTTGGTAATAGGGAATATTTTCCTCCCGAACACGAATTCAGGCGGGCGTTTCAACTTCAGGGTAAGAGAATTTTCCATTTCCCTTCATTAAGTTTGCTTCGTAAATGTCATGAATAAATCTACCAAGAGGAGAGTAAAGAAAGTGAAAAAAAAACCTGAAGATTAATGCGCTTTCCGATTAAAGTCGACTCATTTCCTGCGGGTATACCTCGGAAATTAGACAGGTCCGGGAACAGAAATATCAAAATGACTACCAGCTGGGAACAGCGAAGATAGGGGATGAAATTTATTTAGGCATTATTATAAGGCAGGAAGGAAATTGAGAAGGGACTCTGAGTAAGCCTAAAATTTGTGGAGACGGAGAAAAAGCAACAGAGGAGGAGAAGGTGAGCTAGGACTCGTGGAAAGAGGAAGAGAAGAAAGACAAACAGCGCACAGCGACACCGCGATCAATGCAGCGAGAGGCGCCCGTGACGTCACAACGGTGGCGTCTGTCTTGGACAGAAAATCCATAACTCTAGGATTGCGGAGGGAAATGTTAGTAAACTAGCGCCATCTGGTAGAGAACAAGAGAAACTACTACGAACTATATACAGAACAGAATTCCCGAACTCAGTAGAGATTTCTATAACGTTCGTATGTCATACCTTTATACAATGACTATATATAATACAATGCCCTTTTGAACTGAATCGCTCTCACAGAAAACACTGTGTTTCTAAGTCGGGAAATGATATTTAAGTTACATGAAACTATTCCACGAGTACTAATTACATATTACATATAACGAGATATTTTGTTATAGCTGACACAAACTTTAATGGCGAGGAGGATTTCCAGGTCTTACTAAGTTTTGTAGTTAAACATGCCGTGAAATTTCGCTCTAAAGCCAATATAAATATAATTTCCATCCACAAAATTTATTTTCACAACACGAAAGACATCAGACGGTCAGACATCAACTGCCATTAGATTTTATGTATCATAGTAGTGTTTAACGCCCATTCTTACTGCTTACGACATTATAGGCGGTGGAGACTGTAGAAATTCAGGGAGGAAATGTTTCAGGCCTGACCTTAAAGTACCTCCCCAGCATTTGCTAATAATGACAACGAAAAAGCATTAGTCAGGATGGACAGTCCTTGATGAATTTGAACCGCGAACCATCCCTCACGAGTTTACGCTTTAACTAGCTCAGTCATCCGTGTGAATATCGCGATATTTAAGATAATAGCTAGCGCATTTGTTGATTGAGAAACAGTGTGTCATTACTATCATTAGAAAATGTCCCCTGCCTGTGCTTCAAGCATGAAGCGGTCAAATATAGACAACGCACCAGCATCTCTCTCTCTCTCATGCCCAACATTTCAAAATGCCTTGAACAGATCCACTGACAAAACTGCATTGCTCCAAACAGCACATTTTTTAATGAAACCTGCTTCAGCATCGCTTTAATATCTTGATGACGAATGGGGACACATTTCCAGAATAAACTGTTCGAAAGAGAACATGCTCATTGTTACCAGGTTTCCACAAGCTAATAAACGATTTCGGAGAACTCCCAAATTAAATTTGAATGAACTATTGAGAATTTTGAGGAGAAAAATAAACCAATTGGTTAAATTTATGTAAATACGAAACATTCAAACGGACGGTAGTATGTGGAAAGCTAGGAATATGGTCCAATGATTACATCCAGTCGAGGCTACATGAAGAATGATTTGTTTATTGTCACCTTTAAGTTTTGGACTCTTAGCCATTAATTGCACTAGTAATAAAATTATTTTAAAAAGAAGCTCTTCAATTGCCCAATCACATAATGTAGATCCAAAAATGCTTTTGTGTGGTAAAATGGCTAAACTATTTCAGACACGTTTCAATACTACACAGAAAACTTGAGCCCCATTCTCAACAGTGTGAAAATAACTGCAGTTCCATTGTCACTTGCATCATTCTTCACTGTGCACTGTCTTCGACCGGAGGCATTTTTAACTTAATCCGCATCACTTCGGTACGATTCCTATCTGGATAGAACATGGGGATAGAACATGTTTTGACTTTTGCATAATGAGACTGGCATATACGAGGCAAATTGTCTGCTTAAGATATATTTATTTTGGCATTGAATAACTTCAATACTGTAGCCAAATTACACAACTGTTACTAGATCATTTTTATGAGCAAAGCCTGCAATTTTGTATATATGAATAAAGCTTCTAATGCCATCGCTTACCGTACTGGTCACAATCACCACAGCGGCGACTGCTGCACATTATTTAGATCTTTCAGCGTAGTAATCGTCATCTGATCTTCCAACGCTTTTCTTCTAAATGCCATGCAAGTAGATCGTTTGAGTTGTAAAATATATAATAGAATTTCATAGAATATACAATAATTGTCTTAATTCCTTCAAGCAAAAATACGATCTCCTTCGTTTTCCGCTATATATCTACTTTGTTTTTGAGTTCTCACTTAGAGTAAGTCTGAAGGAAGTATTCTATTCCACCCCAAAATTCAACACTGGAAATTTCCCCTGAACTGCGTACTCCCTGAATCCAATAAACGAATTCTTTTAGAAAATGGACCGTGCTCACGTGTACCCGTAGGTGTGCATGTACTTGTGTGAAGACCATATATCAAACACGAAAAGTTGGTTAAGTGCCAAACTTGATATTTAAGTTCATCGTACATCTTAATCAAGTATATTTTGAGAAAATACCGACATTAGCGTGACAAATAAAATGTGAATATTAGGTTTCCTGTGAATTCTTTGTGAAGTCACCTCCATTCTGAACGGGTTCTGCATAACTGGAAATTCGTAAGAGCCAAAAGAAAATATGTAGATCCTGCTACAGCGCAGAACTTTTGTCGACATTTTCTGTAGTGTTAAACATTCCCAAGTTTTGTTATCAGTTAGAGTTGTTAAATATTTCATACTTATTTCAACTTAAATCACTGTTATTTTTTTAATCTTTCTGCCTTTCAGGCAGAAGTTAAACACCTGGTTTCACAGGAAATATGTTTTGAGGTACCATGAATCCAAGAGGGCTGTTTTAGAAAGAATTGTCTATGTGTCTGTCCGCCTGTGTCTGTGGACATACAACTCGGAAACGAGAAGTTAGTTTAATAATAAATTCAGCATCATTTAAGGATGTGATACGAATATGTTCAAGAATATTTCCCACCCCAAACTACCCTTTATGTGTAAAGTCTGTTGAATATTTTGATTTTATGAAAAATAGTCTCTAACGACATTCATTAAAATCTCATAGGTTTAAGATTTTTATAACAAATTAAATACCACCTTGAATTTTCTGGGAATAACCTCTAAAGTCCTCTTCATTTCGAATAAATTTTGTGCAACTGGTAAATCGTAATATATACACAAAATCTTACTGTACAAAATATCTCGTTAAAACACACAATTCATGTCAAATATTTTTTTGTGGAGTTAACGGTTTCTTAGATATTCTTTGTTATTGGTGTGAATTTTCAAATACATATCAAATGGGAAGTGGTATTCAGTTTTTACTCCTGTTCAAACAGAATGGAATTTCAAAATCACCAGCTCTTAAAATAATTTACAATCCCTTAAGCCTGCTGTATTCCTCTATTTCCCATTTTAGCTTCAAGAAAATATGTAATAAAAGCATTATTACAAACGTTTGTCAATTAACAAGAAGTAGTAGAAGAAAAACTGTTACAGAAACAGTTTGTTGAATAGATAGAGAATGTCCTGTGAATGTAACGCATTAAGTTCTTTTAAGTTACATCGACAGTAGTGAAGAAACGTTTCATCACAGGATGTTGCCATCGCAGTCAATAAGTCGATCCATTATGGCCAGGGCACTCTCAGCATCTTGCCCACACATCTCTTCCTGGTTTGTAAATATTCATATTCTAGTCCTATCTGTCTCAATGAAGTCATCCTGACTACGTGTAGGCTGGAATCAGTTCTCTTTATTACTGTTTTTCACTCGCTGAATACATTAAAGCTGTCATCGTACGCTTTTTCGTTTGCTATTTGTTCTCTTAAAGGCTATACATCATGGCCATTTTATCTCAGCTGTTTCAGTCATTGGTCTATTTCCTGTTTAAAATCCAGTTCTCTGACTCGAATGAGTGTTGAAGTGAAACTATAAACATTTTCAATGATAATGAGAGTTTAAATCTACATAGATAAAATCGAGATACCTACCTAAGGTATTCATCGACAGTCCTACCAGACAGCCATGCTTGGACACGATGGAAGAGAGGAATGACTTCAGTTTAACAGAGCCTTGGAGTATAGACAGCATGGAAAGAAATCAGCACTGCCTTCTCAAACATCTCATTCCTTATCGTTTGTAGGTTACCTTACTACATCATGTCTTCATTTTCTTGGCTGACACTACCACCGTATCATGCTCATGTTCTGTATCGAACCATTAAGAGCACATCAATGCTCTCACTGGCTAATTACGAATAAGTATAGCCACCTCCCTCAACTGAAAGGAAGGGGAGGTAACGCTTCCCCTTTCCCGATATCAGAAGATACACCCTATAAATGCCCCTACAGACTATCAGAAATTCGATTTCTATTACTATATAAATGTTATACTCTGTGCACCTGCAGTGTGTACCATTTACAATACGAGAATGGATGCAGCTCCGGTCCAGCTCCATATGCCAAAGTAATAGAAATCAAGGATCGTTGAAGGAAAACAGCTCGCCTGAGAATAGAGTTGTAAAACTGCCGTAGACTACCGTGTTGCATACCTATCGGGCGTTATCTCATGTCGATCGCGTTTTTTACGTTTTTTATCTCTTTACCAGATGGTTGCGGGTAGTGCACATTTCCTTTGAGCACCAACTGCACACGCGTTGAGTAAACAGACTCTAATAAACATTAAAGATTATACAACACAGTGGGAAAAAAATGTCTTAACACTCCATTGTAATCAACTTGTTTCTTGTGATGGAATTTATATATATTTAGCAGAGACCTCTTATTGGTAAATTTAATGACAAATTATATGAATGACTTGAAAATGTACTTGGCAGAACGAAAAGAACCCTTGGCATTGGAATATTTTTACCAGAGGAGTCGAGGAAATGACATTTCAATAGCGCAATAACTTTTTATATTTAATACTCTTAAAATAAAAAAGTTTGATGTGTTGTATTCACAGGAACTTCTCTACCCTTGCACAAACTATTCTTACGAACACTCATTCCTCTATCCACTTAATCTAATCGCGATGAACATTTGTATAAATCACTTTATTGCTAATTTTCTTGTAGGTGCAAGGGAAATACAGTGGGCTTTAAGCGAATTAAATGTTTTAAGAGTGGTTGCTATATGATGTCTTTGAAATTCCGTTCTCTTTGCATGACCAAGGGATAAAAAATGAATAACGACCGCCCGTTTGATGACGACTGAGCATTGCAAAATATTAATAAATGGAAAGGTACATCTTCGAAATATTTCACTCCACAAAAAGGACCATTTAACATTAATTGTTGTAACGATATCTATATTTTTATACAGTAAGATTTTGTCTACCTCTTACGGTTTACCAGTTATGCAAAAGGCTAACAGTAAACAGGACAACAGGACTACGTGGGCTATAACCGAAAATCTCAAATTATACATTTCATTTACCATAAAATATCATAAACATATGCCATTTTAATCACAGTCGTTAAAGCCGTTTTTAAGAAAATCAAAATTTTCGTGGTACTTTAAGGTGGAAAAACATTCTTCAAAATCTTCATGTTGTATCCTTGAACGGTATTAAACTTAAATGGCAACTTTGATTTTTAACCGACTTTTTGTTTTTGAGTTGTGGCATTCACAGACACATCCTAAAATACATTTTTTAATTCAAGCGGCCTCAAAACATATATTTCTGATGAAATCTCGGCATAGAATGTTTATGTGCTAGACATTGCAGATTTTAAGTTATAACACAGTGGAATAACATTTTTTAACACTCCACTATAATAACTTGTTCCTAGTGATGAAATTTATATTTACATTAAGCACAAACCTTTTATCGGTGAATGTAATGTCGGGTTATATGATGACTCGGAAATGCAGTTGGTAGAACCAGAAGAAATTTTGCAAGCAGTTGAGAGTTTGTTGAAATTTGTTACCCAAGTATCGAGGAAACGACGCTATAATCCTACAAGTTAAAAGGTATCACTTTATATTTCAGCCCTAATCCGCTATGCAGAAATTACCCTCATCGCCCGGCCACTGCGTCCTGCAGCCGCAGTCAATGCCAGGGAGGAGGGCAAGTTGGGGGTGGCAGGGGTCAGCTCACCGACTCCCCCGACCGTAAGACGACTAATTGACCTTTTAGGAACGCTACCTTTCTATCACGATAGCTCCTCAATTGGCCCCTCAGGCAGGCGCGCTACCAACTGCGCTACGGAGGCGATCGTTTAATGTATAGATGCTTCAGTCTAAAATATAGTACACAATACAGATGTGAAAATCGATTTTATTTTGATCGTGGGATTCACTCACTCGGTTTTTCTTAACTTGTTGCGCAAACATTCCTATTCGCAAAATAATACTCCACTTCTAACACTTAAATTATAAATAACTATTCATTCCACTTTGGACATGGAATTACTTCCTTAGAGGATGTCTCTGTAACTCTTTCACCCAGTTATAAAATTCCTGTACTCCATAATTTTTAAAAAATATGGCCATTCAGCAGCATAACGACTTCGGAACTACGCATTTTGCACACTGTAAATGTAATGGTGATCTTGAATGCTGTTGAAAGGTAAAAAGAAGCGATTTTTACTCTAGAGAATTCACAGCTCTTCCATAAAAAGAAATGTTTGCCACTTACATTACAGCAAAAAATTACAAAAAGAAAAAATGCGGTAATTTAAGTTAGAGTTGTTACTGCTGGTGAAATTACCATCGGATTTTCTTCTATTACAAAGCAAGATAATGTCAGTCGGAGAGCTAAAGGTACGAACCAAGAAATTAAGAAATAACTCTAGGAAAACCAGTTGCAAATTACTGGCTACTGAAATATAAAACTCGCGCAGCTGTGCTTGTGTTTTAAGCCATTTTACAACTAATGAGCAGATACGGAAGTTCTGTTTCTACTTATTTTCTGTCCGCAGGCTACACAAGCGGAGCCTGATGCCGGCATTGGGTTCAAAAGAAGCCTGTAAATCGCCGTCATGGCCCTACAATTGGTTGGAGTTAATACTTCTTGCGTACGAGCAAGTTCTATTATCACTGTCTTTCTGCAAACTCATAATTTTGAAGTAGTATCCTTATTAGATTTCACGTGTCACTACAACGATACTAACTTAGTTACCTAATTTGAATTAGTAATTACTATAATTTTAAAACAGACGATTATGATCTACTTATTATGCATAAAAGAGTCAACTGTAAATTCAGGAAGGTTATGCTTATTTTGAGCTCCATCATTGAAGTAGTGAACAAGTAAGACAATAAATGTCAGGCTATTTAACTAAACAGGACTCCTGATATGACTTTTAAACGTATAAGGATCAATCTGCTTTCTTGCCCAAAAAGTAAATGCACGCAGTTTTAGTTTCTCAAAATATCTAAGTGCCTCAGATACATAGCGTGCAATCCATTGTGTGGTTGTGGACAGTTATACCTCCAGTGGTATAGCTTGTCTATAGGACAATAAAACTGGAAGGTCTCCATCACAAGAGGGTAGGGGGTAGAAAAATATTTTGCGTGCAGAAACGTCCCACCTTCCCCGTAACAACGGACTCTTATTCCTGTAGCTTCTTTCATGTTAATCGAGATAAACATTTGTAGAAATTATCTTATTACTACTTTTCTTGTAGGTGCAAGGCGAATATGGAAATATACTGTGAGCGATAGTAAAATCTAAAACTGGTCCCTATATTGAAGGCCAAGAAATAAAAAATGTGAATAACGCCCTTCCATTTGAGAAAAGTAAGCATTGCAGAAGTCACACAAATAACAAAGAATATCTCCGAAATAGTTCACTCCACAAAAAAAGAAAAGAAATGCTTTGGATATAAATTGTGTGTTTTGAGAAGATCTGCATTTTGTATAGTAAGATTTGGTGTATCTCTTACGATCTACCAGTAATACAAAAGTCATCAGAGTAAACAGAACTACTTGGACTACGGCCAGAATGTTCAAAATATACATTTTATTTGCATAAAAATATCTCAAATAACACGGCATTTTAATCAAAATCATTAGCGTCATTTTTGAGAAAATCAAAATTTTTGAAACCTTCAAAATCTTTGTGTTGCATTCTTGAAAGATAATTAACTTTCAGTACTAACTTTGGTTTTTAACAGACATTTTGTTTTTGAGTTATGCTGTTCACAGAGACACCCACTCACCCACACACACCTTTTTTCTAACAATGCTTTTCGTTTATTTAGGGAGGGGCATCACAACATGTTTCCGCTAAAATCTCAAAATCGATTTTTTTGGTCGAATACAATACTTTCCCTACTTCCCTCGATTGTAGAATTATTTATAATTGTAGCTATAAATTGGTAATGCTTGTAGCATTAACATAAAGTAATATAAAACTCAGCTCAGAAAGGAATTAGACTAATATATGTAAATAACGTATTCGATGCAATCGAACCTTGTTCCACTCATCTATGTTTTGTACAGTCTCAGGGGCTCCAAGATACAACCGATAGGTATGCCAATAGTAAGCACAATAGTTTTTGTTGCACCCGCAGCAGTGCAAATTTAAGGGTAGAGACCAGAGTAATCATACGCTTGTAGTACTCCGCCTGCACCAATAGGAGCCTGTAAAACAATGGGGCAGCTCCCACAAAGCCAAATAATTATACTGGGAGTGCACCTCCAAGACGGAACATGTAATTAAGTAACCAACCCTAATTATACACTACGGGGCTGTTTGAGAAAGGAATAGAGCAATTTCACAGGAGAAGATTGCTTCTATCCAGAACACGTGGCCTCCTGCAACTTCTACACAATACTACCAACTCTTGTTATATCCATTGCTATCTTCAATTAGCTACATGCTGAAACCTTTTTAATTGCTTACAGGACGTAATTGAGGCATTGACAGTGACTGCTATAAGCAAACATTTTCAGGGTAAGCAAAAGCAAAAATGCGGACACCTCGCCATCATTACTATGGAGTGGATTCTCAGGAAAATAAATATTTCTTTCTGCAAACACATGCCTACAAAAAGCGAAAAACTCTGAATAAATAATCATGAGCATAAATATAAATCTTATTTCACATAAAAACACATATTTTGTGGAAAGAATAAGTAAATACACACTTTCAGATAATCTTCCGTAAATAAATAAATTGGAATTAATATTTGATTCTAAAATAACAACAAATTAGAAACTAAAAACTTCACTTATCTTAGTAATGTTGATATTCTTTTTCTCTTTTGCTAACCCTGGGGTTTCAAGCTATGTCCAGCTCATTCTCAAAGCCATATAAACAGAATCGTTGCCAAGCTACAATCTTTTATTTTTGTGAAAAACAATTATTCTTAATCTTTGATTAAAGTGAGATGCACTAAAATTTTGAAAGATATACATAAAAATCATCCTAAAAGTAATTATAATAATCATATTATTAAATCATTGAAAGAAAAGGATGTAATTTATACTAAAGCCGACAAAGGAAACAAAATTGTAATTTTAGATCAAGCTGATTATATTAATAGAGTAGAACTTTTGCTTGAAAGTAAAGATTATTTAAAAATTGATAATGATCCTTTAAAATTATGTATTTCAACTTTTAATAAAACTCTTAATGAATTAAAAATGATACCTAAAAAAGAAAAAAGTATTTTAAAAGTCAATAATCCTGTTTTACCTAGGTTATATGCACTTCCAAAAATACATAAACCAGGAAATAAAATGAGACCCATAATAAATTCAATTAATTCACCTACATATAATTTAGCTAAATGGTTAACCAAAAAATTTAGTAATTTTGAAACATTTGAGAGTTTAAGTATTAAAAATTCTTTTGAACGAGTAAGAAAGATTAATAACCTAATATTATCTGAGAATGATAAATTAGTTTCTTTTGATGTAGTTTCTTTATTTCCTAGCATTCCTAGAAAAAAGCTTTTGATTTTTTTAAAAAAATTGTTAAATTCTTTAGAATTAGATAATGACTTAGTAGATGATTTTGTAAAACTTACAAATCTTTGTTTAGATCAAAATTTCCTTAGTTTTAATGGTAATTTTTTTCAACAAACTTCTGGCTTGGCAATGGGTAGTCCACTTTCGCCATTTCTTGCTAATCTTTTCATGAGTTTTTTTGAAACTCAAATTACAAAATCATTCCCTCTAATTTTTAAAATATGGTATAGATATGTGGATGACATTTTTGCTGTTGTCCCTAATAAACAGATAAATGATGCTTTAAAACTTTTAAATTTACAAGATAAAGCTATACAATTCACTTTGGAAACTGAGAATAATGGATTCCTTTCACTTTTGGACTTAAAAATTAAAAGACATAAAAATAAATTGAAATTTGATATTTACAGAAAATCTACTCACACTGATAATTACATAAAATATGAAAGTTTTAATCCTTTTGCACATAAATTTGCTGTTTTTAATATTTTAATTTATAGATTAATAAATATACCCCTTAATAAAGATGAATTTGACATAGAATATAAACATATTATTAACACTGCAGTAATTAATGGTTTTAATACAGATTTTATACTTAAAAGGATAGGGGAATTTAAATATCAAAAAGCTGTCAAAGAAGTTTCAACCCTTAAAAAAATAAAAGATAATTGTATTTTTAAAAAATTTACTTACCATCCATGGGCTAATAAAAAATTTACAAGGATGTTTAAAGAATATGGAATAAATTTGGTCCCTCAAAATAAATTTAATATACAAAATTTACTTAATTTTTCAAAAAGAGATCAAATACCAAATTATAAAAAATCTGGCATTTATCAATTTAGCTGTTCAGATTGTGATAAAGTTTATATTGGTAAAACTAAACGTCATCTAGAAACCAGAATAAAAGAACATTTTAGAAATATTAAATATAAACAAACTGATAAATCAGCTGTGGCAGATCATTTTTGGTCATTTAATCATGAAATTAATTCAGAGGTTAAATTGCTAAAACAGTTAAGTAATCCGATAGATTTAATGGTTTGGGAAAAAATTTTTATTTTAAAAAACAGGAACCATGTCATGAACTTTGAATTACCATCTATAGATTGTATTTATAAATTTTTGTTTTCAGAGATTGGTAAATAAAAAATTGAATAAGAATAATTGTTTTTCACAAAAATAAAAGATTGTATTTAATGGCGTGTAAAGAAAGAACTGTGAAGACTGTGGTGGAAATATAATGACTTATGGTGCTGAGGTGTGGACTTTGGTAGAGAGACAAAAATCTAAGACATTGGCAATGGAAATGGACAATAATAAATAAGACGTAGTGCTAGAGTATCCAGATGTGAAAGAAGGAGAAATGAAGGGGCGAGGTAGATGATGGACATGGAGGAAAGAGTGGTGGAGAGAAATGAAAGGCGGGCCTTCAATGGTATGGGTACGTTAGAAGAATGGGGGACAGTAGGTGGCCCAAGACCTTTTTAGAATGGTCACCTCGTGGACGAAGGAAGCGGGTCAGGCCAAGAGCAACTTGGAGAGGAAACATTGATAGGATGATGAATTATCGATGCCTAGAGAAGGATGACTTGTTCAAACGAAAAGAATGGAAAATGGGTATACAGGGCAACTCTTGAAGAGTGGAGAAGCCCTTAACAGTTTAAAAAAAAATAAAGTAAAGAACTATCTATAGCATATGGTATAAAATACAATATATTACTCTTACTCACAGATGCACACCATATATAATAAACGCACATGAAGTCCTTTCAGTGAATTTTTCTAAATTGATTGATGTCACTTGCGTAGACAAAATGGACACGTCTACGAGAAACTACTGAACCTTCTCTAAATATATTATTTTACCAACAATGACCTTGACCAAAGGATAGGAGTGGGTACGTTGTGATCACCTTATGTTTGAATGCAATTTTACAGTTTATGGAAGAAATTTTCAACATAAATATGCTTAAAACGGAGTCTACTAAAACCTCTTTTCTGCAACAACTTGTATCTGAATTAGGAGTGGAGGTATTCTTTTCTGCAAATATTGCAAAGTGAACGTTAGTGCACAAAAGCTGTTCTATGTCTAGTATAATGTTGGACATTTGAAAAATGTAGAAAACACGAAAAAACTGAAATTATTAATTAGCCTGCACTACTACTTTTGTACTTTTCCCCAGCTTTAACTCCTATTTTAGGTAATTTAAACATTTTTTAGGCAATTTATGGGTCACCTTCCGAACCCTAGTTATAAGCATGAGTTACAGTTTTTACCTAGGTAACGTAACATTTTGTCAGGAGGTCATTAACGAGGTTCATGTTAAGGAAAGGCAATTAGTATAAAGGTGTGTGGAGAAGGCAATTAGCTCAAGGTACCTGGAATTCGGTCGACCAGAAAACCATTACGTCAGATCACTAGAAAGCTAGACTGTTGCCAACGTACATCGAGGCATTTCTCAGAATTTTAGCAGGTACATAGTCGCAGTCGTGTTTCAGTACGAATCGGCAGTTTAAGAGTTGGCAATATGTGTAGGAATGTTGGTGGAGTGTTGTAGGCGGGATCTTGGTCAACAAAAGACCCTGTCTCTTCCCCATTTAGTTTTGCAGTAGCACAGAAGTGTTTGCTGTGATCGATTATCGGAAGTTACCAACCTTAAAGATCATGCCTGAGTGAAAGCGGATAAATTCAGCTTAGTGTATTATTTATTTTTAAATTTATTTTTACATGTAAGTCAAAATAACTAGAAGTTAGCAGATATAATTCAATAGTACCATTTCGAGTGATAAGATTCAGAAGTAGTTTAACTCCTAACCAACAGCCGGCGACCCACTTCAATTGCATCACTACTAGCCCCCCATTAAATTTAGTGTCAACTTAACTAGTGTTGTTTATTATCACATCCACCCACGTATATCCAAAGATGATCTCAGAGTTTTAGTGGCAGCAGATACACCGGAAGAACGGGATTGGAGACGACGTCACCATCACCAAGGGAAAATCAGCTTTTGAGAGACTAATCCAACTGAAGTATGTATTACTTTTGATAGGAGTTGTTAGAAACAGCAATTCAACAATTATTTGTGATATTTTCTATAGTCTACTCAGAGATTTCACGGCATTTGTAGTGGTACTTACTGGGAAATATTTTGTTTAATGTATCAACAAGGAATTGGTAAAACTGCTTCTGTAACCTGGTGGTCAACAGGTTAAGGATGGGCCAAACGAATGTGGGAGCAGACGGACACTTACTAAAAATATCTAGTTTTCTTACCAATGTTGGTATCACTGTGCATTGAGAAACCGTGCGCACGTTAGAGTTGTGTCAACACATTATGGAAAGGATCTCAAAGGAAATGTACAATTCAGCAACTGAAACGAAACATGTAAGAAATATTTATCATTTAGCTACTTGAACTGTAAAATTCCATCCGTTGTACTTAAAGATTTTATGGAAAACGGAGGTGGAAAAGTATATTTTAGAGGCACACGTGATGACATTAGAGATCCATCTCGGTGACGAAGCTTACTAGAGAAAACATCTGTCTTCAGAGTTATTCTCTGTTTGGCCGCACAGCTAGGCAGACGGACCGGCCTGGGTAGGGCAAACTGACAGAACATTTTTCGTCTCGCAATTAATTCAACACACTTTTAAAACATTCATAGATGTGACCAATATCTAAATATGTCATACTTATTGAGGTTAATTCAGTTATTGTTCATTTTCACATGAAAATAAAGAACTAGATGTTGAACATTATATTCTTAAATCACAGATGGAAGTTTCCCTTGGAGAATCTTCAGGAGGTAACTCCAAATAATGGTAACAGCAAAATACAAGATCAGACTCGAACATCTAACCCTCGACAAGCTTCGATCAGTTTAGTCCTCCTCCAATCTTTCCTGGATATGAAAAATAAACCAACAATCAAAAGGAAATGCAGAAAATTCGAGGTTATAAGAAGCCTAGATTTTATAAATGATCCAAAAGCTAGGAAAACGGCCAGAGCTGATAAGGAAAGACAGAAACAGCAAAAGTTAGAAGCAACTTGCCTATAAGAAATCTATAAATAATGCCAACAGTGTTACAAGGAAAAGGCAAACTGTAACATGTTAAGTATCTAGAGATCGAAAATTATCCATATTTCTTTTAGCATAATTCTATGAGTGATGACAGTGACCAAAATGCTGCTGTCCCTTTACCCATGGTGACATAAAGCTTTCGCTTTCTAACACTTAAAAAACCATCGGTCTGGGCCGAGTTTCAACTCGCGACCTTGTAATCAGTAAGATCTGCTGCTGTGGTGTAAAGAAGCCCAAACAATTTCTGTCTGACGTTCCAACTTCTTTTTAACAATATAAATGACTGACCAGCTCGTTCTCCAGAATAATCCTGAGAGTAGCTATTACCTATGAGGAATGCTTGAAGAAGAAGTTCATACAACAATCTCTGTTAAGGAACGCAGAATCTAGAGCGTGTGGGTATTTGCCAAGATTTCGCTGTAGAACATTGTCAAATGAACAGCAATTTGTCCAGCAAGGCTTATATATACGCATAATATTGAAAATCTATTAGGTAAGCGTAACGCATCCGAAGTACCGAGGTTCGGTAGGCTAGCATTCGCGTTGTTCAGAAGTCATTATTTGATTGAAAAATATACAACAAATTGGGGAGTGCATTTAGAGAGAATAGAAGATCCACGTACACCAAAAGTGATCAAGTACAAACTAACAGGCATACGATACGAGATGTGGGACGACCGAGTAAAAGGTAAAGAGGTGGAGAGACCAAGTAGTATGAAGGCAGAACAAACTAAAATGGATTATATGTGGATGATCATATTTGTGTATCTATGCACTAGAAGTTTTCCTATACAAATATTACATTTTTAAGATCTCTCTCCTCAACCTGCTTGCAGTAGACAATGCACGCAAAGGCTATTATTTTTGTTTGTAGCACTTTGTCTGCAGACAGTCTGATAAACGGCCGGTTGTCTGCCGTAATGTAGCAGGTACAGGATAATCAACGATCTGGGGCACAAATCCCTGACTAGCGGCACGCTATACCATGAAACTTTCTTGCTTTTGTTTTCACAACTTGTTTAGGCCCGGCCGTAAATAATGCAAGCGGCTGCCCACCCGCCCGAACACACAGAACAAAACAACATCAATATGCAACAACTGAGAGAGATTAACTCATAGAGTTAGAAGCTGGGTGTATTGTGTGTGTAAAAGATTTGATTTCTGTCTGGTCGTATATTTCTATGAAAACAAAACAACCCCGTCGAGAACGTAATAATAACTTTGTTAGATCTGCATGCAGTCGAAGCCCACCCATGAGGGACAAGAATGTGGGATGGTAAAATGTATGAAAACATATATTACAATGAGATGGACACATTTTGTGGTGTGCTTTAATTTTTGTGCTTATTATGCTAGCTAAATTATCATTTGGAAGGGATTTTCAGATAGTATTAACAAAGTTAGTTATCTAGTAAGTTGTAACACTAACATAAGTAATTATAACATAACACTATCCTCTGACATATATTATCTATGAGCAATACGCATGCACTTTACATACAACAATAGGATTAGCTAGATGGTAGACACAAAATTTAGTGGCGGCTGATAGCTGACAATTACTATTCTCTTTGCTGTTGTGCAATAAACTTTATGGGTGCAAATGGTATTTACATGACCGGCTTTACAGCTTGATTTCAAGAGTTTTTAACTATACAAAACTGCAAGGTGTATCAAGCTTATGATTGTTATATCGAGCCACCCGCCATTAATTTTGCGAAGATCAGAGTAGCATTTATCAACATGCATATCTATGTATATCTGTTTCCATATATGGTCGCATAAGGTACATTCACAAGGGAAGGTCACGATTAGTTGTTGCACAAAATATATTCATACATCACGCGGTTAATAGAGCAACAAAATATACATACGAATTATAGCTGTTATGGACTAATTAGTACAGGAAATATCAGTTGTGAAAGTTAGGATGAGAATAAGGTAAGCATGCATGATTTCTGATACAAATGGATTATTTGATACAAATAGTCAATAATATGGCATAAAGCACTCTGTAACAGAGTTTACTGACTTGTCTAGACTATCAAACGCAAAAAATATCTAAGTCAGTAATATAAGCTTGTTTAACGCATAGACAGTTCTAGCAGTTCTGCACATTTGATATAGGCAAGTTGATCTCACTTATAGAAACACTGTTCCGTTTACTCTTCTTCAAAGCAGTACTCCAAGAGTGTTTGGTATCTTTGGTGTAGCCGAATTGAAATAATGCATACCTATTTGATAAGAGAATCTTGATTAAGAGAACTGAGAGTACACAAACAATTGAAGGCAAAGAGTGGCCTCTACGCCATATGTTAATGCCATTGTCAAAAGATACTATAATTGTATCGGTGATAAATATCACAAAATTGGACAAAAAAAGAAAACGTCGGCAAGTTTCACAATGCCGGTACACTTTGCTGGAATTATCTTCTTGATAAATTCAACCCTTCAGGAAGTGTAGAATTGTACAGTTCGTCATCTCTATTGGCTGTACAGAAGTTCCACCAAAAGAACTTTTGTGTTTTTGTTGCTGGCCGCATTACCTGCAGGTCGATATGTAAAATGGAGGGCTTTGGTAGAGACAGGGAACATATAACCGCCCCATGTATTCCTCCCTCTCCTGTCAATACAGTTGCAGCAAAGCAGCTAAAACTACAGAATGTGAAATTTGCTACACAGCTTACTAATGACCTATTTATAGCCTAAACACACTTTTAACACGGTAGCTTAAATATTATAGAACTTTGAAATTTCAGTCCCCGTGTCCTTTAACAACGGCATGAATAAAAACGAACACATTTACAAAACATTCACCCCCAAATAGGAATAACAAAATCAACCAAAAAATCTAGTTCCCCACTTGTATGACGTAAAATATTAAAACAGAGAGACGAACACCGAAAAGTGTAACGATCATAATGACAAAAACTGCAAGTACTAGAAACGGCTACATATCTTGAGAGCTGTTTACCGACGCAAATACAAGTGAAGTTCTGGAGAGCAAATGCTTTAACGACACAGTTAAGTCAGTAGCTAATCTCGCTGCAGCACAGGACGCCACCTGCCAAACCAAGCAAAACACGACTAGGCAGCGCCCAAATTTTGCAAACAATCTTCACCTGATGTTAGCGCGGAGAAAATGGCGTAATTTCTAAATAAGGGTATCTACTTACAAGTGAAATTTTACAATCTATCCATCAGCGAGGTAAGAATTTCGGTGATTAAGTTCTGCAGCAATATTATTCGAGAAGGAAATGCGGCTAACGGGTATATTCATTGAAATCTTCCGACGATCAAGTTATTTTTCTGAAGATGGATATGACACAAAACATACAGGTATTGGTAAAGTTAAGTAAGTATATAGAAACTGGGATTTACAAATAAATTTAGAGAACATGGTTATTGGAGGACTAAACAGTGACGATGGCTCTATCATTAAATGCTGCAGCACAAAAAAGTTAAGTGAAGGAGGCAGCGAGACAAATTCGTCTCCAACCTGCACAAAGAAATAGTTGTATGGCAATTACCTTTCACAACTTGGAACAGAACTGTTCAAAAGGATATTAAGGAAAGAATGTTTAAGTTTGTGTTTATGGTTCTGAGTTCTGGAAGACCTGAAAGAGAAATAAAAAAAAAAATTAAAATTGATGGAAATGGATTATTGGAGAAAAAGTTGCTGAATTTCTAGACTTCACAAAACTTGAAATGAAATTATACACAGGAGAACAGATGCACTGGCAACAGCGAATATTATTAATAGAATTGAAAGAGGTTGTTCATGTGGTCAATTCGTGAGAATGTCATTCGGCGGGGAGATAACCATTAAAAGATGTAATTGGCAACTTCCTTGACGGAAGTACTGAGATTAAATATTATTATCCAAAAGACTTCTATTGATGCAATGGCGGATAATTTAAATGCATAGATTCTGATGAACCAGCCGAAATTTTACAAGCGGCGGAGAGGTAACATAATTTCTGCCAAAAAGTTCAAGATAACAATAGTATAAACATGCAAGATTCTTCAATGGTGCAAAGCAATTAGTGTACTACAAGAATGTGCTGTTACCGTATTTTGAAGATAAAACCAAAACTGTAACAATAATTTATATAAACAATTCTACCGAATTCCTCCACCCATGTAATTGCTATTTCAAATTGAAATAACTGCAGATTTAAAATTCATTCTATTTACTAATAAGACCAATAGTGTTATTATAAAGTTGTTTAATTTTAATTTCCTGTTATATAAAATTCTTTCTATAGTTTTATTGTCCTCATAGTCTTCCTTATACATAACATGAGGTGTATAAGTGCAGATATGTTGATAAATGGAATCTTAATGTGTATCCACATCGGTTTGGTGGTAGCTTTTGCCTTCATCTAACAATTTTGCCCTCAAACTCATCACATAGTTTAGTATGCGCAGTTTTATACATGGTCGTAACCGCACAGCAAAATGAACAACGCCTGTGAGACAGCCTATCAGTTTTGCTTCACACTTCAATGCACTACCCGATGGTTATGAGGTCATTGGTTTTCAATAGGTATTCGAACTCGGTTCAGATATAGCATTCATTTCCACGTTGAAGTTTTCGTTCTGCCCATTCTGTGTTGTGTTTTCTGTGGCCGCATACATGAAGTTACTAACAACCTAAAGGCATACTACTCTTAAGTAAAACTTTTAGTCCGTAAATTATGTAATATTCTTCATTACCCTGTCAAATATCAGTACAAATGTCTGCACTTATACCACCCCTAACACCTGTATATTTTTCTATCTCATAATGTTGTCAGCACTGGTGCCAAAAAGACAAGTGAATGCCACAGCCGCGCTGGGTATCACAGATATGAAGTAGGCAAAAAGAGTCTAAATCATAATTTATAATTTGTCGATAAGTGTTCACGACCGTCGTGTGTCATACACACAGTAATTTTATCTAATTGTCTGCTAGTAGGATTGCTGCGCCATTTGCCAATCATTCCTACTCGTGAAATAAAATCTCGCTTTTACTCTGAAATCACAAGTAACTCTTGTCTATATCAGAACTACATATATTATTCTGATTGAAAGTTACTGACTTTATGTTGTCCACAGACTATTAGTGGAAATAACAGTTGGCCTTGCTTGATTGAATGTATAAAGAGACGAAGCTATGAAATTTGGAAATCCGTAGTTTCTTAAAACAATTACTCTGATTTTTATCGGATATTTCAGATATACCTATTCCATAAAAAAAACTTTCAAATTTCTGAGAGAGGAAAACCTATTTTCTGCGTTTTTAATGATTCACCTAAAAACAAATTCGTTATGGTGTAGATTTCAAAATTTTAGAATCAAATTTTTCTTAAATATCAATTTTCAAATAAAATGTGACTTACCTTTTTACACGCTGTTTACGTTCTTAATGAATGAGTATGATTTCTAAAAGCGTGTACCTCGCGATTCTTACTTTCTTAGAAACTTCCAGAGGTAAGATTTATCGTCATCTTAAGATCCCTCGGTGAAGTGTTCAAACTAATTGGCAAAAATTTGCACCATCAGGAGCAATTTGAGTTATAACAAGCGCCGGAAAATAACGAAGAAAAGCAATGCATAGCTTTTAGAGTTAGAGAGATCACTTCAAACTGCACTGTATGTTTTCTGTCTGTTTAAGGGGACCGGGTAGTGATTTGGGCTCGAAAATCAATTTTTTATTTTTCATCTTTAAAAAAACTAGAAACCCTCCTTTTCAAAGTTTAAGGCTTTAGACTACCCCATTTAAGTATGACGGCACGCTGGGCTACACTGGGCAAAGAGGGCTTCAGAGATGACACACTTTTCGTTAAATGTAGTTTTCTGTAACTTGACATTCTTCAAACTCAAGTGCATTTTTTTTTTCAAAACTACTGAATCTATGTGAATGAAACTTTTACGGTAGTTCCAGAAGCATGTATCCTATAAATGTAACCCATTATTGGAAAAATCCAAAACATAAAATGTAAAAAGAAAAAATATTTGTGTAAAAAAAATTACTTTTTTTTTAACAAAAGTTAAATATTTTTTCTTTTGAATACAGTCAGAAATATGTAAGTAAATTTAGGTTACGAATTAGTTTTTGCCTTATTGCATGCCCATTTTAAATAGTTGTTTTTATGTTCTCTATATCAATGTAATCACAATAAATCAATAAATATTCATCCCAAATTAAATTTTGATCTGAGCAGAAGAAGTTTAGTTATTCACAACTAAAGTTTTGTTTTGAAATACTGAAATCGTGTACAAACCTGGTCGCCTTAATGATGGTGTATACACTATTATATACACTACACCCATCGCTCTTAAAAACACAAACATCTATTCTTTTTTCTTCCTCTTCTTCAGTGGATTCTTTGGATTATAGTATATCCAGGAACGTGATCAGTCCAAAGCCTGACAATGGCGGTGAAGAAGAAGGAAATGAAATGTAGTGAAAGGAATCATAACAAAATTAACGGATCAAATTACTCAACCCAGCATTCTCCTGGCAACCGAGAAAACCCGAGAAGAATCTTCAGTCAGGTTGATCGACACCGGGATCTTCAGAATGCGAGTCCCGTACGCTACCGCAGCGTCAACTCCCTCGGTTACCAATTACTGCACAATATCTACTTTTTTCAGAAATGTCTACAATTTTTACAGGTTCATCTTCTTAATTCTCGAATGTCCATTATCTTTATTTGACACCCCATGCTCGCTATGAAACTGCTGTACCTACAAAGATTATGCTGAAATCTCCCATTTATCCCATAGAACCTAAGTATATTTTATAAACGGTGGCAGCGGTAGCAAAATTGGTGAGTGTATTTCCATTATACCTACACACACTGGAATAATCACAGCGCCTTTTAATTTTATGGGCAAAATTGAATACATAAACAGAATCTGAAAATGTATTTTCGATGTGCAATGACTTCAGTGCTTCATCATTTTGACGATAAGCAATTTAAGCTCCGATAAGTAGCGGTGTAAATAGCAGGTAATTAGTTAATCTAATTAACTCTTTTACAAATAACTCCGAGGTAAAAAGGCGGAGTTAGGTGTCTAGGCTGCACAATAAAATTCTGCACACTATGTTGCGATTTTGATTGTAACTGTGATTGTACTTGTAATTATTAAGTGTGTTATTATTGTTATTATTACCGTTGTTATTTAACGGAATATGAATATTTGAAATACTGGAACCATTCGTACCCTATGCTTGCTGACGTAATTTTTTATGTAGATATTTAATTATTTTGTACAGGTTTTTATAGTTCTCAAGTTTGTTGCCTTCTACTTTGATAACACACTTTAATCTAATTTGTTATGATTTTATAGCCTCGTAGAACAACATCTAGCTTTCATACGTTTCAGTTCTTGTTCCAATATTACAACAATCCCTTCATAAAGTTTAAGGCAATTTTGCATGTCTCACGAATAAATCTTACAATATTACTGTCGCAACTTCAGGAATTTAAATATACACG
This sequence comes from Tenodera sinensis, assembly GCA_030765045.1. Lineage (NCBI taxonomy): Eukaryota > Metazoa > Arthropoda > Insecta > Mantodea > Mantidae > Tenodera > Tenodera sinensis. The sequence continues at coordinate 46,087,064 of CM060969.1, forward strand.
CATCTTTCTCATACTTGGTAAAATATGGCAGGTAACTTGTAACGAGAAAATAAATAAAAGTCAGACATTTACAATGTACAATTTACCATTTTCTAAACTAACTTTTTCTGCACTATTATTTAAACTTTTCCAATAAATTTTTCTTTAACGGTACTCTCCTTTACGAAATACTTATTCGTTTTAACAGTAACATATATTAAACCTATTCAAAACTACTTTGATTAGTACGAATTTATAACAAGACAAATCAGAATAAATTGATAATTACAGAACTACTTATTTAGAAAAATGCTAGAATATTTATTAACCCTCAAACCGGGAATTTCTTACACTTGACATTATCAAAAGGAAACTTTGTATTTATTCCCACTCCAATTCTAGAATTCTGGAGCGGAAAATAACATACTTTGAACTTAATAGCTTTTTAAGAGCAGAGCGAAGGGCCTTCGGTGAACGTAAGTTTTGTTCGCCAAAATAGAGGGGCACGAGCTAGTCCGATGATACACGATTGGAGTTTCGCCCTCTAGGTGGCAACAGCCCCAACTACCAGGAAATAACAAAACACCGCCCTTGCAACATGCAGCGATGGTTGCACCCTCTCTTCATGACTAGCTCAACTACGAGAAACCGCAGCGCCTCTAGACGGTTACTTTTGCAATTTCAGGAATGGACTTCGGTAGCTCTACAGTGCACACCTTCTTCCCAAATTACCGTCCTTTCCTCTCTCGAGGTTCTAGGTTTTAAAAAACGTACATTTACTGCTAGAGTCTGAACTTACAACATCGACATGACCCCTATATTTTGATTGCTCTAATGCATGCTCTTGTATTACGTGTAATCTAGTTTGGTAGGTACCAGACCAACATTTTAGAAAAATGTCGTGTGTGTGTTTGTGTATGTGAGAACAGCATACAAATTAATACAAAACTGCTCTTCAGAATTAATAAGTGTAAAAGTAGTGAATGTAATTTTAATAATCACGACAATACCCTCTAACTCTTGTATACATTCAAGAACAATAAATTACATGTTGACTATTAAAATATAAATCTTGAAAATCTGTTTACTTAATTTAAGTTCGACATCCTAGAATACGATACGAAAATGTTAATAAAAATCTGCTCTCCCAAAAGGTTACATGGAAAAATTTTCATAGCCTCAAAAATGACTATTATATTCCTTGTGACACACACACACACACACACACACACACACACACACACACACACACACACACACACACACACACACACACACACACACACACACACACACAATTAATTTGCTTGCAATTACCTGAATTGCAACAAAATCACTGTGAATTAATTTTGTAAAATTGGTAAAACCTAAAAAAAATCCTAAAATCCCCTCGCTTCGTTTTAACTTCTCCAATAACTTCCATCCAACCAAAACTTGTATATTGAGATTTCACCAGAAATATATGCTTTAAGAACCCCTAACTGAAAGAGAGAGACAGGCAGGCAGACAGACAGACAGGCAGACAGGCAGGCAGACAGACAAACAGACAGACAGACAGACAGACAGACAGACAGACAGACAGACTGAAACATTTGTGTGTATGTCTATGAGTGGCGGGGGCAGGCAGAACAGCATAACTCAAAAACGAAAGTTCGCTTAAATATCAAACTTTGTATTCATGTGTAGCATCTTCAAGGAAGCTACACAAAGATTTTCAAGAAAATCCTCCACTCCAAGCTTTCTTAAACAGAGAAAATATTTCAAACACTCTGATGTTCTTTTGATTAAAACACTAAGTTTAAGATATTTTTCTGACAAATGAAGTGTATGTATTGAATAGGAACTCCATAAACAACCCCTGAAGTCTTCTTCATTCTGGGTAACTTTTGCATAATGGCAAGACGTAAAAGATACACACAAAAACTTATTACACAAAGAGTGCAGATCCCATTAAAACACAAATTATGTCAAATACATCGTGGACTAAAACATTTGTCATTTTCATGAATTTCCAAACAATAAACATTTGTCGTTATCCAATCCCCTCCCCTCTTTCTTTCTTTCTTCTTCGCTTACACAGAGAAGGGAATTTCAAAACTATCGCATATTGACCAGCTCTTAAAAGGTTGACTATCGTTTAAGCCTATTGTATTCCCTATGCCTACGGTGCCTATAAGGAAATACGAAATAAATAAATGTCTACAAGTGGTTTATGTTGATAAAATGCAGACAGAAGAATAAGCCTTTGTGAGAGGAATTTGCACAAAAGTGAGTAGAGGAAGTCATGTAAGTGCAACACATATTTTTTATGTATATTTACGCATATTTAATGCACGCGTGTCAGGAAAATTCAGGAGGTGTCGGTTTCGATTTCAGTCAACCACTTCCTCTGTGCTTGAATTTTTTCGTGATTTTCCATGATCGATAGACGAGTAATATAGTGGTTTTCATCTACCACGATTTTCTTTTTATCATGTCCCTTTCGTTTCGTTTCCTTCTCAGTTTCAGGCATGCCCTTGGGTTTCATGGCGTTAAGCGGTGCTGGACGAATGGCGCTGGTCTTTTTTTTTGGGGGGGGGTGGGGGTAAGAAACAGTACTCTCTCCTGGATTGCCTGGTTGCACGGGTCATTCTACTAGTAGCTCCAGTGATCGGTCGAGTCTTCAAGCCAGGAAATGTTAGGGACTTCCATGCGTTCTCTTATCTGCCTGGCTGTGGCCTGTAGCCTCCTAGATTTCTTCGCTTCATCCTAGCTACTGAGATGATTTTAGCTGATTTGTGCTTAGAAACTAATTTGATAATTTCTTTCTGTAGCACAACACAGGTTTATCTTTAGCGATGTAAAATATATCAGGACGCCTACCAACATAAAAGCAGTAAAAAGGTCTACATGAACATAGGACTAAAAATCATCTGTTAAAGAATATTGTTGTTAAAGAATATTAATTGTAATTAATTGAAGGAAAATGTTGTCTACTGATTGATTGCTTTTTGTTTGGTTGTTCATTGTAAAGCAAAGAATTACCTACTAATTAACTGAATTAAGCCATGTCCGCTGACTTTTTATTGCTGGGGGGGGGGGGTGTGGAGTTGTTTATTGTAGAGCACACAAGCAAAAGAAAAGGTAATCTGCGAATGAGCACATCGATATGCCTTTCTGATAGGAATGCCTCACGAGCAAGCAAGCTTTATGCTGAAAGGTACATTCACAAACAGTCTCACGAAATTCACTAATTCTTGTGAGAAAATGACCATTGAAGAGGAGTGTTTCGAATGTTGAGAGGCCAAGAGAAGTACGAAGCACTGACCGTGGAGAACAAGTTCTTTGTAATGTGGACACAAATCCATCAAAGACGCTCTAGGAAGGAAAGGGTTAGCCACATGAATAGTTGGAAAATTTTCATGAGAATCTTGGCTTCCCGTAGCAGCATCAGGGATCAGGGATTAACTATGGCGGACTTTTGAGTCAAGAGAACTCTCATCGTATGTTACAAAGTTGTGCTACATTCATGTATTTCTTAGCGTGCACCTTGCTTACTGATTAGGCTGGGCTTACTCGAGGAGGTAACTTTAGTTTTCATAATACTGATAAGTGGGCCTACGAAAACCCTCATAAAGTACAAGACAGAGATCAACAGAGGTTCTGCCTAAAACTTTTTATTGAAATAATCTATGGTGACTTATTAGCCCCTATTTCATTCTTACGCGACTGAATGAACATATCTACATAATGAGGCCCCATATTATTCGATTTAGATCTATGTAATTATTGGGTTTCCACATAGGATTGGTCGAGGAGGATTCATTGCATGGCCTCTTTGAACTCTTGATCGTTAGGTGCAGTGTGCTAAGACAAAATGAAGTTGCTGGATGTTTGAGAACATTTGCAACATTTCACACTTCAAAAAGCGCTTGTCTTTTATTATTATTCCCTCTACCACATAGGGCAAAGTATTCCAACCAAAAATCCTATATCAAAATTTCACCGGACAGGAAAGTTTTGAGGTCCTCCGAGCGAATTGGGACTATCAATATTTTCTGATTTTTCCACTTGTGCTTTAAAATAATTTAAAAAGTTAAATTGGTTTAATAATTTTTGCAGTTTTTGGAGGAAGAATATTAAATTAAATATTTCTTAACTCGTTCTCCAAAATATTTTTACAAAAATTCCGTTAAGCATCTTTCAAGCATCACGAATATTTTCTGGAAATTCTTCCTATCCCAAGCTATCCTTTACATGGTAATAGATTCTTAATATTTTATTTTCTAAAATAGTTTATCACTTTGATTAAAGTAATATATTTAAGATACTTTCCAGAATAGAAAATTATATACCTTGAATTTTCTGCAAATTGTCTGCGAAGTGCTCCTCATTCAAAACGAATGTTGAGAATGTTTGTGCACCCATCAGTAAAAATATTTAGTATTAACAAAAAAAAAACTTTTTTGAAATAAATCTGAAAATATGTATGATAAATATGAGTAAGTAAATTAAATCAAGAATTGCAATAGTAGCATAAGAAATATAAAAGTTAAATATAGTCATTTATGATTCCATATAGCTTGGGATAGGATCTGAGTACGACCCCAGGCTATAAATGTTGTAATTAGCTAAGTAAATAAGTTAATAAACAAGTAAACTTGTGAACTACAAAAACTAAGCAACAGCTTATTACTGGTAAAATGTACGTACATACGCTTAAAAAACACAATTTAAGTCAAATATTTTGGAGCATTAACTGTTTTTAAGATATGCATTGCTCATGACTTGAATGTTGGGGCAATTCTTTTGTCTCCCGTCATCTCGTGCAAAGAGTTTACAATTTCAAAAGTAGCAAATGGCGATTTTCTTTTTAAGATCTTTCAGTATCGCTTCAGCCTCCTGTAGAGGTTGCCCTTTGCACATTCAATAAAAGTGTAGTTAATGAAAGCAGATCTACAGTTTATCACGGATGACTTGAACCAGATAAAAAATAAGCCTTTATATTACTTACAGAATAGAGACAAAAATGAATGATGGTAAAGTCATGTGAGAGAACACATCAAGTTTCTGTAAGGATAACTGAAACAAAATCTCCTATTTTAATTTTAAAAGCATTTACTGGACAAGTGACATATAAGTAAATAAAAATGGCTACAAAAGCTCAAAATCCTAACTCAAATATTGTCTTAAAATACGTTTATAATGAAATATTTTTAACTAGTGAAAAAATGCAAATTTAGTAAAGGTGCCTTGTGCAATCGTACCTGTTCAGAGCAGAATAAGTCATATTTTCCGACACTTTAGTACACTGAAAATAATTTTAAGGATTTTATTAAAGCTGATATCTCGTAGAGTAATTGCTCTTTTGTACTTATAAAGTTGGTGTAATAATTTTTCTTATTTTTTAAGATTAAATTAATTTTTGTGAACCAATAAGTAAAATGCATAACCGAATCTTTAGGTAGCTAATCTGTGAGCATGTGCGCAGAGCTCCATACAAATAGGAGCAAAATTGAAGGGCAAGGAATAAATTTCGTGCCCAAAAATGTGAACTAGGGAGAAAAGAAAACCATGCACAGAAAGGATCCAGTGGGATTAAAAAGGAGCGCACGGCATATTTAAATTTATCACTGGGTTTTTGCAAATGATGAATTCGAAATATTTTTGGCAAAATGGTTCATAGGGGCTATACATTGTGGCACACAATAAGAGACGGTCAGGGTCAGGCAACCTCACACCAACTTACCAGGCGCAGCGCGTATCGAAGGCACTCAAGGTCAGGCAGCTTCGCGCCACTGTTTGTGAACACGTTACAGTGAGCGCAGCACAAGGGTTTTCGAGATTATTCGCGAAGCGTCTGACGGAGGGTATATTTGTAGAAGTTCCAGGAAAGGTGAAGTACGAGAAAGGTCCGTGTTACGTCATACTCATTATATAAGGAGCCAAGGTGACGAGAGGGAGTAATAGTAATAGTAGTTAACGTCAGTAAAAGGGAACTGTTGTAGTGCATTCAGTTTTGGAAGAAAATAAAGTGACAAAAATTAGCTGCACTGGATTTAGTCATTTTTGTTATACTGGTGTCAGAAGTGGGATTTGCCGAACTGTCATTTTGTTCTAATAATATTAAAATTCGAACACATCTAAAATTTTAATTATGTGTAAGAAATTGTGGTCACGTCTTCAGCAGACAGAAATATTGCAATATTGTGGCTAAAAACTGCTCGTAAAGCTTAAAATAGTAATTTTATCATCACTTTTCCTCTTATTTTCTCTACTGCGTATTTAAGTAGGAGAAGTAGGTATTTTTTCGGTCCAAAAATTCAAGGTCAAGATTTTTTACTGAAATGGTTCTAATTTTCATTAAAATGTCATGTTTAAGTATTTTTATGGCAAATGAAATGTATATTCTGAATTTTCTGGCTATAGCTTATGTAGTCCTGTTTACTCTTGATGACTTTTGCATAACTGGTAAACCGTAAGAGATAGACCAAATCTTACTATACAAAAATGTAGATATCCTTAAAACACACGTCACGATAAAATAAATTCTTTTGCGGAGTGAACCATTTCGGAGATATTCCTTGTTATTTATGCGAGTTTTGCAATACATGTACTTTTCTCAAATGGAAGGTCGTTATTCATCTTTTAGCTCTTGGCCGTGTCAAGAGAATGGAATTTCAAAGCCTTCATACGGCAAACAGGTTTAAAAGAATTGACTGTCACTAAGCCTTCTGTATTCCATAGTCCCTTTGCACCTACAAGAAAATTAGCAATTACATAATTTTTACAAAGGTTTATCTCGACTAGCAAGAAGAAGATGGAGGAGTAAGCGTTTTTAAGAATAGTTAGGGAGAGTAGAGAAGGTCATGTGAGTGTAACACGTTATATATTTTATTATGGGTAATAGGTTGAAATTTCCAAAGTTACCTAATATATTCTGGCGACAAATGACATAGTAAAGAAGAGAAATATTTCAACACCTACTCAAGAGCTTTTCAATAAATGAAGGTAAAGAATAGTAATGCAAAGCTTCCGAAGGAGCTATTCATAAAAAGCCATGACGAGGATGATGAAAGTAAAAGAATAAAACAAGACACTTAAACGCCACTTTAATACTTTTACGTGCACGCAATAAATCGTATAACGACATGACATCCTGAGTTGTTTATGCACAACAGTACACCCCTATAAACTGATCCTCCAAGTCACAGCTTATACGAGGCTATAACATTAATGTGAGGAGAGGGTCGCCTGGCCCTAATTACCTTACAGTTCAACAAGAAATTACTCCTATTGCTACTGCAACATCTTACGTGTCGCTCAAATAATCGCAAACATTCTACAACATTTTTAAGTGAGCTATTTCGTAGATGGGTTTATAATGTGTCGGTAACTGTATTACTTCTGCATTAGATGGCTTCTTAAATGTCTTATTGCCTATTATGAGGTTTCTTTATTTCACTCTAAACACGCAATGAAACGTACACATAACCTGCTGAAGTAACCCATAAATACGTGACGTTAATAGGACAATGAGCAGTCACATAATCGTCCCCTCTACCCTTTTCATTTTTATTCTCTCCCTTACTCTACTATTTACACAAAGCGCAGGCGAATGATTGACTCTCATACAAATTCACAAACACGCAGCCTTTGGCATATGCAAATTTGGCAGTAAGGCGAACAAAAGAAAAATCTGGCGTGTTGCACTCACACGACTTTCCCTACTCTTGCACAAACTATTCTTACAGACACTTATTCCTCGATGTACTTCATTATTGCTAATTTTCTTGTACGTGTAAGAATAATACAATAGGCTTTAATCTATAAACAAATGTTTTAAGATTGATAACTTTCAAACTCGTTCTCTTTGCATGACCAAGATATACAAAAATGAATTTGGAGAGACCTAGAAGTATTGAAAAATTATGGATATCTCCGAAACAGTTCACTTCACAAAAAAATCATTTGACATAAATTGTGCGCTTTAAAGAGTACTACATCTTTTGTACAATAAAATTTGGTCTATTTCTTACGAATTACCAGTTATCAAGAGTAAATAGGATTATATGGGATATAGCAAAAAAATTAAAAATGTTAGCTTCACTTATAAAAATATCTTGAACATATGGCATTTTAAATAAAAACCATTAGAGCAATTTTTGAGAAAATCAAATTTTTTAAACATATTCCAATAAAGGGTAGCTTAGGGTGGAGGAATTTTCTTCAAAATCTTTGTGTCACATCCCTGAAGGATATTAAATTTAAATTCCAACTTAGGTTTTTAACCAACTTTTAACTTCCCATCAAAATTCAATTTTTGCCCAAACTTTAATTTAAACTTTTCCTCAAAACATTGGTTTACCTACTTACAGTTCTATATCTACAATCTACAATATTCCATTCTTTTTCTTTTTAATGGAGTCTAGTGCATGTAGATGTAAAATGTATTTTTGGGGCAAGGATGGGATTCAAGGGGCCTCAAAATATATTTCCGGTCGAATTTTTGGTCGAATACAATTTGGTCGAATATTTACTATAACTACATAGTAGAGAAAATAAAAATAACTCAATAATGTAATCATCATACATACCATGCAATTAGTTCAGATAAGTATTGAAATCCTTGTAGGAAATACACTAATATAGCTAATTCTACAATCTGGGTCACGAGAGAACTATCGCAAATTCATATCCCATTCTGTACAGCCGAGTGCATGGAATCATGCCCATATAATACTAATGATTAAACCACATTTGCAAAGCCCAATTACCATCTCTTCCCTGCTTTTAGCACTTCGCGACAGACTCATCCAAGGTGCTAGCGTGTACCTTCGTTGTAAACCAGCTATTTAGGTGCAATATTTCTCTACTCCTTCCCTTTCGCCCCTCACCCAAGTCAGATATTTGTTCGTAAGTTATAGCTTATGTGACGGACTTAAATTCAAATAAAGAAGAGGCTGGCTCAGCCGGAGCTGGTGTGGAAAATAAACTTTTGTCACTATTAAATAATACCTGTGGAGCAGGAGAAACGACAGATTGGTTAGACGTGCACAAGACTGTACACACCCATTTACATTCAACTTCGAATTGTATTTGAGTCCTTGTGTGAGACAGAAGCGTTATTAAATAACTTTGATTTATACTGAAAGGTGTTATGTACAACGCAACTGGTTCTTTGCTCTTATATGATGCACAGCAGATGGAACACCCATGACACTGCTGCTAGGCCTAATGTCGAATTTCTATTAGTCCGGAATAAGACCCAGTGTTTCTTACAAATGCGTTCTGCAGAGCAAAGTGAAGTAAGTTAAAACAGTACAAACAACTAACAAAGGGAGGAAGCATTGCTCTTCTGCTTTCTGATCTTTGACTTTCCTACAGCCTGAATGTTGCAACTTAGAAAAGAACTTCTATTTACATCTTTGATGATAAAAGGCATTTAAAATACCGTAAACTTGTTTATCGTATAATCACAAAACTTGTTTCAGTGTGACCAAAATATTAAAATGCATTTAGTGATGACTGAATAGACAAGCTAAACACTATAAACCAGAGCAAAATGTTTCTCAGACCTTATTTTCTCAAAAACTGCTTTAACAAATTTGATAAAAAATCTGTTGTGTTGCACTCACACGACTTTCTCTACTCTTGCACTATCCCTACAAACTCTTATTCCTTCATCTTTTTCGTGATAGTCGACATAAACATTTGCAAAAATTATCTTACTGCTAATGTTCTTGTATGTGCAAGTGAAATATGAGAATACAGTAGGCTTTAAGCAATAGCCAATTTTTTAAAGCTGGTCGCTATATGAAGGCTTTGAAATTCCGTTTTCTAACGTATAAAAATGAACCACGATCTTCCATTTGACGAAAGTTTGTTTTCCAAAACTCACACAAATAACACAGAATATCACCAAAATGGTTCACTCTACAAAGAAAATTACTTGGACATAGTGCCTTAGCCAGATCTACATTTTTGTATAGTGAGATTTGCTCTATCTCTTACGGTTTACCAGTTACGCAAAAGCCATCCAGAGTAAACATGACTACATAGGCTATAGCCAGAAAATTCAAGATATATATTTCGTTTGTCATATAAATATCTCAAATATATGGCATTTTAATCAAAATTGTTAGAGCCATTTCCGAGAAAATGAAAGTTTTGGAAAAATTTTCCATATCAAGAGTGGCTTAGGGTGGTGCAATTTTCTTCAAAATCTTCCGGCCGCATTTCTTTAACTTATTAAACTTAATACAAACGGTGATTTTAACCAACTTTTCGTTTGAGTTAGGCTGCTCATAGACACACACACACACACAGAGAGAGGGACAGATAGACAGACAGACAGAGAAAAATCTTTTTCTAGCGACGCTCTTTCTGGAGTCAGGGGGCCTCAAAACATGTATTTCCGGTGAAATCTTGACATTGAATTTTTGGGTTGAATGCAAAACTTTCCTGTACGTAAGATTTTCTGTAGATAGTTTGAACTTCTTCGGCGTTTGGTATAACCTAACTGGAGAAAATCAGAGAAACACAATTTGTGTCACATAGCACTTCTGTCTTGATGTTTTAGAGATACTTCCTTTCTTATTTTGAATGTTTCAATATTATAAGCAATGATTTTAAAACGTTAACTCGGTTCGTTTTACTCATCAGAGCACTGAAAATGTGTGCATTATCAAGGCCAACATATAGCGATCTGCTTTCTAAACATTTGTCTTTCCTACTCTCTCCTAAAATGTTTCGCCACAAGAAAATGAGGGATGAAACCAGCGTTTTTATAAATAAGTTGCAAAAGAGTTATGAAAACAAATAGTAGCACATCTAAAAGCAAAGCATTATCATGTGATGAACATTTTAGGCCCGCTAAATTATTCTATCTTCAACTTCATTTCACACGAAATAAGGCGCCAGGCCGAAAAATGTTACCACTCTTTGCCACTCCTTCGGAGCGCCCTGGTTAGGTCTCTTGGCTTCCGCGCATGGTTTGCTGGCACATCCGGTAACATCGGAGCAATCCCACCCGCAGCAAAAGCTGAGCTCCTACATAATTCTGCCAAGAGATGCTTGAGTTCAAAAATGTAAAATAAATGTAATTATTATTTAGACTCAGTAATTACACCAGAGGTGCACAAGGACCGTTGCACATTGACCGGCAGCCGTTGAGGAGCAAAGCTTCTTATCTCCTTTCGTTACCCCAACCTCAACCTCAATTACTCCCACCATCCTGCGAACCCCACATACCGTCATATTGGTGGTTAAACCCCGACAAGAGTAAGTACAAGTACAGTGCCTAACAAAAGTTTAAGACCAGCTTGACACATGAATTTGTTTTAATTAAAGAACAATAATGTACCCATCATTCTCTGCAACAGAAAATCACAAATACATATAAGGAACTGTTCTCTAACACCACTGAGAGCTTCATCCAGGTCTCTTAGACTATGGGCAGTTCCGCTTACTTTTTGTTTCTTTAATAATCAATAGGTACGACCTCCTTTATGTTTCAAACACATTTGGACACATTTTCGCATGCTTAGGGCCAGTTTTCAGCATTCAAGGGGCGTAATTTCATTCCAGGCTTCCGAGATCAGACTTCCTGGATGTTTCTTGGCTATTTCTGAAGGTGAACTCTTTCGGTTCTACAACAGTATAACAATGAGCTGGTCTTCGCGCAGAGAAGTAGCCCTGGGTCAACCGCTGCGTGGTTTATCACGTCACTGCACCTTCTTATAATTCTTTTATTATATTTCTCACACGTTTTACTGACACCCAATTCTATTGCAATTTCTATATGAGGTTTATTGCACATGTAAATCCAATAATCTGCTACTTTAATGCTTCTTACACACTTTTTTCGCTCATTGTTACTTTGTCACACAAAACTTCCTGCTTTCCCAGACGCGATAACAGAAATTGTGTCTCAACGGATGCCGCAGGAAACAAAAATATCATGACCCATCTATTGAGTAAAAACTGGACTACCGATTGCTGCTTGTTTGGCCACAATAGCTTGGTGAGAGATGAAGATTGTTTGGTCAAACATTTTCCATTTTCAAAAAGCATATAAAAATTGAAAAATGATTAGGTTATTTAAAACATTTTGCTTTGCTGTGCCAAAACGTTTAATGGCTTTATGTAGCTCTAAAAAATTAACACCAAGATTAACAGCCTTGTTTACTGTCTACAAATTAATTTCCACTATGAAACGTTGGATTTTTTCAATGACAATTTTCAGTAAAATTCAAAAGCTAAATATTTCAGTAAGCCTTCTTTACATAAACTGACGCCTAAGAGACCAACCTGTTTATTAAAAGATCAGCGTCATATTAGTAACAAAACTAAAAAGTCAAGAATGTTTTAAATAAAATTAGCTAGTGGCCTTGAACTTCTGTTAGGCACTGTGTGACACGCCTCAGGCTGTCTTCTGCCTGTCTACACACCTCGCCTCACACATCATTCTACTACATTCGCCAAATATGTATGTGTGTGCGTGTGTGTGTGTGTGTGTGTGTGTGTTTTACTTCACTTTGTGAATCAAATCTTACTTATTTTGAAAGAAAGCAACGAATATGACAAAGAAAAAGTTATTAACTTTAGTTTCTGTGATTCACAGTAGGTGAAAATGTTCTATTTTAGCAGATTAAGAGAAACAATACATTTTAATTCAATATGTCAACAACATTCAAAATCCGTTGAATTTTTTTAATGAGCCTTGGATTCCAAGAGTTTTAAATTGATGGAAGAACTTCTGCCAGGTGGCTGAGTCTAAAGACTGAGTGAGTGAGTGAGTGAGTGAGTGAGTGAGTGAGTGAGTGAGTGAGTGAGTGAGTGAGTGAGTGAGTGAGTGAGTAAATGAGTGAGCGAGGCCCACCTCTGTAGCGTGTGTCTCACGTCCAAGAGGTCACGAGTTCGAATCTCGCTTAGAGTGAATTATCCGGATAAGGCTTTTTCCGATGTTTTCCCTTATCCTGAGAAGACATGTCGGTAAAGCTCTATGGACCTCCGGTTCATTTGAGCATCATTTCACCCATTTCATTCATTCACCATCCGATGTGACATTACGTTGGAGGATATTAATTAATTTTTAAAAAATGAGTGAGTGAGCGAGCGAGCGAGCGGAGCTTAAGGGCCATCGATAATAAGGTAATTTGGGCACAAGGTCTGAAGAGAATCATGCGATGGCTTCATAAGCTTGTTGTCTTTTAGTTTTCCCCTTGTGTGTTCCGAAGTATGAGACCAGCAGTAATCTGCAAGAATTTCTTCATTCCAATGACCCTAATATCTCTGTTCCATTTTTCGTTTGTTCCCGGTACCGTATCTTCAAACCAAAATCATGCTGACAGGCAATCTTCACACGAGGTGTCAGGTTGCATTTATGTGATGAAAATGCTAATTCACCACAAATTTAACTAAAGTTATTCACTGAATTTACACATTTTCGTAGCATTTTAATAAAAGTTACACCTTAAAAAACTCGTAAAATGAGAAATTCTGTACGAATTACAACAGAAGCAATATTAATCTTACATTTCGTTGATAGATGTGCCTACTTCAAAAATAAAATTTTCCCCAAAGAGAAAATGAAGGCTTTAAAATGGCATTACTTTATGGCCAAAACAAGATCAAATCAGTAATTTGTATGGTTATTTAGGAATTCAGCAGGTGGAAATTCATTAGAATCAATTATTTTTGAGGCCGAAACATTTTTATTGTGGGCCAGTGTAATTGGTGGACCTTTTGTAATATTTAAAGAAAATTCATTTCCTTTCCGTTATGTGGAAGGTCTATTGTTTAGATCTGCATAGTTCAAAACTCACAACTTGCGACGAGCCGTGCCCATTGGAGGACCAACACGATTTACCAATATCAGACACCTGACTTAATCTGGCTGCACCATTTTGAACACTGTCCACTTCTAAATATAGTTCCTGTATTAATTATTTTTTGTTGTTTAGCGACACTGTCAATTGCCAGGATCCCATCAACGTCGCCGGTATGCCAGAATTTCGTCCCGCAGGAGTTCTTTTAGATGCCAGTAAATTTATTGACATGGAACTGTCGTTTTTAAGCACACTTAAAAACCATCGGTCTGGGCCGGATTAGAACCCGCAACCTTGGGATCCGTAGGTCAGCGTCTAACCAAATAAGCCACCCATAATGACTTTCTTTATTAAGGTAATGCGTTAGTGAAATTTAAACAAAAATAGTTTGAAATTATGCAAAGTAAACCTTTTCATAAAATATTACGATAGTTCTATACGCCAAGAAAACATAGGTGTAGCTTTTTTCCACTTAACACATTTAAACTACCAACAAATCGAACCATTAAATGGACAGGCGCATGCTTATTTGCACCTAAATTTAAACCCTATTTTAACCTGAGGATGTTCGAAAACCCAGGATGTCCTTGCGGTAGCAGAGACCAAATATTCATCATCTTTTTTTGGAATGTTCACATTCAACGCAGCATGTTCAAGAGGTGTTAGAAATTGGCATTTTCACGATTGTAATGATACCATTAAAAATCTGTGTTCTACTCACACTCTCGTACAAACTATTTTTACACACGCTTACTTTTTTACTTCATGTTAGTCGAGATAAACATTTGCAGAAATTAACTTACTGGAAGTTTTCTTGTCGGTGTAAGGGGAATGTGGGAACACAGTAGGCTTAAAGCGATGGGAAAATCTTTCACGAGCAGGTCGCTATGTGGTGGTTTTGAAATTCCGTTCTCTTTGCCTACCCAACAAATAAAAAATGAACAACGCCCTTGCTTTTAAGAATATTTTAAGGATTGCAAAATTCAGGTGAGTAACTAATAGTTATCTGAAAAAAACGCATCGCTCCATAAGATAATCCATTAAACATAAATTGTATTTTCAACAAGATCTACATCTTTACGGTTTACCAGATATGCAAAATTATAACTGTTTGAGCAACTTTTGAGAAACAAATGGAATACCTAATCGATTAGGTCTCACTTGAATCCTTATTCAGGGTGGTCAAATTAATAAAAATCTTCTCCATGTTTATAACAATTCTGAAATTCCTACAAAATACAATTTAACTTTCTTTATTTTTTAAAATTATTTTTTCTGTTAAATTTGGCATTCGTTCAAAACAGATTCGATTATCTGAATGACAGCTCATGCACTGAAGCGGCAATCAATTGCAAAAAACATTTTGATTGCATATAAGAGACAAAATAACAACTTAATAACATTTCAAACCCCGCTGCTTAAAATGCTTTAACTTAATGACCAACACCATACATTATTTCAGCAACGGTTAGTGTCATTAACATGTCATAAATTATGCATTTAATCCAGTTTTTCTGTTCTAAAGGTTTTGTTTATCTCTTACATTTTCCTAATTGCATAAAATACAATAAGAATGAGATATTTACGGAAAATAGAGCTATACAATTTATTTCTACGTCAAAATTGTTGCTGATATTGATAAAATAAAACACAACAGAACTAATTGCACTAAACATTGCTTGGGTTGGAGGGAATTTTAGAAGAAAGAAAAGAAAAAGCTTCGCCTTGTACACCTGCCAAAACCTTGGAGGAATGCCAAGTTTGGTATTTACGCATCTTTTCTGAGTTATTCCTCCCCTCCTCTCTCTCACTGACGCGCGCGCGCGCGCGCACACACACACACACACACACACACACACACGCACGCACACACAGAGGGAGGGAGAGAGGCCTTTTCTAAATAGATATACTTCTGGTTTATACTATATAATTGCAACATTTGGTTCTTTCAATTCAGCACAAAGAGTGCGGCAATTTTTAAACTAGTTTGTACGGTATTTAAAACAAAAATCTTCGTAGAGAAGGGGATTTAGCTGTTCGGAATAGATGTTTTCATTTCTATGCTTTACGAATAGTGGAATTCTCATGCGACACTGGAATCTAAGCTTTGTCGTCATGTAACGGTAGGCAGTCATTTCTTACCAGCCTCGTATCTAAACCGCAAACAAACTATTAAGAATCGGCTGCTGCAACCTGACCTATTACGTTTGTAATAACGAGCGCCTCTAGAGAGAATGCCTGGAACTACGTCAACCAGAGGAGGGAAGAATGTCAGTTTGCGCAGGCGTGGGGTGGCAGAAAGCGGTCTTGTCCTAACAGGCACTCAATAGGAACCATCTATTCTTCCCTTCTTTTCTTCTGTTTTTGTTTGCACTCCACCAATAGCTGGCGACGTATAGCTCATTTGTTCTGCACTGGGGTCCAAACTCGCAAGGCAGCCGAAGGGGAATGAAGACCAAGCTCGTTTTCCGTTGCTCTTATTGGTTGGCTGCCTCTGACGTCACCAGCAACCATCTTTGTTTGTGTTCTCCCACCTAAGGGCGGCCATCATTGTGTATGACGTCACGGAAAACGTCATTCAAATATGGCCACCGCGCGCTTGCGCTCAACTGTTTCCTTCCCAGGAATCAAGACAGAGGAAACCAACAGATAATCCTGCCCAGTGACGGAAGACATATGACACAGAAAGCTTCAGTTTCACGATACTCCTAATAGTTTGCATGGACTAAGCTTCCACTAAGCAATTATACAATTCTGCGCATTACCTATTACCATGTGTAAAGTGCGAAAATTATGTAGGTTTCCACTTCGTGTATCTAAATTGAAAAGCGCATTAGTGCATTAGCTGTTCTGAGCGCATTTTTTCCATCAACGGTTGCCTTGTTACCATTTCATTTCTGATAATACAATGAGCTTTATATTTTAATTTCTCTAGTAAAATAGAAGTGACTTAAATACCTATGCTGTAACTACCATTTCACGTGTGATGTTCACTAACTTAAGAAAATGTATGCTGCGTTTACACGGCACTCTTACCCAACATCGTTTGCTTTATAACTTCCATTAATTACTTATCTTTAATTACGTATATTGTTATTGTAGGTACAACGTGAATAACCATAGTCAAATCTGTGAAAATGTGTTGCTATATGCTGGCTGTAAAATAATCAATGTGACATATGAGAAACAACGGAATACAGACAGAACTTAGCAAAATTACGATGAATTGAAAATTGAAACCTGTATTAATGGATAGTTCGGAAATGCCAAATGCCACAAAAAGTTTAGGTACTGTTTGAAATAAACTGTGATTTTAGAGACGTCAAGATTTTTACTTTCTCTACTACATATAATGACTAGGGGAAATATCGTATTGACTATAAATTTCGATATCAAGATTTCACATGTTTTGAGGCCTCCTAAATAAAAAAAAAGCTTTAGAAAAAGGTACCTGTGCGCGCGAGTGCGTGTGTGTCTGTGAACAGCTTAACTCCAAAACAAAAGTCGTTAAAAACCAAGTTGGTATTGAAGTTTAGGTAATATCTTTCAATACATCAGAAGATGTGAACCATTACTCCTGTCTATAGAGTTTCTCTCTCTTTCCTAATGCCATTTTTTCATTTGTATTTATCTTCATATTGGACGAGGAATATATTATGGACCTGTAAGATGTGACACGAAGATTTTGAAAAAAATTCCTCCACCCTTAACTACTCTTTAAATGGAAAACCTTTCGAAAATTTTGATTTTGTCAAAATGGCTATAACAATTTTAAATAAAATGCCATGTGTTTAAGATAGCTTTATGAAAAGTTAAATATTCTGAATTTTCTAGCTATAGCTTATGTAGTCCTGTTTACTTTGGATGGATTTGCGTAACTGGTGAACCGTGAAAGATAAATCAAAGCTAACTGTACAAAAACTGTAGACCTCCTCAAAACACACAAGTTATGTTTATATGCATATTTTGTGGAGTGAACCATTCCGGAGATATTCCCTGTTATTTGTATGAGTTTTGTAGTACTTAAACCTTTCCCAATTGGAAGGTCGTCATTCACCTTTTTATCTGTTTGGCTGTGTAAAGAGAACGGAATTTAAAGGCTTTAGAAAATTTGACTATCTCTCAAAGCCTACATATTCCCCTTGGGCCTATAAGAAAATCAGCACTAAGACAATTTCAGCAAATGTTTATCTCACTAACGTGAAAGAGATAAAGGAATAAGAGTTTGTAACAGTTAATACAAGAGTAGAGAAAGCTATGCGAGTGTAACACATGAGAACTTTTTTATGCAGTACCTACCGTTTGTCTAGAACTCTTACGGTTTACCCTTTAAGCAAGATTACACAAATCTTCTGCCGAATACCTGTAGTGAACATTCCAGGCTATTCCGAACAATGTCAAGAAACAAGCTGTATTTTATGTAATGCGGCATTTTAGATAAAATTATTACTCTCTTTTGAGAACATAAAAATAGCCAGTAATTTTCCATATAAAGGATAGCTTGGAGTGGAGGATTTGTTATTGCATTTATTTATTCAATTTTTTAAAATCTTTGTGTCGCATCCGCGGTACTTAAATACTATCAGGCTTGCTACTTATCCAATTTCTTGTTTTTGAGTTAAGCTGTTTAGACAAATTCATACGCCTACGAACACGTATATTTGGTAAAAACTGTATATAGAATTTTTGGCTGAAATGTAATAATTCTTTACCTTCTAGGTGTGTGGTAGGTAAGGTAAAATAATAGCGATTTTGTTATGGGTTATTTTGAGCCTATAACCCTGGCTCTTTGGCTTGTAGTTAGCCTTATTTATTTTCTTTCCTCTGCCCTAATATCTACTTTCTCATTGCTCCCCTTTCTCTTGACTTTCCTCGTCCTTTTTTTAACCTTCCTTAGCCATTTTGCTGAATTTTCCTTGTAAACTCCCCATAATCATTTATTCTTTTTTCTGCCTTACCTGTTAATATTCTTACTGCCTCGTTCATTTTGTCTCTGAATATTAAACATCCACTTCTCTATTTACCAATATTCTACAAGAAATGTATCTTATTCTGCTTCTCTCCACATATTATTGCATCTTATAATGGACTAGTATAATTAAATAAAATACTAAAGTATCATGTAACCGAAAATAACGCAATCTTTTTCTTCTTTTTCTTGATATTTCTGTTCTTCATCTCAAGGATTAGGTTCATATTGAATCTGTTCCGGTGCCCATTTTGTTCTTGGTCTTCCAACATCTCGTTTACCTTTTGGCTTATACCTATCCCATTGCTACAGTTGGCAGTCTGTAGTTCGGCATCCTTTGTAGATGTTCACACCATTTTCTGTTGTTTCTCTTTAGTTTCTCCAACAATGGTTCCACCTCAAGTTTCTCCCAAATACCTGTGTTCTTTTCTTTTTAATCTAATATTGTACATTCTAGTGTAATTTGATTTATCTTTTTGTGTCATTGTTCTGGCTTCACTTCCATAGGTTAGTATTGACACAACTGTATTACAAAGTTGTATCCGTGTATCTTTTCGTGTTTTGTTTTTTAAGGATCTATGGATTGTACCACAAACATTTCGAGAACTATTAAGTCTTTTATCCAGGTCTATATCTCTATCATATAAAAGATAACATCCTAGAAAGTATTTAAC
This sequence comes from Tenodera sinensis, assembly GCA_030765045.1. NCBI lineage: Eukaryota > Metazoa > Arthropoda > Insecta > Mantodea > Mantidae > Tenodera > Tenodera sinensis. The sequence goes on from CM060969.1 coordinate 46,106,497, forward strand.
CTGTTCTGTGATTATTGCATCAATTGCTATTTTAGTCCTTACATGTTGTTTTCCTTTAATTGCCATTGTTTTGGTTTCTTGAGCTGCAGTTTTAAAACCATATTCTTTTGCTATTTCATTTAAGACATAAGTTGATTTCTCTAATTTATCTTCACCGTCTTGGATGATTATTATATCACCGGCATACAAAAGAGAGTTTAATAAGGTATTGTTATTTAAATTTATTTAATCCACAGTAGAGCTACACATATCCAGATGAATTTGTACCGAACCCGAGCCGGATAATTGGACAAATCATGAAAGAAGATCAGTTATCAAAGAAAAACTAAAATTGCTCATGCTGTAATATTAATTTAATCAGCGTAAAGTGCCATTTAATTTTAGAACGATAAAGAAACAATTACTTTACGGTTATGTACTGTGATAACTGTCGAACAGTAGTAATTCATGGGTTTAAGTAATTTTAGTCATAAAATGTGTTCCCCCTCCTTTCCTTTTCTGAAGTGATTCCGATAATTGGCAATACGGATAGTTGGAGTTCGGATAATTAGAGTTTCTACTCTATTATGGATCAATAAAGCTACTCTTAATGCTTGAGAACAAAAACACTGCAAGCTTTAGCTGCGCACACGGGAGTTAAAATACAGCCTCTATTTCGCTGTTCTTGCTTCTGTCCCCTGTGGTACCAGTGCTGCGCTTTCCGAGATTGCATCTGCCGACACTCGCTCAGAATATGCCCAAGCCTCTTTATTAGCTCAGTTAACATTAACAGCAAAATATTAACTTAAAACACTCGTAAGGTACACTAAGTTAAGAAAACTACACCTAAAACACGCTTCTCGCGTGAGTTTCATTTACGTACTTGAAAACTAAGTACTAGGAATGAAAATTTACACCATACTTTTTACTAAAGTTCGTTCCATAAACATTTGCGCATTTCAATTGTTTCCTGACACCTCTCATGCTGTTGTCTTGATGCAAAATAGTTCCCTATCTGACTTTATTATTCATCTTAATAACTATTTTAAAAAATCTGATGTGTTGCACTCACATGACTTTCTCTACTCTTGTACTAACCATTCTTACAAATTATTCCTATACCTTCTTCGTGTTAGTTGATATAAATATTTATACAAATTATCTTATTGCTTATTTCCTTGTATGTGCAAGGAGAATATTGGAATACAGTAGGCTTTAAGCGATAGTCAAATATTTTAAAGCTTTGAGATCCCGTTTTCTTCGCACGCTTAACATAAAAAATGAACAACGATGTTCCATTGCACGAAAGTTCTAAAAGTTTTCCGAGACTGACACACAAAACAAGCAATATCTCCGAAATGGTTCACTCTACAAAAAAAACTTTATTGAGACATAAATTGTGTATTTTAGCAAGATCTACATTTCCTGTATAGTAATATTTTGTCTATCTCTTACGGTTTACGAGTTGTTCAAAACTCATCCAGACTAAACAGAAATACATAGGCTATAGCCAGAAAATTCAAAATTTACATTTCATTTCTCATAAAAATATCTCAGACATATGGCATTTTAATCAAAGTCGTTAGAGCAATTTTCAAGAAAATAAAAATTTTCGAAATATTTTCCATCTGAAGGGTAGTTTAGACTGGGGCTATTTTCTTCAAAATCTTCGTGTCACATCCTTGAAAGACATTAAACTTAAATGCCAACTTTGATTTTTAACCGACTTTTCGTTTTTTTAGTTATAATGTCCACAGACTGAAAGACACACAGACTGACACACACGAACCTTTTTCCAAAAATGCTTTTTTTTTTTTTTTTTTTGATTCAGGGGGCCTCAAAACATATATTTCCGGTTAAATATCGATATCGAATTTTTGGGTGGAATACAATACTTCCTCTACTTACCAGTAGAGAAAGTAAAACTACTTGTCAGCTTTATCTACATTATAGTAACCAATTGAATATATTAACCTAACGGAATTAATATGTAAACTCTTATTAAGGAATAGCGGAGGAGCCCTTGGATATTACTCTCAGGATATCAATTTTGAGGTCTATCTTTGTGCTGCACACAGCTTGTTTGACATCATTCAAAGATGTACACAAAACGAATTTAGTTATGCACTGTTTGGAATCACCTCATTTTCTTATCATTTTACGGGGCCTCGCAAGAGATAAGGTGTAATTAGTGACCAATGACGTTGCAGCGTGGCTCCGTAATGAGAACAAGGAAAGATGCTGTAGGCGTGGTGGGGGGAGAAGGCGTGGTACACCTGACCTAGTTAAACCACATTTTAATTTTCTTTAGATGTATCTCCAAATTCTTAATGTCTGTTATGGAAAAGGTTGCAAATATTACTTGAAACAAGCAGCATTTATTGAGTTAAACTACTCTATGTAGTCCTTAGAATCACAAAAATGTGTAAAGCTTTACAGTAAACGTAATATAATAATATTAAACTGAAAAGGATAAAAATGTTTAATCTTTCCACAAATTCTCCCTGTAGGTATTTGTACAGGAATTAAAAATCGTACCAAAGTAGCTTTAACACTTTGTCTATTACGTTGTATTATAATGCAGTTTCTGCTTTCGAATGAAAGGGTTTCTCCTGATACCCCTGTAATAAATCGCCTTTCTTAGGTAGCATTACTTTTCTGTGAGTTTGTACAGCTACTGAAAGTTGTGTTACCAGCTTGTTATAGACCAACAAACTGGCCACGTGTAGCAGTATACAGCATGCTGCGAATCGAACAAAAGTTGAGCTTAATGAGTAACGATTTATTCAAAGATGAGGAAAAATCAGTACTTTATTTTCAGGCCGACAATTCATTGGTTATAACTAGCATGTATCATGAATAGTGGTGCCTTCAGGGAGAGTAAATAGAGGGGTAACGGTTTACTAAGCTACCAGAAAAAAATCAATACTTTCCTTTCAGACCGATGTGTCATTGTTTATATCTATGTCCAGCCAGTAGCATGAAAGTGTTGTTATTGTAGAGGAGTAAAGAAAGGAAAAGGGGGGTGGAACTACGAAGGCCTCGTTAAACAATCATGAAATCTTGCATTTTACTAAATTCGTTTTCTGTAACTAGCCCATTATAGAAAAGGGTGAAGGAATGCAACGCAGAAGAATGTATGCCTGTGAGCAGGCTTAAAATAATCAGGATTTAATGTTCAAATTTTAGTTTTAACATTATTTGAGCTCTCCTGACTAAAGAAAGGGTTATAAAACATACTTTATTGAACTGGGATACTCGGTCCTCCCACTATGCCTATAATTTTAGTTAGTTAAAAGTCCCTCTGTGAAGAAAGTAGGTATTCGTTTTCTAATCAAACGTTACGTTTTTCAAAAACGAGAAGAAGAGTAAGAAAATGTGGAGTAAGAAATACTTTTGATGCAAATAGTTACTAGAGAAGCACAATTTATTCCCGCATGGCACTGCTCGCCGATTGGTCCAAATTAGTCACGTGACCTCAAAACTTGATGTGAAGGAAAAGTTTGGCATTGCCGAACTCTTACGTTCCGTCACGTTAAGTTGACCCTAAATAACTCCATTAAATATAATGCGTTTGTTCAGCGATGTCCAACCTTTGCGAAAGAGGAGAGTGTGTGTTTACCTCCAACATACATGGACTTTGCCTCCTTTTAACGTGCCTTGTGTTGCAGTGGCGAGTTGGAAGCATGTAGGTACGTTGTGTTTTATTTATGAAAGCACTTTCAAAGCTTATACGATAAATATCTATTCATTAGTGAATTCTTTGGTACTGCTTACGTTTAAGAAGTCTATCGATATTTTGCATAGTCTTAGAAGATCTACTATCATCCCGTAACCTATTGCCATATCGACATTTAGTATAGTTCACTTTGGAGAAACTCTGCAAATACCTATATGTAGAGCTATCCTCACTCTTATACAAATTACTCTTGCAAATGCTTATTTCTCTATATAATACATTTTAATCGAGCATTTTAAGAAATTACCTTATTGCAAATGTTCTTGTAGATGCAAGGGGAATATGGGAATACAGTAGATCTTAAGCAATAGTGAAATGTTTTAAGAGTTGCGATGCTTTTGAAAACGAATAACATAGACGTATTTAAGAAAAGTATAAGTACCGGCAAATTCAAAAAAATACTAAAGAATGTCTCCGAAATTATTCACTCAAAAGAAAAAAAGTATTTGACATAAATTATGTATTTAAAAGAGATCCATATTTTTATTTAGTATGCTTTTGTCTGTTTACCATTTATACGAAAGTCATCCATGATAAAGAAATCTTCTGAGGACATTCCTAAAAAATGTAAGGTATAATTTAGTATGCAGTGACGAACACAAATAGGTGATTCCGTGGCAGTTTCTGACTGTTGTTGTTGTTGTCTTTAACGCCCGCTTTTACTACTACGGCACCGCAGGCGGTGACACTGATGATACATGAAGATGGAGCACCGATGGAATGAGATGGCGGGGGAAACCGGAGTACCCGGAGAAAACCCGCCCTGACGCCGCTTCGGCCACCACGAATACCACATGCGGGTCCCTGGGATCGAACCCGGGCCGCCTAGGTGGTAGGCGAGCGCGCTAACCGCTCGGCCACGGCGCCGCCGCAGTTTCTGACTGTCTGTTCCTCCAACTGAGGAGTGGAGTATCGCATTGCAGCTCACTGCGTAAGGTTCTCCAAAGAGAACTTACACTTTCTCGTTGTTTGCTTTTCAGCGAAACAGGTAGGTACAATACAACTATCTAATAATGGAGTAATCTGCTCCAAAGAAAGTGAAGTACGCCTAAATCACATTTAAATCAGAGTGGACATGTTCTTATTTTTTTGAAAGTCGTTAGAGCCTCATCTGTAGAAATAATTACGCAGTGAGAAAATCATGTGTTAAAATACGCTATAACGGAGTATATGCAGAAACATTATTAATACAGGATTCCGTTGTGTAAATATGTATTATCATTCTCTGGAATGAGGGATCCTTAAATCTTCTCCACTTTAGGAAGTGAAACCTGCCAAACACCAAAAGTAAACAACACGCGACATGTTTGTAGTGTCGGCGTGAAACAACAAGGTTTTACCTTTTTGTGGTCTTCCATTTAGCTCTTTACGGTGCTCTGTTTCTCTTTTAGTTCCCAAGTCTCAATTTATTAGGTCATAACCATAGAGAAACAATTCAACCTATTAACACTGTTACGGTCTTTTCCAGGCAGTAGGTCACCGTTTACCGCAGCTTGTTATTGTTTTGTTTGTTCTTTTTGGTAGCAAGTGCATTTGTGGCGCACGCACTACCTCCAATGTTTGCGCTACATTTTTACTCAATTTTGGACTGTTCGTAACGTACATAAATAGACGCAAGAAATGGAAAACACCCACAGTTTATGTATTTGTTCATTTAATCTTTCATCGTGAATTACCAGCTGTATGCTTCTCATTTAAAAGCCTTTGCTATTGCGCATCCTCAAGCCCTTCAGCTGCTACTCTTCATATAGCGAGATGGCTTCATGTCAGGCTCGGGAGGTCGTGGCTTCGATTCCCGTGACCGATCTTCCTGACCGGGGGCTTTCCCTGGTCACCAGACAAATGCTGAGAAGGATAATTACATTCCTCGAATTTCACATCTCCTCCATTTCATTACTTTCATTTTAATCAGTGTTTCAGGGTCGAAAGTGTTGGTGATGCGCGAGTTTGGCGCTGCTGTGTGCGAACTGTAACTGCAGTTCTTGGCGGATGAATGCCGATGTAGTAGCCTGAGCAGTGGCTACTTAGTGAACACTGGTGTCGATATAAGGAGCTTCAACACACTTTAGGAACCCCCACGCTTGCTCGACCATGTTCCAAGACGCCCGTATAGCGCTCTCATTTCTTCCCTTCCTTCTGCGGTCTGAGCCTCAACAGCTCGCTCAGTGTGGAATCCCCTCCATCCATACTATACCTCTACCTCTCACTTCACATTATTATCATGGAAACAAGTTACTCAGGCCTGAAGATGGTCTTAATTTTATAAATAAGGCCTGTATACCTACATTTAATGCACAGCATTTCGTCTTAAAAGTACACCAGTTACAGGTAAATGCATTGAAGTGCAATAAAGGTAGCCGTAAGCTCTTTCGCTACCTGCTATTTTATATCTGTGCACTTTTCTGTTATACTAATTCGCAAGGTGTAAATAGATCCCATACCCTTCATTTACACCATAGTAAAATCTAAAACAGCAATGTTTACATAACGGGAAATAAAACTAGAGTACATTGTGGGAGACATCTGTTACTATCTGGCTTACACAACGCAGCTTTATATGTGTTTTTATTATATACTTTTTTTTATTTTACTTCAATCAATCTTTTGTTCATTTACCTCGCCCCTACTATTTGTGAAATTATTGCAAAATGTTCAAGAGCAAGAGAATCCCTATCCTTTATCCCTTTTAACTGTCATGTAAACGTCTTAAATCGGTAAATCGTAATTTTTCAAAAGCTTTAGAACGATAAATAATACTTTGAGGTGGTAGAATTTCCTGGGAAACACTCACATTACATGTGTAATTTGTCTGAATCAAATATGAGATTTCGTATTTAATGGACTTAAAATTTGATTCTCTTGATACTGAAACTCAGACATCATCACTGAAGCAGCTGGCAGCAGATACACTCTCAACTCAGCAGCAGTATGGAGTTCTGTGGGTACCTCAGAATCGATATGAACAACTCCAGTAAAATAAGCTTAGTTCACCTAGCTATAATTTTTGTAATATTGCTTGTTGCTATCTATCCAAAATTTTCGTCACCACGCTGGCGGCAGAATTGTGTTTTCACATATTCAATGCATCCCAGGTACACCTTACACTGTATAAAGATATTTTCGGAAAGCGCCTTTTCTTGACAAGAAATTTGCGCTTTCGCCGCTCACGTGATGATATTTTTAAGATATTAACTTAACTTTGGCTCGTTTAACGATTACTTTCAAATATTTATACTTTTCTAAAGCCCAAAACGAGTAAGTTTTCCTCGTTATAGAATGTTCAGCCTGCAAAATTATAATATGCTGAGTTTTGTCTTTAAAAAAAGACTTTGAGTCAACACAGATTTTTGTTAGACATGTATTTACAATTTTTTCCTATTCCATAGGAATGCTTCGAGATCGCTTATTTTTATTTTTTTATTTTATTTATTTTATTTATTTTTTTTGTTTATTTTTGCTAATATAAGGTTCCTATGTGTGCTCAGCGATTGAAACAGCTCAATCTACTAATATGTAGATCTTTCCTATACATCTTACCATTTTAATAGATACATTGTCATAGTGGCGAAATTACTTGCTGGGTTAGCTTTCAATCATTCTTTATTTATTTATTTCCACTAATTACATCAGCTAGATATAGCCTGAATCACACAAATGTAAATACAATTATTTTTTACTGGTTTTACACACAAACTTTACAACGAGGATTCAAAACTAGTTAGAACTGCCCCTTAGCAATGTGATCTCAGCCCACGAAACATAAAACATCGAAAATGCTTACCACACGGAAGCTCGGCGTTTAGTGTTGTTCCGTGCCAACGCCACAATATTTAAAACTGACATAATTTCTTCGCTATTAAACACGTTTAATTCTATTTATAATTATCTGTGATGTACTTATAGAGGAAAAGGAATGGTTGAATTAAGGAGAATGGCACAGCATCAACAAGAGTAGGTATAAGAACTGTATAGAAAGTTCGACGCCGTGAGGCATAAGGAAAGGCTGAAGAAGATATACCTACTTATACCTTACTATTAAGTACATACATTCAGCGACTCTAATGGCTTCGCATACTATTTGTGCTGGTATAATATTTAATTTTATTCTTATCAAAGCATTGACTTAGATAAAGTGTCAAAGCACACAATGGGAAAGAGAGTTTTGTCTTAAAAGAACACACACACTCAAAACCACACAGCCACCCACCCACCTACACATACACATACATACAAACACACGCACTTTTTAGGCGAGGGGGCTTTTAAAGTGGACCTCAAAAAGTGTATTTCTAGTGAAACCTCGAAATCAAATTTCCGATTACAATATAATTCCTACACAAGCTGCAACATCTAAGTGGTAGTGCAAGTAGAAATAACGTAATACGGCGAGTTCTACGTCATGGCCTTGTCCATATTTGTTGTTATAACTGCAACCTGTTTAGTCCATTGGGAACCCAAATTTTCCATAATTAACGGGCAAGCCGTAAAGGAAAGGGAATGTTTACACACCTCTCCTTTCCTTCCAAAAGAGTAAACTCGCAGTAAAAAGGGAAAATGGATGAAGTCTAAACTATGTGTGCTTATATATACAAGCCCAAACTCATATATCCAATATGTAAACACGGAGTGACACATGGGATGAAAAAGCTGTCACGTAACGTTAGAATTTGCTTAGATGCCGCTGTGTATACCTGCGCACAGAATCATGGGTACCGCAATAAATATTTAAATCAGTTACTGAAGAAAATTATGAGTTGCTGTGAATTCTGTGATTATTATTTTCTGATTCCCTTCCATCATGTTGAAATTTGGTTTATCAGTCCTATTCGCTTCCTCAGTTAGTCAATAAACCTGTTTAAAAATGTTTCTTTTCATGTTTAAAACTGGCAGGTCTTGGCGTAAAAACCTTGTCACATTTGGGTTTGTTGATGTAATTTAAATCCTCATTTTATAGTAATTACACCTTAGCATTCGTAAGTAAAAAAGGTGATGTGTTACACTGACATGACTTTCTCTACTCTTCTACTAACCATTTTTACAAACTCTTACCTATTTCTATATCTTCTTCGTGTTAGTTGAGATAAACGTTTGTACAAATTATCTTATTGTTTATATTTTTGTAGGTGCAAGGGGAATATTAGAATATAAGCTTTGAGCGCTTTGAGTTTCCGTTCTCTTTGCACCCTTAACATATAAAAAATGAACAACCATGTTCCATTTCACGAAAGTTTTAAGTTTTCCGAAACTCACACACATAACAAGGAATATCTCCGAAATGGTTCACCTTACAAGAAACTTTATTGAGACATAAATTGTGTATTTTAGAAAAATCTACATTTTTTGTAAAGTATCTCTAACGGTTTACCAGTTATGCAAAAGTCGTCCAGAGTAAATACGACTACAGGGGCTATAGTCAGAAAATTCAAGATATGGGTACATTTTATTTGTCATAAAGATATCTCACACATATGGTATTTTAATCAAAATCGTTAAGAGCCATTTTCAAGAAAATCAAACTTTTCGAAAAATGTTCCATGTAAAGGGTAGTTTAGGGTGGGACTGTTTTCTTCAAAATCTTCGTGTCGCATCCTTGAAAGACATTAAACTTAAATACCTACTTTGGTTTTTAACCGACTTTTCGTTTTTGAGTTATGCTGTCCACAGACACAGAGACACACACAGAGACCTTTTTCTAACAATGCTTTTTTTTTGGATTCAGGGGGTCTCAAAACATACATTTCCGGTGAAATCTCGACATCGAATTTTTGGGTGGAATACAATACTTCCCCTACTTGCCAGTAGAGAAAGTAAAAAGTGCATTTGAATGAATGACGTGTTTTAACCAGATCTGCACATTTTGTGTAGTAAGAATTTTCCCATTACCATCCAGGCTGAGGAGGATTCCCATGAAATTCACAAAAAATTAAAGATATACATTTCATTTGGCATGAAAAGATCTTTAATTATTTTGATTAAAATACCATATGTTTGAGTCATGTTTGATAAAATGAACATTTTAGAAAAATGTTCCATGTAGTGAGTAATCCGCGGTGGGGAGATTTGCTTAATAATCTTTCTGTTGCATCCTTGGAATATTGTTTTTTTTTTCCCTTAAACCCCCCCTCCCCCCTAGGACTTACAAGCCAGTGCCTAGGCAGTGACGCCTGTTGGGCAGCACAGGAATCTATGGACTGGACAGAGTGAAGACCTGGAAGTAGGTGGTCAGCCAAGCACCTGATACGATAGTGAGGAAGAGGATGATATTATGAAATGCAGGTAAAATCGATGATTAGAAAGGTGATAATGGAGTAATCGGTGGAACGAGTGGCGGGGGAAACCCAAAATCCGGAGAAAACCCGTCCGACCCGCTTCCTCCACCACAAATACATGTGGGTCCCTGGGTTCAAACCCGAGCCGCCTAGGTGGTAGGCGAACGCTCTGATGATCACAAATACCAAATGTACTTTTTAACAGACTTTTCGTTTTTGAGTTATGCTGTTCATAGATACAAACATGCACTGTTTTTTAGTTTAGATTATTTTTTTTTTTTTATTTTTTATTTAGATTAGGGAGTACAGGTATTTTTGTAACCATGAATTTAAAGTAACTATGCAGAAACAATGTATTAAATATAATTGTTTTCTCAGTTCGTGTAAAAAGCAACTTACAGAAGTAGCGATGTTCTAATCAGCGTCCTGCATTTTCCAACACATTTGAATACTGTTCACGTGTATGAGGCTTTCAATGCATTTCCATCCTGTGTTCCTCTCCTGGCTCTATTGCAATACTGAAATCTATTTTCGATAATGAAACAAATTTTTCCACTCTATTTACACACCATTAACAATTATTGATTACACTTACTGCAACTTAACACGGTTAATAAGCCGTAATTTACGATTCTCTCATTTACGAAATTTATGTCTGTTGTCTTTTGATTATGCTCTGTTAACAGCAACGTTAATTACCTACTTTTAATGCCCCTAACATTTATCTGCCAATGATAGATGAAGTGTTATTTCAATTAAAGGGATTCGACATTGAGAGCTCACATGAAATACCTACACTTAAGGTTCACTGAAACATGAAAATATCTGATGCGTTACATTTAGGTACATGTTTTTTTCGTCACACTTCAACATATTATTTCATAAAAGTGTATTTTTCTACTTCTACATTTCCCCCCTAGGACGTTTTCCCTATACAGAAGGCACCCTTATCACTGTACTCTACAGCCGCAGCCAAGACCATGGAGGAGTGTAGGGTGGGGTGGCTCGGGTCAGCGCGCTATTGCCCTCGGCCGAAGGTGAACTACTGGATATTTCAGGGAAGCTACCTTTTTATCAGAGTAGCTACTCAATTGGCGTCACACTTTAATTACATATTTCCTTTTAGATACAATGGGAACAGGACGATACAGTAAGCTTAAGTGAGTCAAACCTGTTAAAAACTTATCAGTATATGATGGCTTAAAATCCCATTCCTTTGTATAGCCGGAGAGAAAAAATAATGAATTCTTCTATTTGTGAAAGTTGGCAGATTCAAACCAATAACGAAGAATATTTCGGAAATGGTTAAATACACATTAACATTTGACGTTTCTAATGTAGAAACTTTTTATCTATACAAATTATGTGAAAGTCATTGAGAATGAATTGAATTCCAGAGACTATTCCTGAAAGTTCAACTTATACCTGTGTGTCTTAAACATGCGACAGCTTAATAAAAATATTTAGAGAAATTTTGAGAAAATCAGTATTTTCGTAAAGGCTAGTTTGGAATGGGAAACACTTTTAATCTTTATAAATATTCATGTCGTATCCTTTGAAGACGTATGCTTTGAAGTTTGATATTAATCGATTTTTCGTTTGAGTTATGCAGTTCACAGACAGGCGCGCACAGACATTTTTCTAAGTATGTTTTTAGAGGCCTCAAAGCATGTATTGCCGGTAATTTTTCGACATCGAACTTTTGTGTGGGAAACAATGCTTCCTCTGTTTACTCTATGTGCCTGGTAAAGAAATTAAAAATAGTGTGCCACATCTATCACTTGAGAAATGAGAATTTAAAAACTTAAAACTAATAACACATTAGGTATATCTCGGAAATACTTAACGCCAAAGCTAATTTGACATATTTGATTTTGTCTAAGAATTTTGTCAACGAATTACGCAAGTCATTCAAAAGTAAGGACTTCAAAGCTATTCCCATAAAGTTCAAGATATGGATTTCATTTTTCATGCAAATATCTAAAACAAAATACGTGAAAATCAATATTTCCATATAAATGGTAGTTTAAAGTGAAGGATTTTATTGAAAATCTTTGTATTGCATCCTTGGTAAATGCTGAACTTTAATTGCAAGTTTGGTGTTCAACCAAATTTTCGTTAATTAAGTATACTGTTCAAACACGCACACATACACATTTTTAAAAATTCTTATTTTATGGATTTAGCGAGCTTCGAAACGTATTTCCAGCAAAATCTCTGTAGTGAGCTTTTTGATTGTGTGTAGTTATTACTTTGCTGATAAATAATAAGAGAAAATAATTGCTTTACAATTAATACTAAGATATGTAAGGTAAGAACAAATTAGAAACTAAAAACTTCACTTATCTTAGTAATGTTAACGAATTTGTTTGTATAGCTTTGAGAACGAGTTGGAGTCAACTCGAAACTCCAGTCAGTGTTTGAAAAAATAACTTGCAACATTACTAAGATAAGTGAAGTTTTTAGTTTCTAATTTGTTCTTACTTAAGAATTGTGTTGCTTCACTGTTAATAGCTTCAATTTCCTTAATTAACTAAGATATGTATTTAAATGGTTAGAGGTAGAGAAAATTTCTTGATTACTTCAGCAGACCTTTCTAAAGAAATTTAATATTAATTGTTTACGCCAACAAACTTAGTGATAGTGTTTTTAAACACACAAGCCGTATGTGGGCAATGTTTGAGAGGTAGAATCGGAACTGAAAAGCTTAATGGCACAGCCGGGATCTAAACCACAGACCCTCCGCTTCCAAGGCAGGTGTTCTAATTATTAAGCTACTGTGACAACCTGTCAGAATTCTCCAACCAATTGGTATTTTTCCCGGCTGTAGCACTGAGTTCTACCTCTCAAATAAGTTTAATTTGTTTAGATTACCCATTATGACACAATCGTGTAATTTGAGACATTATATTTATATTTAAATGCTAAATAGCTATCTTTCAGGCTCTATTCTCTTAGTATTCATTCAAATATTTGCTTTTCGAATGTGGTCAAGAATAAACGTGCTTTTTCGCCGTAAGTATAAAAAAGAATTGTTCCTAAGGTTTTGAATTTTAGTGCACAGCCTATGGAACTTGTAAAATGCGCAAGACACGCACCGTACGCTGGACAGTGTTGATGAGATACTGCTAGTGGGCGAGTCAAAGCACTAGAGCCGGTGAACGAATGCCGTGAAGTCCCTGCTCAAGCAACTGCTCAAACCAAAGGCCTTTTTATCTTCCTATTGCTTACCTATACAATTATATATGTTCACCAGAGATTGAAAAGTGGATTTTAGATTTTGAGACCATAAATACAATAACATCTAGCCTCCATCTCGCTCTGAGATTAAAATTAGGAGTAAATACTGATAGGAAGAAAAAATATATAGGTTCTATAGATTTGCACAAGTTTACAGATGGAGGGAAGAAAAATATAAAATGTTCAGGAAGAGCAAAACTACAAGCTAGAATACAGAGCTTACTTAGTATAGGAAAAATTGAACAAACTTTGGAATTAGTAGAATTTAGTTTGAAACATGTCAGTGGCAGAAAGAAAATTAAGAGTTAAAAGTAAGAATACACTTCATTATGTTAAAGAGGAATACATTTTACTATTGGCAATTATATAATTCTGAGAAATTCTGAGAAATAAGTATTCATTTATACCTATAGAATTGCATTTCACCCAAAAGACTTCAATAACGAGCTTTCACAGAGATACACATTTAGGGGTTACTGAGTTGAAAATAAAAGCGACAGTAAGAGTTTTCAAGAACATTTCTCCAGCAAAGCTACCTTTATATGTAAGAATTTTCTTTATTTCCTTTTTTTTTTTATTTTTTTAGAGATGGCTTTAACGATGTTTATTAAAATACCTACCTTAGGTTTTTGTTAGTAGTGTTTAACGCCCGCTTTTACTACATACGGCAAGGCAGGTGGTGACTCTGATGATACATGGAATGAAGATGCAGTACCGGTGGAGTGAGGTGACGGGGGAAACCGGAAAACCCGAAAAACCCGGAGGATACATGCCACTGCGCCGCTTTGTGCACTTGGGACCGAACCCGAGCCTCTTTCGTGAGATGAATGGTATAACCATTCGGCCACTGAATTCTCTGGGAATAAATTCTGAATGTTTATTCTGAATTATTTTCGTATAATTGGTAAACCATAAGAGATAGAAAAAGTCTTTCTCGCCAAAAATGTCGATCTCGTTAAATAAGACAATAAGACTAAATTTTGTGTTGAGTATACTATTTCCGAGATATTGCTTGTTATTGTTTTGAGCTTTCTAATACTTATACCTACTTTTGTCAAATGGAAGTCGTCATTCTTGTTTTTTCCCTCAAGAATTCCATATCGAAATTTTAACACAAATACACGATTTGTTACTCCCTGAATCCAGAAGAGAGAAAAACAAACTATTTAAAAAGTATGTGAATTCAGTATCTTCTAAGAATGCACCACGAAAGCTTCAAAGCAACTCCTCCACCCCTAACTACTCTTTAGATAGAAAAGTTTTGAGACATTTTTATTTTCTCAAAATTGTCTAATGATGTTGATAAAAATACTATAAACTTAATATATTTCATAACAAATGAACGCATATCTTGAAGAACTTTAATAAGAGTAACCTCTGAAGTCTAGATGCCTTTTGCCTAACTGGTAAAGCGTAAACTGATGATAGAGACAAAATCTCATACAAAATATTTACCTATATCCCCTTAATAGTACATTATTTAAATCAAATTTATTGTGTAGTTAAGCACTGTGATATTTCTTCTGTTTGGTTTGAATTCCCAAAAGATACTCTTAATTAGAGGACATTAAAATTACCTGCTTCCTCCAATACTAGGGTTAAGCTTATTCCCTTTCCGAAGCCAAAGTGTAACATGAACAGCTGTTCCCAAATCCTTATGGGCTGTCCTATATTACATCTTCCTGTTGGATTGCAATAATATGCTTGCAACGGCAGACGATTAGGGAACATCTTTATTCGTGTTGATGCCATCTCTCGTGGTAGTTGTTAATTCTTCCATCATACTCCTTGCTATCTCAAGTTCTTGTCTAATTTCTTGACTACTTTTTGCCTCTAAGCCACTCCTAGTATTGGCTACTTCAGCTCTTTCGATCTATTATCACTTGTTCTTAACGACCACGTCTCATTTCCGTACAGCAGAACAATGTTATGCAGTCTTACTTGAATTTCTTTATTAATTTTTACTTTCTCTACTGTAAATAGGGGAAGTATTGTATTCCACCCAAAAATTCGATGTCGAGGTTTCACCGGAAATATGTTATGAGACCTCTGAATCCAAAAAAGCATTTTTAGAAAAAGGTCCGTGTGTGTTTGTGTGTGTGTGTGTGTGTGTGTGTGTGCGTGTGTGTGTGTGTGTGTGTGTGGACAGCATGACTCAAAAACGAAAAGAAGGTTAAAAACCAAAATTAGTATTTACGTTTTAGGTGTTTCAAGAATGCGATACGAAGATTTTGAAGAAAATAGTCTCACCCTAAACTACCCTTTAGGTACATGGAAAATTTTCGAAAATTTTGATTTTCTTGAAAATGGTTCTAACAGTTTGATTAAAATGTCATATGTTTGAGATATTTTTATGACAAATGAAATGTATATCTTGAATTTTCTGGCTATAGCCCCTGTAATCGCATTTACTCTGGACGACTTTTGCATAGCTGGTAAACCATTAAAGATAGATCAAATCATACCATACAAAAACATAGACCTTGCTAAAAAACACAATTTATGTCTAAATAAGTTTTTTTGTAGGGTGAACCATTTCGGAGATATTCCTTGTTATGTGTGTGAGTTTCGGAAAACCTAAAACGTTCGTGAAGTGAAACATCGTTGTTCATTTGTTTTGCATGTTAAGTGTGCAAAGAGAACAGAATCTCAAAGCTTTAAAACATTTGACTATTGCTCAAAGTCTACTGTATTCTAACATTTCCCTTGCAACTACAAGGAAATAAGCAATAAAATAATTTGCACAAATGTTTATCCTAACACGAAGAAGATATAGGAATAGGAGTTTGTAAGAATTGTTAATACAAGAGTAGAGAAAGTCATGTGAGTGAAACACATCAGGTGTTTAACCAAATAACCTTTAAATCTAATAATGAAAACAATAAAGGTACTGGCAAAAATTAATGAGACTCCAAACCATTTGTGGAACAATACACAATACCTTAAAGAAAAAAACAAGAGCTGAAACGAGAGTAAAATTTTATAAATTTTCAGAGCGGCCTTATAAATAAAGGAATAAGAAACTAATTAGAAGTGGAAGCTGTCGACTTAAGATGGATAGATACAGAAAGAGATGTTTTGGACTTCTTGGGAGGATGGGACACCAGGTTGCCAAAAATCAATCGCTTTCCAATGTTCACCTAAGGGAAAGAGAAGCTGTGAAAACGGTACAGACAGTAATCTAATCCATGAAGTGATGAAGAAATCCTTTAAATATACTTCGTGAATTCCAAGGCACGAAAACGCATCGCCTTGTTTTGTTTATTTTGTTTCCATGACTGCAAAACAAAACAAAGCAAAACAAAACTTGTGCATGTAGAATTTCAACTTCATAGATACTCTTTAATTTAAATGACGGCTCAAAATGATATCGTATAACGCAGGGAAAGAAATATAAGTTTAAAATATTTATATCATTTATGTATATTCTGAGCTTTCTCCAGTATCTGTTATCTGAAGAGAACTGCATGAAAGCAAGAGAGAGTCAAAGTTAAGGATACACCAAGGAAAGCGTATTCAACTTCTAGAGTGTGGAAGATTGAATTCGACATACCACAGCACTCAAAGCTACCATAAGGCCGCTCTGGAATCTGCACGTGTGCTCCATTAATTTTCCCCCGCAGCAGGTGCATCGTCACCACACAGCCGCATCCTTCTTCCGGATCATACATTCTGACTGATTTTCTGTATCTTGGAGCATTTGCCAGTAACAGAAAAAGGGATAACCCCAAAACCAATATATGCTCAAAAGCTATAGACAACACATCAACAAAAACCTATTTACACACGTATGTCAGCTACGCCATTCAATTTTAACACTTATAAATGTAATTTTGAGTGTGTAGATTGATGTTACGTATTTCTAAAGTGAATTTACAATATCCTCACTGCACACTTCCATGGCAGAATGCCATAACGCATTTACTAACACTTTGGAGTTATCAAAGAAGCCGTAATGACAGTGTTTTCTACTTTCTCTACTACGTATACTATCTCGATACCGAGATTTCACAGGAAATGCACGTTTTGAGTCTCCCTTGGACCAAAAAGACAATTTTTTGAAAAAGGTTTCTGTGTATGTGTGACTTTACTCAAAAACAAAATGTCGGTTAAATAACAAACTTGGACAGTTCAGTATCATTAAAATAGGTCCACGAAGATTTTCAAAAAAATCTCTCCACCCCCGAATACCCTTTACATGGAACATTTTGATTTATTTGATTAAAATAAACATTTAAGATATTTTTATCACAAATGAAATGTATGTCTAGAATGTCCTCAGAGACACTCTTCATTCTGAATGACTTTTGCAGAACTGGTAAACCTTAAGAGATAGCTAGAATATTACTGCATAAAAATATAGAACTCTTAGAAGACATACTATATGTCAAGTGCATTTTTTGGTGGAGGGAACCATTTCCTTGTTATTTCTTTGAAATTTTTAATACTTATACTTTTCTCAAATGGGAAGTCCTGGATATAAAAAGTGAAAAGAATTTCATTTTACTGTCGCTTAAGCCCACTGTATTCCCCTATTCCCATTTAGCTACAATGAAATATGTAACCAAACAATTTCTACAAACGTTTATCTCGATTATCATGAAGCAGATAACAGAACAAGCGTTCTTAAAATAGTATGTACAAAGGTGAGTAGCGAAAGACATAGGAGTGCACATTATCAGGTTTTTCTTTTACCGCTTAAGAGAAGCGCGCAAAATTTCACCCGAAACCCAAACTCTGATCCTGCTGAATCAAACATAATTTATAGAAATGCATATTTATCTACCTGTGCACAGCATACGTTTGAAATGAAGATAGATAAATATACACTTTATATTTAGGTCAAGCAAGTCTCAAGAATGCAAGGCAATGATTATTATCTAAGTTTAATATCGTCAAGGAATTACACGCGGTCGCCTTTCAGCCAAGATGTGGTCTTATTCACCGATCAAAATTGAACTTGATCGATTGTCCTAAAGCAGGTACTTAACTACTAATAAGTGATAGTATAGCTCAAAACCTGGCCAAAATCGATGGTTTTTAAACATAGCCGATGTCAGCAATCTACTGACATGAAAAAGAACTCCTGTGAGACGAAATTCCAGCACACCGGTAGTGCTGATACGATCCTGGATATTACAGCGTGATTAACAAAAAAAACCAAAACAAAATAAAAAAAAAGCTATTTATTTACTTACCCACCTAAATGTTTATTTATATAGTTATTCATTTGTTTGTTTGTTTCTTTATCTCCTAATTGAATTTAAACAAGTTATTGTCTCAGTTTCCTATACAATCCAGTGTAAATAAAATACATTTATAAAACTACTTTTGGTGTGTTTGCGTTATAATTAATAGAAGTTATTTAGCTAAGAAGTTTTTTGTATGAATAACAACTATGAAAATAAATGGTGGTGTATGTGATTGTATCTAATCCTGTACTAGCGTTGGATGATAATAGTTGCATTGCTTTAGCTAGTTATTTATTACCTAACAAAGAACGGATGGGCATATAGATTTATTTAAAGTCGCTAAATAATTAACTAATACCGCGGTGCAACAGCCTTTTCCGTGCCAAGGCCAACCGCCCGGCCGCTGCGTCACACACCTCTTCCCATTACGGACGTTAAGGGAAAATGAAAATCCCCACGCCGGTACTGGGACTCAAACACGGGTCTCACGCGTGATAAACAGCAGCGCTATCAGTGGCCAAAGGAGACATTCTGCTAAATAATTACTAGAGAAAAATTATTGGCAAGGCGATATAGGTTCCCTTTCCAACTGCAACAGGTACAAGATGAGATGATGTCGGGATTGCACTGAAGATTACAGGTAGGTAACTCTGCAATTAACCCTTGCTCCCTAAGTTCCTGGCCTTATCAGGGTTTCTTTCTTTATTTATGTCCATACATTCAATCAAAATTAAATGTATGAACATCAGATATCCTAAGGTAGCACTGGACTACATACCGAGAGGAAGAAGAGACAGGGGACCACCCAGGCCATGCTGTAAACTATTCATGTGAAGCCAGAAAAGGCAAGTGCCCAACCCATGAAGTGAAGAAGAAAAAGAACAGGAGAAGAAGAATGCATTCAATTTGGTTGTAATTTACTGCATGTCAGAGGCTAGCTTTATCTCATCTCTTCGCAGGAAAGTACTGCAGGCGCAATGAGACATTCGTGCAGCTAATAACATTTTCTCAATGTAAGAGGGCTTTAGAAAAGAATACCGGAATTTCATAGAAACTTTAATGCGTAGAAACAACAAATTCAACTTACATTTGTACTTCTCAGGAAAGAGAAAAGAATGAAAAATATTATGGAAATTACGGGTTTTTGCGAGTCCTGTTCCTCACTGCGTAGGCACATCCAAACGGTATTTGATATCTATCCAAGTGAGCACTAGCACATCGCGAGTTAGGCGTGCTATACCGAGGAAGATTGCTGGGCAATAATGTGCGAGGTACTCATTCAGAAGGTCTATGGATGGATTTCCGTTGACTGCCCACAATAATTTTGGATTTTCGTGGTTTTCCCTGATCGATAAGCGAATGTCAGTATAGTTTCTCATATACTACGTTTTTCTTTCCATCGTATCCTTTCACTCCATCTAGTGCTCATTTTTCAGATATGTTTGTAGGTTTCGTGGCGTGCGGCACGGAGGTTTCCCGCGGTCTCTAGAAGACTCTTGATCGACGGGTCGTTCTTGCCTTCCTAGACAACTCCAGTAGTGGGACGCGTCTTAAAGCTTGTTAGTACTTCCGCGTGCCTGTGCGGCCTGTGACCTTGTATGGTTCCTTTGCTTCATCCCTTCATCCTGGGATGGGACGAGGACTGTATTGTGACTGCCCAGGGGTGTCAGCCTCCAAACATCTACATATGACGCAGGTGTGAGGCGTCCCCCTGCATTGTACAACCTTTCCCTATACTGCAATGACTGATTGTCAGATAACACTTGAGAGAGATGATACAGATGTAATTGCCGGTCATGCAGAGTTCTACATAGTAACCGAAGATGCATGGCATGGGATTATTGCTCTTGTACTTGTGAACGGAGAATTATGTGCCCGGTAAATAACTTGTTCTTGAGCACTACTCTTTCATTTCTTTGGATTTCCGAACGATACGCTTGTTTTTGCAAAGTTCCTGTTTCTAGCAGTTGATGCACAGCAGTAAAGGTGCTGTTATGAGGCAACAGTCTCCTTGGGTAAAGTTCAGCATGAAGATCTCGTGCCTTTTTCGCATTTCAAAGCAGCACCATAAATGTAATGTATATCTGCTAGTTCTGCATAAGTGAAGTGGAACATTTTTATACAATGCTGTAAATCTGTAAGCCCTTCGAGTAAATGGAGGACCTTAGTATATATCGACAGCCGAGATTCATAATCAGAACCACAAAGTCACAAAGTGCTGAATAATATGCGACGGAATCCCTTGCCATTTAAGTAACAAAATGCAGCATTTAGTTTAATAGTGATGTAAACAATGTTAAAACAGAATACAAGCGATATTCCATAATGCAAATAAAACAAAACATAACCTACATTCCAATGGCGAACAATGGGGAACCAGAAATATCTTGTGACAGAATAGCATCTAACCCGGCGGGGGGTTTGAAAAGTTGATGTCCTCTCAGTCGACAACAAGACGTTTATGAGCATACATTCCCCATAAGAAAGTTGTCAAAAATATCACACCTTAAAATTATTTGGTGTTATTCTGACTTACTCTGTATATGGTATATGAAAAAGATGAATCTTCTCAACACCAAACTATTCTTTAAAAAATACTCTAATCTGAAATGGATTATAATTTAATGTGTTTTATCCTGTTTAAAATGTCAACCTATGTACACAAGATATTAGTTTGACAATAATTGTCTGAAATAGACAGTTAAATGTAAAAATATAACTTTTATGAAACACAAAATCGTCCGGTGTCTTGGCGCCGTGGGTCCGACCGTAAAGTTGTGATTCCCGGATACGGAATGCGCCTGGAATCGATTCCACTAATAGATATATGCATTTTAAGTCCCTGGTATAGGACCGCTGTCCTCTCAGAATCTTGGAGAATATGAAGAGCTGCGATATCCAGCAATCCTGTGTAAAAGAAGCAAATATTCCCATTGCGGGATACCTGATAACAAACTTCCCCGTGTCAGTACAGGATCATCATCATCATCATCATGGTGATTATGATAATGATTATGATGATTATTATTATTATCATCATGATCATCATAAATGTAACACAAAGCAATGAAACAAAACTATTAGATGGAACCAAGTTTTACACAATCAAAGTGTCACGACCATTTATGTATGCCTACTCGATCATTCAACCAGTTCGTAATAAACGAAGGGTCTCGGATTTTTAGGTACTAAAACTGGGAAAATATTTATTTTTTATGCGCTAAAATGTTGAAAATATGTGCTAAAACAAATAAAATATTTTTAAGATCTGAATGGCTGAACTACTATTATAAATGTACCTATTACTCATCAGACATTACTCTTGGAAGGGATCATCAATACCGTAGAAGTACAGTATAGACCGCATGATTCCTCATATTTTCCATCCCGAAAGATTTGACGATTGTCACGAAAAATTGTCACTCCACGTCACAAGAAGTCAGTCTAGTATCATTATAACATCTTATGTCAGTCACACTGGCATCAATAATTTCTTTGTTGCCCATCCAACACATTTGAAATTTTATGAACTGTTAAATTAATTATTTTCCAACAGTTCCTTGCGTTTTCTTTTTAGGGTTTGTGCTGCAGGATCAAAATGAATATTAAGTTTTTTTTTTCTTCACTTCCTGTACTACTTGAACTGCTTCTCCCAAAGACATTCCCACTGATTCCAGTTTCTTTATGGAATCACAGAAAAAACCAAGATTTGCGGAAAAGTATGCGAAATCCTTTCATAACACAGTGGCTTTTAATGTTCGCAGAATTTTGTGGCAATTGCGCTACTTTTAATTCCAGACATCTTTAACCCACTGTGAATTCAAAACTTCCAAACATAACTAAAATATCGTATAATCTCTGCAGATTTACAAATAACTAAATTTGGATATACAGTTTCAGTGTATATACTAGCCGGATTGTGAAGTGATAACAGGTGCAGTGGAGGAATTCCTCGTTCTTAGCTTGCAGGTTCATGTAGCTAAAGTAATCAGGATGTTTATATTTTCTTCCAACAGATGGGATAATATAGCTGA
Source organism: Tenodera sinensis (assembly GCA_030765045.1). NCBI lineage: Eukaryota > Metazoa > Arthropoda > Insecta > Mantodea > Mantidae > Tenodera > Tenodera sinensis. The sequence goes on from CM060969.1 coordinate 46,128,950, forward strand.
CATCACTTCTTCCAATAATGAATAACAAATTACGACATCCAGCCTGCATAATTGAGCCTTAAAGAAGTGGATGGTGACTTGCTCAAAATAATTTGCTGCAGCTTTTATGTGATTTATGTGAAAATTATTTTAAAAAGGTTTCCTTTGTGTGATTTTTGTGTAATTTATGCGAATATCCAAACATTTTTATTTACATAAAAAATTAGAAAGTACGAATTTTTATTTGCAATAAAACTAAAGATATTTGCTCCGGTATAAATATCCAGAACATTAAACTAAGTTTCAAGTTCATAATAGGATGCAAACAAAAAGTATTTACCTCAAAATCCGAGCCCTAGTTATAACATACCTGTTGTTGTAGTACTGTTCTAAATGTCATGGAACATTTTCACTCTATGGGCAGTAAATATATATAGAAACTGACGTCAACAACTACAGGTGGGAACATGAAGCCTGTTTTTTATATCAACGATACTAAGAAAACATAAGGAGCAGTGTTGGTCGTAACAGCAAGCAACATCAATAAAAGGATATCACATTTTACAATGTATTGTTTCTGTTGAATGAATGTCGTATGCATCACAAAGGCAATTTGATATTGAGTCAGGTATATCTGAACTTCACATTCCTTCTGAAACTGCTTGAAAGCTTCTAAAAATACTGTTAGCTTTATCCGTATTGGACGGTAGTCTGCTAGATGGATTTAAAGGCAGTATTCTTATAACTTTTCAGATGTACGAAATTAGAATGATTACTTTTTCGGAAACCTTACAATTAACAAGATAAACAGGAGCAAGTACGAGTATAAAGGATTAAATTGGTTATATAAAGGAGGGGAATTATTGCTCTGCACAGGGATCTATGTGTAGGTATTTACTGTATCCACCGTCCCCAGGAATAAGTGATACAAGGAAGGAACTACAGAACGTTACAGCTACACTAGACAGGCGACTGAGACACGCTGAAGTTTCTAGCAGTTCTAGGCCCTAACATCCGTCCCATTGCGGAAGCTGCTTATAAAGGGCAATGAACCGACAATGGAGCCCTCTACTGTCTCTTTTGTTTCAGCAAGCATCCCCGGAAACTTTCCAATACTACCATACACCAAGAAACCTAGAAACACACATGAAAGTTGAGAAGGAAACGGAATGAAAGGGAAATCATGGAAAGGAAGTAATTGTAGATGAGAAAACACCACAGCATTTACCTACCAACCGGGGAGAACCACGAAAAATCCAAGGTCAGTGCGGCGGGAACACATTCCAGTACAGTATAACTCCGATAACTCGACTCTTGTTAAGTCAACGTTCCATATAACTCGTTTACTGTTTAATTCTCCTCTAGGTCGTCTCCTGTATGCTGAGGCTACCGTCATCGCCCGGCCGCTGCGTCCTCCAGCCGCAGCCAAGACCACGTTAAACTTGACTGTAATAATTATGAGTAATCGTACGCTTTCACGGCGGGAGTTAGAATAATAAACTGCGGATTCTTCCGGGCTGATACACCATCACCATGATATTCACCGCAGATGCGGACGAAGCTTCTGGACATGAAAATGCCAGCAGATCACGCTTATCATACCGGAAGTATCCACTGTTCATTATTGATACAATCCACTATGCGGTATGAACACCATAGGTAAATTTTAATTAGTATACGTGTATAACCTACCGCATTTTGCTTCCTCACAGTAGCAAAAGGGTTGATCGCGTATCGACCTTAGATATCTGATCAAAACATGAGCAGACCATTGTCAAAAGATTACCGTTAATAATGTGGATATATGGCACAAACACTTGTTTATCACTTTACCCAGTACGTACGTTAAACTTCCAGTTACGCACTTCTGCTTACTGTACAGTTTCTCAGATTTTAGTCTTGCTGCTACAGTTACTTTGTGCCAGTAAAAATGTTGAACGAAAAGAAAGCACAAGTTAACATGACAATGAAAATTAAATTGGATGCGTTAAAGAGATCTCACAAACGGCAACATATTAATACGTGGTAGATTTTAGAATATAGTATAATTTTCTCCTTATTTCGTGAAACTGGACATTTCGGTAACTCGACACCTTTTAAGTCCACATTAGGTCGACTTATCGGGGTTCTGGATAAACTCCCCAAATATGAGCTTCACATTATGTCGCGAAGCCAACTTGCTCGGTATAATCCAACAAAGTTAACGACATTTAAATAAACGGTTCTGAGAAAAATAAATACTACTGATGGAAAAGCGACTCCCTTGTTGCATGTGAAAACATTAACCTTTTTGTTCTGCCAACTCTCCAGCTACTGGAGCACAGCACGTAGGCCATAGAGGTCTCTTTGTGTCTCCAGTGTAACCCCTGGTAGGAAGGAGGGATTCAAAGGGCGGCCAAATCCGGACGACGATGTGCACGATGAAGAACAATTCCCACATGACACCAATCCTGACACCGGTTAGCCCTACTTGAGTCGCAACCTGGAGGCTTTGGGAATAGACGAGGAAGCTGGACCCACCAGTCATATGGCAACACACCAACCACCGGCGCCTTGTCCTACAACCCAGAAACAAATGAAAGAAAAAAGTCGAGACAGGAAATGGACTGGAAATTTACAGTAGAAAGAGAACCACACGAGTAGTCGTTTACCAATCTGAGTGGCCTTCGAAACCACGCGCACGCACAGACCTATTAACCCAAAAATGTACAAATATACATGCACTGCAAAACTGGAAAAATAATCTGGAGACTCAGCTCAGAAGAGACGAGGAAAATCTACAAAGGGGTTGTGTCTATTACCAATTCTACCACACGGAGCGCCGGTCTGGATCGAAGCCATTGACAAGCAAATATAATGCAGTAAAACTCAATCGAGTAAAGAGATTAATAATATTAGAATAGCTAAGGCATTCCGTACCACATCAGATGAAACATTGTGTAGTCTAACAAAGAACACTCCAATAATATTAGACATCCACAGGTGGGCAATTTTCTACTTAATGAAGAGAACCGGAATGAAATAAATTTGGACCTTGCAAGATATTACTCCAAGAGGATATTTAGACCATAAAATGAAAACAGGAGAATGTCGACTGTAATCTAAACAATACACCGATGGCACTGAAGAAGACTACAGGTTTCGGAGCAGGAATCACCATATTACATCAACAAGCATCAGCTACAATACAGACAATGAGAATACATAAAGAGTATGAAAGTTTCGGATTTTTGGTTTTCTGTAGTTTTGTAATACCTACTTGTATCTTATAATTTCATACTACAGAACTGGCTTTTAATATCAACAATTTTAAGGCCACAGATATTTATAGCATTTTGTACCATTTTGGTGAACCACCACGTTGAACTTTCAACTCCAGTCTTTCAATTCCTTTTCTCAGCATTCACTACTCAAACTGGACCACAGTGTTGCAACTTTTTGGCTTAACATTTTCAAGAGAGCTTTAGGAGCAATGTCTTTATAAATTGTTGCGTACTGGTTAAAAATATTACATATTTCAGCTGAAGTGAGTTATTTTCTATAACTCACTTTGAAAAAGGTTTAAAAATCTAATACTATACGTACAAACAATTTCTGTCTTAGAATAAATAAAATAAGGAATACCCTGAATAACAATTGGTTCAAGTATGTACACTAGGCTCAAACTAAAAATTTGAGGCTGATATGATAAATCGTAGGATCAAAGGATAATTTCGTATTACCGTATCAAAAGGTGATTCATTGTGAACAAAGAATAATATCGTTACAAGGTATGACCAAGATCATTTAAAGTGTATGTATACTATGTGAATCTCTTTTATGCTCCGAGTAGAATTTTCTGTTAATAGTTTCAAAGCAAACATAAGAAAATGTTGAATTTATTTAACTTTTGGATGTATTATCCTAAATCTTTGCAGTCATTTAAATAATTTTACGTTGGGGCTGTGCTGAAAACTACACACACTTTGAATGAACTGGAATATCATAATGAGAAAGCTTAAAATTTGAAAACTGCCCATTTTGGCTTATCGCCTTGAAGCCAAAAGGCTGTTTTGTACGAAGATCCTCTCCACATACGTGAAAAACCTCCAATAGAACCGTAATGTCATGTCCGAACGCATCCCAACTTCGCCAAGTTTATACTACCCTTTGGTACATCTATCAATGTTTTTAAATCAGTTATATTTTGCTCATTTTTGACAAGCTCAAAGTGTATAATATGAACTATTTGCTTGTAGTACAAGATAAAGGTTACCTCCCCATCTTCCAGCTAATAAAGTATGTATTACCTGTTTTGCAAAGTGCAAAAAGTGTGTGGTGCACTTTTGGGGAGTAAAAAAATAGACAAAAAAGGGCATTTAAATTGTTGCAGACGTATGCAACTCCCTCTCCAAGCATTTTGTGTACCTTTAGTTAGCATATTGAGAAGTTGCTTAGGTAATCCCAAAAGATGGTCGGGGCATAATACTGCCAACGAACTATAATGTTCTTACTAATTGAGTATTGCTATAATCCTAATGGCTGATGGTAATAGTCAATTTATTTAATAACGTTTTGTGATTGCCAGAGCAAAACTAGTGTCCATGGAATAGTAGGTAATAATATAGAAAAGATATAAATGAAATGCATAGGTAATACTACCATTATTATTTATCATTAGTTGCCGTCACCGTAACCATAATATTGAACGCCTGATTTTATTACGGGTGGTATCACAGGCGGCGAACACTAATTGCGATTTTAATTGCATCTTACCTACTGTTAACTTTAATTGCAGTAACTATAGTATTTATGTTTGTAAAAGAATCTTACAAGGACTGAGGGAAAAGTCTCAGTCATATGGACCATTCTTGTGGGATCTTCGAAGGGCAGCCTTGCACATTACCGCACAGTAGTCGTAGCCATAGCACTGTGTCTAAATGCATAAAAGTAATAATGGAAATTAAGAAATTTGTTTTGAACTTCGTTTCCATTTATAATTCAGAATAAACGTTCGACGCAAATACTGTGGCTCTTATGCATTACTGCGCTGCAGGTAACTCATTTCTCACCCACCTTCTACAAAAGGTTGAGCCGCTAATGCTCTATCTGTTTATATAAAGCAGTTTATATTTCATTAATATATGTTATTTCTGACCCCTCCTTCGCTTCATGTCGGGTACTATAACAATACTTATTGGTTTATGTTTGATTCTTGGGATTTACTTCAAGTCGGTGTAGGAATCTCAAATAAGGACATGTCTTACTGTAATATTCACTGATTCACTTTTTCTGCTCGTAACTGTACTTGCATGTGAAGTGGTAACATAAAGTAAGTCGTGTGACTATTACTATTTTTAATTCGTTTGCCATAAACTGTTATACAGTGTAACAAGTTTAAAAATGAGATAAATAAGCGTAAAACATGTGCTAGGAATCATATGACGCATTAATATTTCCTTTTGTCTCTTTATAACTGTTTATAGCCTTTAAGGAATAGGGTACTCAATGAAATAGCCTTCGTGACCAAAGTACGGCTTTATTTCGTTGTCGTAGGTCCGGTATATGAACGAAGAGCTTGTTATAAAAAATGGCATGCGGCAGTATCCCATCTTGGTAATGTAAACACCTGTAAAATCTTCCGAAAGTGTGACGTCTGTAATGATGTTTCTTCCATCTCGTCTCCATTAGTGAAATTTTATAACATTATAAACATTTTATTGTTTGGTTGCCTATAACTTAGGAAGGAGAAAAGGAGAAGTAACATACGAGCTCATAATCTTGCACATGACGTCACATAGTGACGTCAGGATACTATGGATGCACGCGAGGGTTGCACAAACTATGCGCTTCGCTCAAGAACAACATTTTCATACTGTTGTGCAACCTGTGGGAGTTTACACTTGTAAAAACAGAAAATCAAATAAAAAGTCGTTTATGCAATCCTATAATTACAAATAGATTGTTAAGGTATTCAATATCCTGCAAATGACTCATTATGGCATACAACAACAATAACACCAATGAGACATATCCTTAGATGACATAATACCACTATTCCAATTGGCTTTGGCTGACACCAGGGCGATACTAAGCTTTTTATAATCGATGTTTCTGAGAACAAATTAAATTTGTTTATATTTGACACCCAGTTTTTAATGTTTTGTGAGTTCATTGCCATGTAGTCTGTTCAATTTCATCCAATAGTTTGTCATCTAAAGGTTTTGAGTTCCCACAAAAATGAATTTCTGACTATGAACTTTTTAGGATTTTAAATTGTCATTAATGCTTTAAACAATGTAAAAATTACCTTAGAAATGCATTTGGCGAAAAAGTTCCATTTAAGATAACAACGTATACTAATAAAATTGTTACCGCGAGTTTAAAACAGATAGGCTTTTTCTTAGTGACGAATTTCGTAACAGACGCCCAAGAACTGCTGTTACTAACAAAAGGATCTGATGTGTTGCACTCACATGACTTTCTCTACTTTTGTACTAACTGTTCTTACAAACTCTTCTTCGTGTTAGTTGAGACAAACATTTGTAAAAATTATGTTATTGTTTATTTCCTTGTAGGTGCAAGAGGAATATGGGAATACAGTAGGCTTTAAGCGAGTCAAATTTTGAAAATACTTTGAAATTCCGTTCTGTTTGCGCGGCTAACATATAAAAAATGAATCACGATCTTCCATTTGACGAAAGTTTGTTTTCCAAAACTCACACAAATAACAAGGAATATCTCCGAAATGGTTCACCCTACAAAAAAGTTTATTTGTATATAAATTGCATGTTTTAGGAAGATCTACATTTCTTGTACAGTGAGATTTGGTCTATCTCTTACGGTTTACCAGTTATGCAAAAGTCATCCAGAGTAAACAGGACTTAGTCAGAAAATTAAAAATGTTCCAGATTTTATTTGCCATAAAAATATCTCAAACATATGACATTTTAATCAAAACCATTACAGCCATTTTTGAGAAAATGAAAATTTACGAGAAATTTACCATGTAAAGAGTGGCTTAGGTGAAGGAATTTTCTTCAAAATCTTCGTGTCACATCCTTAATAGACATTAAACTTAAATATCAACATTAGTTTTTAACTGACTCTTCGCTTTTGAGTTATACTGTCCACAGACTCACGCACAGACAGACACACAGACAGACAGACAGACAGACAGACAGACAGACAGACAGATAGACATACAGACAGAGAACGCACGCGCGCGCGGACCTTTTTCTAACAACGCTTCGAAACATATTTCCGGTGAAATCTCGACATTGAATTTTTGGGTGGAATACAATACTTCCTCTACTTTACTATAGGCACGTAGTAGAGAAAGTAATATAGCCCATGAAGGGCCAAGGCCTGCCGCCCAGCAGCTCCACCTCTGCCCACTGCAGGCGTCATTGGTGGGGTGCAGTACTAGAAGGTGGCACGTGGTCAGCACCCTCCCGGCCAGTTATGCGGTCTTCTCGACCTGCGGCCGCTAATTTTCTATCAAGTAGCTCCTCAATTGGTCCCTCCGGGACCTGACGAGGCTGAGTGCACCCCGTGTCAGACCTCCCAGCGGGGGAAAAATCCCCATGCTGGTATCGGAGATCGAACCCGAGTCCTCTGCGCCAGAGGCAAGCGCGCTACCAACTGCGCTACGGGTGCGGTCGTTTTTCGGACAATGCTTGTAGAAAATCCACGTAAACCTTATGAGTCTATTTGTGCGACATTGAGCATTGCATCGAGCAAAATACAAAATATTTTACATCCACAGCTAGATGTGAGAAAACGTTGTTGTCAATGGATTCAATGTACCTATAGTAACTCCCAATTAAAAACTGAATGGTGCACAAAAACCATTCTCAACAGTTCATAACGATTAGACTAATTAAAGTGTCCTCATGGATAAACTTAAGACACTCGTGAAAATTGTAATAAGGACGACAGTAAAATAACTATTTCAAATGTGCGTAAATGTCAAATGCGTGGATGTTTTCTAAATGAAAATGTGTTTAGTAAATGTAATTAATGTAATACCAAAACGGCTCCGCAACGAGCATTTCACAGGGAAAACATGCTGAAAATATCAATAACGATAAAACAGCGATAAATATTTGAATGCATAGATCACTGTAAAATCTAAGCAACATGTAAACATGTTAAGAGCATTTACAATGGCTTCCAGAGGAAAATTATGCATTTTTCGTATTCATGAGTGTCTCCATTATTATATGGTATTAAAATAAAAAGCTAATTTTATTTCAATTTTTATGAAATTTCGATCATACATATACTTAAAATTAAAACCATTTCTAGAAATGTCTAATATGTAGTAAATGAAACAGAATATCTAAAACAAGAAGTATATAACTTTCAAAACATTAGTGATACTATAAAACGAACATTGCAAAACAATACAAGAAGACACCATATTTTATATCTTATGGAATTACGACCTAGACCTTGAATACAAATGACAAAAAAATAATTGAAACGGCTGAAATGAAATTTTTGAGATAGTAGTATTAAAGATTGACCGCCTCATTAACGGAGTGGCAGTGCGCCCTTCTCTGTTGCGGAAAACCCGGGTTCGATCCCTGGTACCGGCGAAAGGATTTTTTCCCCGATGGGAGATCTGGCACGGGGTGCACTCAGTCTCGTTAGGTCCCGGAGGGGCCATTTGAGGAGCTATTTGATGAAGAAAATGTGACCCCAGGTCATGAAGGCCGCATAACTGGCCGGAGGACTCGGAGCGCTGACCACGTCTCACCCTATAGTACTGCACTCCACTCGTGACACCTGTGGCAGAGGTGGGGGCGCAGCGGCCGGGTGTCAAGCCCTGGCCCTTCATGGGCTATTGCGCTGGGGCTTAGGTTTTAGTCTTAAAGATTATATTGATAGTGAAACAATAAGAGAGCAACTAAAAATATTTAATTCAAACGCCATCAGGGAGTAAAAATTAAATGACAATATATCTCTCGAATGCTAGAAGAGGGACTTACCAGAATAGGCCTTGCAGTACAAACCAGTTGGCACAATGTCATGTGAGTGCAGACTGAGTTTTCTGTTAGGAGTTACTCTGAAGATAAACAAATAAAGGTAATATGAGTCAGAATAAAAGTTCTAGGTAAACAAAGTGTTAGCTAACAAGACTATAAAGACCACGCATGTTAAGGATGCTCTCATACATTTCCATTCAATGCTCTCCCCCTCCACTTCACCTCCCAAACATACACACGCGAGAGCGTAGTTTTTATGGTCACTTTCTTTTAATGCAAGTGTTAATTGTACGTTATGTTTATCACCGGTGGAAACTGTGCGATGTTAAATAAAATTAATATGCAATAGGAGACCAAATACCTGTTAATTTGCTGTAACTGCCCCGACAGCAAAAATATTGGCGGTTAAATAGAAACCTAAACAATAAAATGACGCCATTAACGTTAAAAATTAGTTCTGTGAAGCCATTACCACTAATTTACGGCGTGAGTTATGGCAGTTGACTGTGATACAATGCGAAGAGCTCGTAATATGCAGCAGCACTTGAGCTGTCAGAGTACGTTACCGCAATGGTCCCTGGTTCATATGCTCATTCTGAATCACACTTAGCCTCTGCCGGCACGCTTTGATTACCAACACTGTGTTTTAAAGCTCCAAGGAAGAAATCGGACGCAAAGAACGGCTTTCAACTTGATGCGTTTATTCGTATTGCAAACCATGTCTAACTGGATCGTAAATGCATGCACAGTGTTCAATTTCAGATCATTTCGTTTAGCGATGGAAATATTTTGGAAACTAATCCTAATTTTAGAAAGCTCACTCTATAAATACATCCTAAGTTTTGCACCGATTTAAACACCTCAAACCCTTATAAACCAGCCAAACCTAACCAGGCTTTCTACATGATGAATGTAACAAATATGTCCAATACAACTATTGTCAATAAAGAACTGTTTCGCAGAATAAAAAATCTGATGTGTTGCACTCACACGACTCTCTCTACTCTTGTACTATATATACATATATTTTTGCCAGTACCATCAACAATCTTAGGAACGTTCCAAAATCCCAACATAACCCAAGCTACTCCGGTTGTTTTATATCAAGTTTCAAAACGCTTTCTCTTATCCCAAGAAATTTTTATTTCATTATATATCTTACACTCACAGTAACCGAATAGGCTTTTATGCATACCTCTTCTACAGGCTTTTCTTACCAAAGCTTATTTTTCTATCTGATTTACATTTACCGAGATAAATGTTAGCAGAAATGATTCGTTACCCATTTCTTTATAAATATACAGAGGTTAAAGCCTCCCTAGTTGAGGGGGCCTCAACTCAAGGAGAAATGGGCCCCGAGCATGGTCAGCAAGTGGGTACCATGTTACAGTCGTTTCTTCGAGATGTGTTGGATGCATGTTACTGCTTATGAATAATAGGAATGGCAACTTCACAAAAAGTGAATACTTAATCTATACCTCGCCCAACATTCCTTACTTTTCCTTCTGTTTAAGAATAACAGTATATGTTTATGGACATAGACGAAGCAGCGAAATTTTCAGGACGCGACAAGGTCTTTCCATTAAAAACTAACTTGCAATGCTCACTAAATGCTAAGAAAGCTACTCGCGCTGAAAAGGAAGCGGCAGCAGCAGTAGTGAAATCCCGGAAACTTAGAAGAAGCTTGCCTATGAGAAAGAGATATCTACAAAAAATGCCAACAGCGTTAGAAGGAAAGGGAGAAGTAGGTGCAGTGCCTTAAATGTGCAAACTGGCACCTGTTAAATGTGCAGAAACCGAAATTGATCCATATCCTGTGTCATAATTGTATGAGCAATGATAGCAACTAAAAATGTAAATGCCTCGACTGATTTCTTTCTGTTCTTGTATCTCATTTCAGAAGAGTCAATTTTCAATTTGTTTACATAAAAGTTCAGGGTTCTGTTAAAACAGTTTGTGATTTTGAAATAATTTGTAGGGCCTTCATTTTGGAAAACGTCCTTAGCCTATCTGTTTTATCCCTGTCCCCCCCCCCTCCAATTTATTTTAATCTACCAAACATAATAAGTAAAGTCTCAACCGCGTAAATGCATCAGAAGTTGTTTGGAAAGTTACGTATATAAAATGAATATTTTTGTTATGAGAAACACATTTGACAAAAATTTTGGCTAAACTGGTTGAAATTGTAGGAATTATCGATCTCAGTATCTTCCTCCTTATTGCTGTAGCTCAAGAACAAAAACACATAAAAAACAAATGTTTTGGGTGACATTTTCATATTTATTCTTGAAGAATGCAGCGCTTACCGATGTGAGTTATTCTTATATGCGGATATTTTTTATGATAAATGGTCGTAAAATGGCTCCAAAAAGTTTCACTGTTTACTTATCTACATTCGTTATTCTCACTTCGGTCTTACCGTTGATAACTCTTCCTTATCCTATGATAACTTCACTTCTCACATTGCACATGTATGTAATCTACATGCCCGTCTCGTCGGACTGCTATCTACAGTGCAATATAGATACAGCTATTTTAATGGCTCGGGAGGGTTCCTGTTTAGAAAAAGTTTGCAGTAGATAATTCTAACGGAAATGCAAGTTTTGAAACAACAAGTATTTATGTCTAGTTTTAAACGTAAGCTTTCGGCATTCATTTTTAGTTTCTCTACTACGTATAGCAAGTAGGGGAGGTATTCTATCCCACCCAAAATATTGATGTCGAGATTTCACAGTAAATATGTGTTTTGAGGCACCCTGAATAAAAAAAAAAGAATAAAAAAAAAGTATTTTTAGAAAAAGTTGTGTGTGTCCTTGAACAGCATTATTCAAAAACGTAAAGTAAATTAAAAATCAAAGTTGGTATTTAAATTTATCTTCTTTCAAGGATGTGACACAAACATTTTGAAGGAAATTCCTCCACCCTTCACTTCAGAAATTATTCGAAAATTTTTATTTTTTGAAAGAGACTTTGATTAAAATGTCATATTTTAAAGATATTTTTATGCCAAATGAAAGGTATATTTTAAATTTTCTGGTTATAGCCACTGTAGTCCTGTTTACTCTTGATGACTTTTGCATAACTGGTAAATCATAAGAGATACATCAAATCCTACTAGACAAGAAACGTAGATCTCATTAAAACACAAAAGTATGCCCAAATGCATTTATTGTGGAGTGAACTATCTCGAAGATATTCCTTGTTATTTGTGCGAGGTTTGCAATATTTATGCTTGGATCGCTCTTCATTATTTTAGCTCTTGCTCATGCAAACAACAAGGAATTTAAAAATCTTCATATAGCAACCAGTTTTAAATATTTGACTATAGTAGCTGCTAAACAAGAATGAACATGAACTTAGCCAATACAAGGAAGCTGCTCTCTTGGTGTTGCGATGGAAGATATACAGACATTACCAAGTCCTGTCACCTGCGCTCTGTGCAACGGGCTATGCCAAGAGAGCAGTGTCACTGTATTGGCTATGTCCATGTTCATTCTTGTTGTGTAGCTATTATATCCTTCAAAACCTACTGTATTCCCCTTGCAGCTACAAGAAAAAAAGCAGTACGGTAATTTCTACAAATGTTTATGTGCATTAACGAAGTGGATAGAGGAATAAGTGTTTGTAAGAATAGTTTGTGCAAGAGTAGAGAAAGTCATGTGAGTGCAACATATCTCATTTTTTGAATCCGAATTTCCTAGCTCTAGTGCTTAACCATCGTAAACAGCGCACGTATTGCATTCCAGTATACTATGATTTCACCGAGTTCTGAGGTTTCCTGGATAGAATAAATATTAAAAAATGTCCCTGTGTGTAAATAGTATAACTCAAAAGTAAGCAGTCGAATAAATACCAAAAGCGTTTTAAGAGAAGTTTAGCGACTCTGACTTTCTGAACGACTTTTGCATATTTGGTAAACCGTAAGAGATTAAGTACAAAATGTTACTACATAAGACACATAGATTCGTTAAAACAGAAATTTATGTCTACAACATTTTATTTGGAATTAACTATTTACGAGGTGGTCTTCGTCACTGGTTTGAATTTTCAAATAGTTACTTGTGTATTTCTCAACAGGTTAGTGTGCTTTCTCTCTAGTGCAAAGAGAATGCAATTTCAGAGACGTCTCTTAGCAACGCACTCTTTAAATATGATTCGCTTTACATATAACAAAATGTGTAACTGAAGTAAATGTTAGTAAGTTTTTGTAAGAATAGCTGGTAGAAGAGCGAGTTCAGGTCTTTTGAATAGAGGACATCTGAATTTTTTCCGTACCTCTTATTTTAGGTTTGAAGTTCTTTAACCGGTTAGTTCATATGAATGAAATGGGTGAAATGATGCTCGAATGAGGTCTTTAGAGCTAAGAGTTATCCGACATTCATCTTTCAGGATAAAGCAAAACCCCGGCTAACGCCTCTTATAGGTAAACGAAAACATGCGGATGTGTCGCAAATTGGAAGTCGGATGAATAACTTAAGTGTTTCGCATAACTATGATGCAACACAAGTATTTTGAGAACCCCCTACTTACACCAAACTATCCTTTGCATGCGAATTTCCGTGTTTAATTTTTTTATATGAATGACTAGGATGAATTTGATAAAATAATCAAAACAAGATGTATTGATATGAGAAATAACAAGCGCAAACTTAATTCTGCATAAATAGTCTAAATACTGAGCTTAGGGAAAACCGTGGAGGAGTTTCTATAGAACTATCAAAATATTACAGCAAAATGTTGGGTGGATGTGTGAGTGAGTGAGTGAGCGAGTGGGTGAGTAAGTGAGTGAGTGGTAGTGTTTAAGGGCCCGTCGACAACTAGGTCATTAGGGCCTGAAGTAAAATATTGATGAAATTGGTAAAACACTAAGAGGATTGTAAATACCTCACGTTGTTATTTTTATGATTTCTTGAAAACTGCACCAATCTTATAAAATGTTTCGTGTGTAGTGTGAAAAATCATTTCACATTCATTTCTTAGAACAATTATTTATTGTGTATGCCTGGAATTGCTGTAAAAAAGTTAAATCCATCTGCAAACATTCTAAACTCTGTAACAACGAAACCAGAAACAATCAGTTATTTTATTTAATTTTCACATTAGGATGTCAGTTTTTTTTTTTTTTTTTTTTTTTTTTTTTTTTTTTTTTTTTTTTTTTTTTTTTTTTTTGCTTCACACATTTATTTATCCATGAATTTGTATTATATGTGACATTTTTAGGCATTATACAAAAATTCTCTGCTAAATGCGTGTAAAACGATATTGCAAACACCATAGATGAAAAAATTGAAAATCCTTTGTAACTTGTAAACAAAGGTTTATCAAAGTAAGATATAAAATCTGTAAAGAAGGCAGCAGAACGCTTAAACTGTGTAATGCTTGTTCTTTTTATGCACTGCAAAAATCTCAGATTGCACTCACATGACTTTCTGCACTTACTCTTCTACAAACATTTTTTAGAAATGCTTATTCTTCTATCTACTTCCTGTCAATCGAGATAACATTCGTATAAATGGTTTTATTACATGTTGTAGATAGAATTGGAATAGGGGAATAGTGGACTTTAAGCAAATGTAAAATCTTTTGAGAGCTCGTAGCTATGTGATAACTTTCAAACTCAATTCTCTTTGCATGATGGGAAGAGTAAAAACAAATAACGATTTCCCATTTGAGAAAAATATAACTATTGGAGAATTCAGAATAACAAGGAGCACCTCGTGTGTTTAACTTCAGAAAAATATTTAACAAATCGTGTGCACTATCCAGTAAGTTTTGTGCAGTAATATTTTGTCCATCTTTTACAGTTTACCAGTTATACAAAGTTATTTGAGTTTTTCCCGAGAAAAGTCAGGGTATACATTTCATTCATCATAGTCTTAAACAACAACTAAACCTAGTAAATTGATCAAAATCGTTAGAGCTGGGTTTTTTTTTTTTTTTTTTTTTTTTTTTTTTTTTTTTTTTTTTTTTTGAGAAAATTAAAACTTAGAAAACCTTTTCCGTGTAAAGAATGTTTTGGATTCTTTTTAAATATTCGGCATGCTTGGAAGAAATATGTTTGGTAAGTAACCGACTTTTCCTTTTTGAGTTACGTTATTATGACAGACGCACAGACAGACATACATACAGAGATCCTTCCTAAAAATGGCTTTAATGAAGTCTTGTAACATGTATATCCGGTAAAACATCGTTTTAGAACTTTTGGGCAGAATACAATACCTTTTCGTATAAAGCATAACGAGAATTGTGACATAATCTTCCATATTGTATTTTGTAGTTTGAAGTTATTTTTTTGCATTATGAATAACGTAAAGGATCTTAAGTCATAGGATGTAACAGAAGGCATCCTGCAATAATAACTAAATAAATGTTTGAAAATAAGTGTAGGTGAATGAAAAGTAGCATATTTTATCTTTCAAATTATGTGATTTCATGAAAATATTCATAATTAATGTAGCATGTGCATGATATAATGCTGAAAAAGTATAATGAGTTGTTATATTTAACAAATATAAACTCCTTTTTAACATGTGTTCAAGTTTATAACCCTTTAACTCGTATTGTCGGTTTGTCCAAAGTTAGCACCCATAAAGGTAACAGACTATACCATGCCGACCGGTCTTTGTTTGTGCAACTTATTATACGTACTCGGACGCTGGTATGTCAAGATTACATTCTCCTCTAGAAGGTAAAGTCCTTGGAAAACAAACGCCTCGCACATTTCTCCCTTATAACAAGCATGAAGTTGGAAGTCTGCTGTAGAAAATATGCTTCTACAGCGTCTGATGCAAGAGGAGAGTAACAGAGAAGAGGATAAAGTTGAAAATGAGTTTCCATGACAACGTTCAAGCTATTTCCTTACGTTTAACGATTTTTTTCATTATTATTCATAATTTGCAACATTTTTCTTTGTTTAACATGATCATCAAATTTTGTTTTGATAAGTTACACATTGGCAATTCAGGCTCTTTTGGGTGTTACTTAACCTACTTGTGAAGTAATAAGACATAACAGAAGTTAGAGTTGTAGGAGATAATTGTCTTCAGCTAACTGCATGCAGTGTTATTCTGTCCAATACAGAAGATGAGTGACAGATTTTTGGCAATAACTTATTCATAAAAAACATGGCATGAAAATGTCCTTAGGCAAAACAATATTGCAATGAAAGTAAAACAGTAATTAAGGATTAAAACTGTGGTAAATGGAAAAATAATCTGATAGGTTAGTGTATTTATACAGAGTGGAAGGGAAATCATTACATTCCTTCTAATATGTGCTTCATAGAAGCATTACAAACAAAAAAGTCGAATGGTATTTTGTTCTTTGATCAGCCGATTTCGAAAAACTAAATGGTTTTAAATCCAAATTGGATGTGCAATTCCACAAGAATGAACGAAGACAACAGTTTATTACTTGTAAGATGCGTAGAGTAAATTATTTCTGACATAGCTTCGGTAGTAAATATGGGATATCACACAGGGCTTCCAAATAATTAATCACTTAAAAGACGAGACGACGAGAATATAATCCACCAACTCTAATAGCTTTCATAGACTATGTAAAAGCTTTTGATGAAGTAAACAGAAATCTGCTGTGGGAAATAATGATTAAAAATAGATTTCCTCAACATTTAGTAAGAACAGTACTAAGTATGTATATAAATACAAAATTTATAATTGGAGAAATCCATAGAAAAAGATAACCTAGTAGACATTAATTTAGGACTAAGACAGGGGTGTCCATTGTCACCTACCCTATTTAATATATATTAATGACGCAGTTGTACGATGGCAAACTATGCTCAGAACACATTTTAAAATAAAGGGGAGAAATGTTGACACATTGCTGTTTGCTGATGACCAGATTTTAATTGCGGAGACGGAAGATATCTTACAAAGAGCCATACATGAATTAAATAATATTACAAGAAAATATAATCTTCAAATTTCATATGAAAAAACAAAAATAATGGCTTTTATAGGAACAAACCATTTAAGAGCAAAAATTTGCATAAATGATAAACCCATCCAGCAACAAAGTGATTTTAATTATCTTGGCTATATTGTGTCATATACCAGCAAGAGATATATACAAAACAAAATAAATTCCAAACAATATGTGGCACAATAAAAAGAACTTTTAAAAATTGTAATCGTCAAACTTTGTTTCAACTGTATAAAATAATGGCGATCCCAACCCTGTTTTATGGGTGTGAAAACTGGGTCTTGACTATCTCACAACAGAAGAAAGTGGAGGCTGCTGAGATGAAATTTCTGAGACAGGTGGCAGGTTATAGACTCATAGACAAGAAAAGAAACGAGGATATTAGAAGAGAATTGCAAATTCAGAGTCTAAATGGAAACAATCATTGCATGCAGGCAAAAATGGCAAGATCATGTGCAGAGAATGACCGAAGACCGTACACCACAAATAGTGCACAAGTATAAACCTGTAGGTAGAAGAAATGTTGGCAGGCCACGAATGAGATGGTCCGATCAATTTCCTTGAAGTCGGAACGAGCCACAAGGCTTATACCGTGATGATGATGATGATGATGATGATGATGATGATGATGATGATGGTGGTGGTGGTGATGATGATGATGATCATGATAAAAGACGTGAAGGAGTATTCCAAGCAGCTCTTTAATACGTGAGGTAAGTCGACAACGTTGCGTTGAGGTTGATCAGAGAGTTGACATGGTTTGTGGATGTAAACATGTCGGGCACTTTCACTTTCGCCCTAATGTTTTGGGAGCTAACGTTTGTGATTGGCCTACACTACAAAGCAAACACAGAAAGACAAGACAGGGTATGAGTTTGTTTTCAAGACGCACCGTTACGCTGTTTGTTTATGTACTGAGGTAGGGGAAGTGACACAATCTGCAGAGTTGCCAGATTGTTTTTGACAAAACTAAAATATCTCCGTAGGAAATTGTCAGACAAGAAACGTAAGATACAAAATGTGTTCCAAATACCGAGATCTATCACTGGTTTAAATTTATGTAATGACTTCCCTTCCACCCGGTATACATGCGACATTGAACCAATACCTAGCAAAATAAATGGAATATTAAAAACTTTTGGAAACTGCATTAATACTACATGAAAGCATTGCGAAAACGATAATATTTGATCCCGTGGCCTAGATATTAGAAAAGGAGGACAAGACAAGGTTCGACGCTCTACAGATAAGATTTTTTAGGCCTCGAATGGGAATTACGCTTTAAGACCACATTTTCACTCAAAGTTATTATGGAGGAGTTGAATGTTCTAAATATATTCCAGGAAATAAAACACATAAAGAAAGGTGAAACACTTATTTAGGATAAAGAAAGAATACCAAATTCAGCATATGAGTATAGACATCAAGCTAGAGTAATGTGGCCAGGTTTGCGAAGATATGGCATAAGTTTCGTTAATATTCTTAGAGAATTGGTTTTTACATGAACCGTATTAACCTTTAAGGAGACTTATTTCAGTTGGTAATTAAAATTATAATAACTATGGAAGTAATTCTTCCTTACTTTTAAAATTTGGTATAGCAGATTTGGTTAGTGAATTAACATCTAATACAATTATTACGCCTGTAGTTTTCAAATAAACAGTCACACAACATGCTATAAACGTCATTATTGTTGTTCAATACACAATTTTATTGCCAATAGCAATTTTAAACATGCTG
The DNA here is from genome assembly GCA_030765045.1 of Tenodera sinensis. Classification (NCBI taxonomy): domain Eukaryota; kingdom Metazoa; phylum Arthropoda; class Insecta; order Mantodea; family Mantidae; genus Tenodera; species Tenodera sinensis. Next base: position 46,147,585 of record CM060969.1, read on the forward strand.
ATACTTCACTTCTTTAGGTTTACCAAACATTTGTGTCGAAGAAATGTCAGAACAGAAAAGAACCACTGTTAAAAAGGCCAGCGAACTCTCATTTTGAACTTTTTTTCTTAATCTTGATCAACAGCAGCGAGTATCGTCTGTAGTGTGTAGATGACTATTAAAGGTTGGCAGAGAGATCTTCAGCTTCGTCAAATATTGCAGTTCAAATAAACGAGTTTAAGAGTGTCTCCTATGTCCAGCAAATTGCAAAGTGTAACCTTTCATCCAAAATTATTTTAAGAAACTACAAACTGAGATTCTGTTTCCAGGAATAAAATATGCTTTTGTTTCTGAGAACTGAGGAACACAGTGTTTTTGAATCAGCTTCGTCAAAATCACTGCTCTTTCATTATGAAGTAGCTCAAAGCAACATATTAGGACTGTATCACACATACATTAGTGAATCATTTATATCTACTAGAATTTACAGCTATGACCAACTGATAACTGTACTTTCTGCAACTGAGATGTTTATGAGCAAAGTTATGAAACTCTAAGCGAATCCCAAAGATAAGTGGGACAAATACCGAAGAGCTGTAATAAACTGCAGGAAAATCAAGCACAGCTCATAAACCCAGATATCTATTTTTGACAGTCACACACCTTGGCCTAACTCTTGATCTATAATTGGCACAGGAATGAAACGTATACCTAACAATTCGCCATTGCATTCATGAAAAGCCACATCATGCAATGTAATCCCAACTCTCTCAAGCATAAATTGCACGCAAATAGTCATCAGTAATTTTAAATTCAGCGTCTTTCGCAACGCAAATAATATATGGCATTAAAAAAAGAGGCTTCAGCCATTAACGTCGCATTGTACGACAGAAGATCACATGTTAACATTCCTAGACTATCTTCAAACTTACAAGGTAAGTATCATCGAATTTAATTAGTGTTATCAAATAACTATGTAGTAAAACATAATTATCAATAAGAAAGTGAAGTGAATGAAGGGCTGATATTGGCCAGTATTATTCGATTTATATTTGAATTTAAGTAACTGAAGACTGGATGAAGATATATAAGCGCAAAGCAGTGAGCATAAACCAAGCCTGTCATATTTTGGGTTACACCAAGAATCCTGATACATGATACATGAGTACAAAAACGGATCAAGAACTTACATGGATAAGAAACATAAAATGAAAATTTCAGGGAAAAGAACCTGAAGCGATGGCAATGATAGGAAGAGAAATAGCTAAAATAGTTATTCATAGTTATTGAGGAATAAATAATTGAAGTATTATATGTAAATAGATAAGTTCTAAAAGATCAGTAAAGAACAAAACATGGATGTGAGTAAAATATATATTTACTTTTACTTTTAAGGGCTTCTCTACTCTTCAGCGTTGCCCTGTATTCCCATTTGCCATCCTTTACGTTTGAACAAGTCATACTCCTCTAGCATCGATCATTCATCATTCTATGAATGTGTCCTCTCCAAGTTACTCTTGGCCTGCCCCGCTTCCTTCTTCCACGAGGTGACCATTCTAAAAATGTCTTGGACCATCTACTCTCCCCCATTCTTCTAATGTGTCCATATCATTGAAGACCCCGCCTTTCAATTCTCTCCACCACTGTTTCCAAAATATCCATCATCTGTCTCGCCTCTTCATTTCTTCTTCTTTCCAATTTTGTTACTCTAGCAATAGTCTTATTCCATCCATTTCCACTGCCAAGATCTTTTGTTTCTCTACCAAAGTCTACGTCCCAGTACCATCACTCATACTTTCCACCAGTCTTCAAAATCCTATTCTTTATACAGTTCAATTATTCCATTGAACATTCGTATAGCTTTTCATGCTTGTTCTATACTACTGTCTACATCCACTTCACAGCTCCCTGTTTCATCAATAAATGACCCCAGTTATTTAGACTTTTTAACGGCTTTAATAGTCCCTTCCTCCTAAAATATATAATAAACTAGATGGATGCCTAAAGAGACACCGACAAAAGCATGAGAAGCTAAAACTGGAAGCACCTCACATGAGATTTCTAATGCCATTGTTGGACTACAAATACATTGTTGGAGACACATACAGGACTACAGTTGAGGAAGACAACATGATATACTTTGTTCAAAGATACCAGGAAGAAAGGAAAGGTAATATTTTAAGTATGTCTACTTTGAGGAATTCACAAACAGCCCTTTCCATAAACGATTTAAACGTAGAAACATGTAATGGCAACGGGGAAGGAATGACCAGACCAATTAGCCTTGAAACAGGTCTTTAACTCATTCAGTCATCACTGCCATCGCAATTATCCAACAAATTATCCACCCACCAGAGCTACACCCACAACAAAAGACTGGACATTCTGATCTGTAGCTGCAACAGTAATTATTTGTAGCACTATCAGATCTACCACTGGACGGAACTACACATTCATAAGGTACTTGACTTCTTTCCTCCAATGTGCAATAATAAGGCACTATATTTTATAAAGGAAGAACCATTTTCATTAAATTCTCACAGGATCGGTACACATGAGGAAACGGAGAGATAAGGTATGTGGGTGGATTAATTATGTACGTAATTATCTCGATTGTGATATTCCGATGATAGCTGTTAATGAAGACGCCGTTTATGGCTAAACAACTTTACTGAAGTACACAGTTAATTCCCTCACTTGTTTCTGTCCCTTAGTATGATGCAACCACACAAATATATTCCTATTTTCTCTTTGGCGGTGTAATTTGCGAACTTTTCTCCGTAAACTTTCGAGAAAATACCTATCTATGTATCAGGCACATAAGTATTTCCCAGATCACAAGGCGTATGCACAATTATATAGCACTGACTCGCACACCTATTTTTGCGGGCTTAGAGATTGTGGGCGTTTTTATTTGTGGTTGCAAGATTTCGTTTCTCCCAGTGAGTCAGTATTATTTCTTTGAAGTGCTTGTTGAACGTATTTCTGTGTAATAAATGTAATTCTTTAACTGGACGAGAACTCTTGCAGAAAATCTTCACTTGACTCCACTCTGCAAATCTGAAGCATAAATGTCGTCATGCAACAGGATAAATCACGTCCCTCTTGAACCTTGACTTTCCAAACTTAATCCCAGCTTACATTGATACGCTCACGTCTGTTTTACATTAGAAATTGAAATTAATTTTGACACTGAGCTCGGGTTTAGGGATAGTTTTCCTAAAGTCCTGCTAAGAGTCTCTTCCCATTAAGCTTTCTTTTTGTCTGCAAGCTCATGTTGGTTTCTAAAATGCATTGGATTCTTAAAATTATATTAGGCCAATAAAAATACACATCTTATTTATTTTAATTATTGACTAAAATCTGCTTAAAGAAAGTACTGTTAGAGCTCAGTTTATCTTGAAGGCACTCTCCATTTCAGAATCGGTTAAACAGCAAGTTCGAATGCTGTTCTGATAATGACACCTTACTGAGTATATTTATTCATAATAACGATGGACCAAACCTGCATTTTTTACATTTCAGAAACTAAAGGTCTCATTTTCACCTTGCATATTTAGGTAATATCAAGGTACTGTATGACAGGTTTAAAGTTCTGAACCTGATAAGTTAATTATAACTATTTATAAAACAAAAGATTTATGAACTGTGTTAATTTTGTTTAATATTAACTTATAGGTATAGCAGATATGTTATTAGAGATAGTCATTCAGCAATATTGACAACAACCAGGATCGTGAAAAATGATGTTACCATAGACTTGAAAAAGCTTTTCTTGTCCAAGAGGATGCTAAACCGTTAGAGACTGTGCTACAAATTAAATATCAAGAAACAACACGTGAATCAATGATAATGCTCTTGTGAAAAGTGGCTTGAAACAAAAGTTCCAGTGATTGGTTTAATTTTGAAATTTCGGAGCAAATAAAGCTACATAATTCTTCATCATCATCCCCCTAAAATTGAGAACTACATGCAGCCGCTGAAGCGTAGCACTAAATTCTACACGGCAGTTAGAGTAGTCGTCAGGAACGATGGCGGTAAACGACATATAACTCGCAGGTATGGGTAATAGGGGAAGTGCTGCGTTGCAACTGTTTCCCACCTTTCTGAGGAAGTATTTGTACACATTGTACGACTGACTGTGAATAACGCAACCTTTTTCCGCTTCTGTCATCGTCTGAACTCATAACAAATTACTATCACTCAATGGAGTGGACTTATTGCTCGGAATTATTTAATTTCACTGTTAAACTGTAGGCAAGTACTCTCACAGAAACTCTGAAGCAGACTACGCCTGATTGGCTAGAAAACACGTGACTATGACGTCGTTCAATATTTATCTTCTTCACAACCGCCTTCATTTGTGACGGTGACTATGGTAATCCTTAACTGCCTAATTTTGAAACCTTAGTATTGAAACTTCCGGCGATGTCAGTGGAGTCCATCTTCTGCGAGGTCGGCCAACATCTCCTGGTCCTCTTGAGTTATATAGAAAGGTCCTCTTAGGTATCCTTTATTCACTCATCCTCATTAAATGTTCTGTCCATTTCTTGTCATTTGCTTTAATTTTGTCTTCTACTTTATATATATAGGTATATTTAGTTCTCTTATAACTCATTTTTTTTTATTTAAACTTACTATTTAAATTCTGAATTGCAAAGGTTTTCCTATTTCCCAATACCCACTTATATCAATACGAAAACCAGGGAGGCAAGGATGGCTAAGCATATCAGGATACTTTCCACATTTCTGTAAAAACTCGTCCATATTTCAAAAGTATGAGGATGAGGCAGTGAAGGGTGACCGACGGTGTTTCTCAGCACTTGGATCGTGCCTCCTCAAACCGTCAGGTAGCAGAATATTGGTCATGTTTCAACTTATACCACACACTATAGTGGAAACAATATCACGCGAACGTAAAAATCCATTCCAAAATGCCACAATCAGATAAAAGCTTAAAGTACTATTACTATTAGAATAAACAGAAAAATACAGAAACAAATAGATGGAACATCTCCACCACATACCAAAGAAATATCTAAATAAGTCTTTCGTCACAAACCTAGGGGACAAAAATCAATTGGATGACAACAAAAGAGATGGCTTCAACAAATAGGTATAGGACCGGAACTTGCAAATACCTCAACTGTGCAGAAAAAAGTAGTAAAGAAAAAAACATGGGATAGCTGATTCGACAGTCTAAGCCTACCTTCAACGTACGCACCAGTTGGTTTCCTCTGGCTTCATTTGCGATAGGGTTCGCTTGACTTCGTGAGGTGGGAGAGAAAACAGCTGCCAGCTGAAAACAATGATAATGCTCGCAGAGAAACAAAAAAACAAAATGGAAATCGCTTGCAGCACATGTCGTGAGACACGGCACACGAGAGGGCGTGCGTGCGTGCATTTATAATCTCTTCTTAAGAGCAGCAAAATATCAAGCTTGTCTGCGGCCATAAAACTGTTTGTTGCGACCGCTTACAGCTCGAAATTTCTACGCGGCTTGCACAAGTTTGGTTACTCCAACCAGACGCACATGTCTCTTCATTAAACCGCTGGGGTTCTTCACATATATGTATGTAAATGCAAAGTAAATCACCTATGTTGTTCAGGGAAAGTAGCCAAAAGGAGTGAAATAGCGACCAGTGAAAATGTTCGCCATATAGAAATTAAACATCTCATAATTATGTTCATCATGTTCTCCGTACTACCATCCTCTTTGGTGGTCTTACACCCCGAAGAACTCACAAGCCAATGCTTTGGGTCGTCTGTCGAGGAGCAAGCAAAGTTGCACAGATAGAATGGATGACCGGCCCAGTTCCTTGTATGACGGTGACGATGGAAATGAAATGAAACGAACTGATGAAGGGGATGATTGGAGAATTCATGGTTTAAATTATCTAAGTCAGCTTTCTCCAAACGACTAAAGATAACCACGAAGGAATCTTCGGTGTGGTTGGTCGGTCTTGGCGTTTTGAACCCGGAATCTCCCAAATGTGAATTAATTGTGAAATTTAAGGTGGCAACGTGCCAAATCAAATTGAATAAATTTTACTGGAGAAAAGAAAATGATGGGATGTTGACGATAACATAAATTCGTGGATACAATATTTAATCATTGTTTGATCTGTACTCAAAATAATTAAGACTGGAAAACAAAATATAAACAAAAATGGTTAGTTTTGAAGAATACTAACATAGACACCATCGTATGTGCAGGTGACTAAGAAGGTACTGCTAACTGAAAATGAAATACAATTACAAAAGCATTCAACCATTTAAAGGAAATAGGAAAACTATAATAAAGATTTCTGGAAAGAAAACAAAAGCAATACTAGTGGTAGAAGAGAATAAAAAGAACTAAGAATAGTTATAGACGAAGATATTATCAAGCAACGAACAACTTGTAAATACTTAGGCTCGAAACGATAATTTGGAAGACAAAAGCAGATATTGTGGAAAACAAAAATCTATAACAAATTAAATGGATATAAAAAATGACACTTCGGCACAAGCATGAGAAAGGAAGTGAAACAAAGGCTACGTAACATCATTCCAAAAGCAGCACTAAAGTACGCTTGTGAAACTTGGGTTCTGAGATCCAGAGAAATAGAGTAGAAGCAGCCCAAATGAGATTTTTTATTGAGGGTAACAAGATTAGATCAAACGAGGAATAGCGATATGAGGAGCACAACTCATGGAAGAAAATATAATTGAGGAGTGGAAAGACCATGTTTTAAGTATGCCTCCTTCGAGGTATCCCCGGTAAGTCTTCTTTCATCAACCCTCTAGACGAAGAAATATTGGAGGGTAATTGAGAAGACGGACTGAACAACTTATTTAGCCTCTAAACAGGTATTTGGCCTAAACCTTGTTGGGAAGAATATTAAATTGATGTGGATCTGTTTATGATACATTTGATTCACAGTTGACGCTCTAAGCGTCCAGAAATAGTTCCACCTTATTAGGAGCCTTATCCAGGCTTTAATACTTACACATTCGTATGCCTGCTCTTTGGTCTGTAAAGCGGGTGACGAAGACAGACCTACAGGACATCTGCTACTTAAATGATGTTAAAAAAAAAAAATAATAAAAAAAAAAAATAAATAAATAAAAAAAATAAAAGAAGAAGAAGAAAGAAAACAGGGCAGGTGGTTCATTTGGTTTAAAGATGGTTAAACAATTGAACCACCTTCAAGAGCATTAGCAATATTACAATATTCACAGTTGTATAATTATTTTAAATAAGGTCATAAAATTGAAGCCACTGCCTCAGTAGTGAAGTTGAAATTTGGAAGAAATAGTCGTACGGTATTAGTTATTTTGAGAACTACCACACTGTATCCGCCAAAACACATCTGACGAGCAATTCGCGGCGTTGATTAATCGGATTCTTAGCCAGGGAGCAACAGAACTATGTGGTCAAATTGTTTAATTGTCAAATTGTTACGATGATTGCAAAAATCGTTCTCTCTCATTGTTACCGGAGAGAAGAATGGTTTCAAGATTTACGTTCCTTCTTGCATAGTGTTGTGGTATACAAAATGCTCTACAAACGTTTGCTAAAACTGGATTCGTGATTCATATAACAGTGCATATTCCTAGAACTATGAGTCAGCCAGTCAGTCTTGGCAAGAAATAAAGGTGCACCCGCTGCCTAATTTTACTGCGTCAAGCACATGCACTCAATACAAAAATAAGAGAAGCGTGCATACTCCGATAGAATTGTTTGGAATCAGATGGTGATAAGACGTTTTACGTCTGCTGGTATAAAAGGGTGGAGCATAGTCTCCGCTTCCGTGGCGGAATGCACCTAGGATTTGATACCGAAATTGTGGGTTCAGTAAACAAATAATTTAAAATGGAATTAATACACGAAGTAATTATAATATGTGATTGTCGATATGGAATGTTGGTGAAAGCAAATAAATAGAATCACTGTAAATATTAGTATCAGAGGAATATGCTATATAATGTTAGGATTTATAAAGTTGGTCAGACAGGAGAATTAGTTTGTGGTTGCCAGATGATTAAGTAGCTCATTAGCGAGGGCTGGATTCTGTGGGCCAATTCGTAGAATACCCTGATGGTTAGATGAATTAACAGTAAACCAGGTTACCAGATGCATTACCGTGCTTAGACCTGAGACGCGGACTTCTAAGACTTGTACAAAGTTAGGGCGAAAATCAGGGAACTTTGAACATTGTAGAAAATATGTTGCAACATGGCATTATCGGCTGTGAGTGTCGCTTGGAACGGATTTCCATTGTTTCTGCCTAAGGAGCAGATCGGGGTAGGATTATATACTGCAACAAACAACAGCAGTCTAACACTGCTCGTGTATTGCTTGCATACATAATATTTAACCAGCGAGTTATTTCATAGTTTTTCATCGGTAGGCAAAGTTTCATTTTTAATTACTTGGCATGTAGTGATCAATATATCCGTTTGCGCACATTCCCTCACAGCTGAAAGCGAAACCATCGATGCCCATGCATGAAATAAGAGTTCCTCTTTATTTAACAATTAGTGTCAATATTGTAAATTACACTCTAAGAAATTCAATTTGTCTTATCCATTTTGAAAGTCCATTTTTTAAGGTATACCTATACTCTGTTTCATTGTGTCAAGGCAAATGTAGCTATAAAAGCTGAAGGTGCAAGTATCGATTCTCGTTATGTACAATCGAATAACAAATATATGATTAAATGCCACAACCAGTGACAATAACATGTAGCGTATAATATCAAAAACCTCTTTTATAAATGTTTTAAACTTGAGTCGCGATCAAGCATAAATAGTAATGTGAAACTTGGTACAATGGCAATCAACATGCTCGCATTATGCTCTCGTTACATAATCTTGTATATAAAAATAAATGAATGTTAGTCCTCTATGCGCTCGCAAACCGCTTGACCGATCACCACGAAATTTTGCAGGCTCTGTTTTTATATGGAGAAGGTTTTATGCTATCCAGTTTACTATACAACGTAACATTCACATCGTTCTCTCTACTTGCTTTTCTTTTACGTAATACATTCACATATCCTTACCAAATCGCCCTTCAACATACAATAAAATTCATACACCTTTCTATGATTGAAACAGAAATGCCATGTATTACATTCACATGGTTTTCTCTGCTCACTTTTCTGTTAGCTAACAGATCACATTTATTTCTCTATCCATCCTTAAACATAGATACAATTCATACAATTTTCTATGGTTGAAAAAGAAATACAATGCATTACATTCACATGATTTTGTCTACACACTTCTCTCTTATGAAACAATTAAACTTTTGCTTCTTATTCTTCACACGCAATACGATCACATTTCTTTCTCTGTTCGCCCTTCAACATACAATTGTCTTTGAAATAGAAATGCTACACATTACATTCACACGACTTTCCGTACTCACTTTTCGTTTGCGAAACACCCTATTCGCCCTTCAACATACAATTCATAGAGATTTCTCTACTTGCTTTTCTTCCTGTTGTATTTGGAGTTGTTCAACAATGTCTTTGCATAATGTTTTCCCAGTGTTTTTAATTATCTATTTAGTTATGTTGTGTATGTTGGGCTCTTTACAATCTAGGGATGAAAACATCAAAATCTTCACAGGCAACGCCGGATATTTCAGCTAGTACGTACCTAAATAACAGTGCTCGGATCAACTATCACTCCGCTCTGTCTGAAATTGCGAGTGAGTGAGTGAGTGAGTGAGTGAGTGAGTGAGTGAGTGAGTGAGTGAGTGAGTGAGTGAGTGAGTGAGTGAGTGAGTGAGTGAGTGAGTGAGTGGGTGAGTGAGTGAGTGAGTGAGTGAGTGAGTGAGTGAGTGAGTGAGTGAGTGAGTGAGTGAGTGAGTGAGTGAGTGAGTGAGTGAGTGAGTGAGTGAGTGAGTGGGGTTTAAGGGCCCGTTGACAGCTAGGTCATTAGAGCCCCCTGAAATTGCGATTTTACTTGGTTTTCGAGACGACGTACTCGTCAAAAAGTGAAGCTGTCTTGACATAGCCTAAGTCTTTGCATCTGTCTCGGACTGTCTAATGAATGACACCCTCATAAGAAGGTTCCGAGACTTTCAGCTGTCGTGGTGTGGCCGCTGACCTATGTCGGGCTGAACATCTGAATAAGTTATTGGCTATCACCTGTTCGACCACAATTATAAGTGTTTTAAACTTCATGCAAATATCTTTAACATATTTTTCTTGAAAATATAAATTCTTTTAGCCTTGTTACAATAATCAGCTGTGCACACGATACGGAAAACGTAATTTTCAAAAAATAAAAATACTGTCACATTACTTAAATACCTACTAATACGCAAAGCTAGTATACTTATGACCGCCTCCGTAGCGCAGTTGGTAGCGCGCTTACCTCTGGCACGGAGGACCCGGGTTCGATCCCTGGTACCAGCATGGGGATTTTATCCCCTCTGGGAGGTCTGGCACGGGGTGCACTCAGCCTCGTTAGGTCCCGGGGGGACCAATTGAGGAGTTACTTGATAGAGAAGTAGCGGCTCCAGGTCTAGAAGACCGCATAACCGGCCGGGAGGGCTCGGGAGGGCTCGGGGCGCTGACCACGTCCCACCCTCCAATATTGCACCTCACCAATGACGCCTGTAGTGGGCAGAGGTGGGGGACGCAGCGGCTGGGCGGTAGGCCTTGGCCCCTTGTGGGCTGTCGCGCCGGGGTTTAGTTAGTATACTTATACCGGGTGGAAGGTAACAAATATGTCCAATACAATAATTATTGTCAACAAAGAACCGTTTCGCCGAAAAAAAATAATTTGAGTCAAATATTTGGCATATTTGAAGCCATCTAGCTTCTTTTCGAATGGATATAAATGGTTAATTATTTAATTAGCTGTCGCGCAAACATTGTGTGAGCAATGTTGTAATGGATTTTTATCTTAATTCGAATGAATTTAGTCACAATTTAATGTTAACGTCACGTTGCCAATTTTTAACATTAAATTGTTACTACATTCATTCGAATTAAGGTAGAAATGCGTTACAGCATTGTTCACACAATGTTTGCGCGGCAGTTAAATAATAAACCATTTATATCCCTTCGTCAATGGCTCCAAGTATTTGACACAAATATATTTTTTCGGCGAAACGGTCCTTTATTGTCAATAATTATATTGGACATATTTGTTACACACATAAAATCCCTGATTAACGTATGGCCAAAGCAGTATTTTCCACTCTGTATACATTTTTTTCACTCCTTTGATTGTTTCAGAAAATATTTTGAATCTTATAACTTTTGTAACAACGTACCCTTAGTGCAGTTAAGCAATTTAAAAGTGCAGCGGAAACTCAACGCCTGGTTTTTAAGTTGTTTTCCCCTGATTTTCTACTGAAAATTCAACAAGATTGGTAACAACCTACATTTTGGGGAACATTTTAATGCTCAAAATCAAAGCCGAATAATATACACTAAAACACAGGTGTGTGTACTTGGGATTTTAAATAATCACGTGTTGAAGCTTTAAAAGGCCTCTGAGAGCAAAAACAATTACATACAATTGAAGATGCAAAACATTTTTAGACATAAGTTTTTGGAAAATATTTCGGCTATAGCTTAATAAAAGTGTGGTCAGCAAAGAAACATCCCGCAGCAGTAGAACAGAAGACTAAACTTGCAATGTCTACAAAAACCTGTGTAAAATGAGTTACCTTCGTCGGGATTCATTACAAATACTGTCTCAAAGTAAAAGCTCAGAACTAAAAATATCAGCTTCCTTGCTTACGCAATAATAAACACCAGACGAAAATCATAATGTTGACAAGGTCACTTCCCCTTATAGAAGTTCCTTGCATTTACATTCTGTTTACGTTTAGTACAGCACTAAGCTTACACCTATTCCAAGATATTACTGCCGGTCAAAATACTGGCGGGCAGTTAAATGACCATAACTTGCATGTCAGGCTCGGCAGAGGAATGGCTGTAGACATTCCTGGATAGAACGCCAAACATGCCAGAGGAGAGTAAAGACCTCTGGCATAGGCTATTACACTGTGTGTGCGGCCTTTGTTTAACTGCCGAGCAAAAATCCGTGTCGCACATTATTTTAATGCGTTATGACGGCATACACTTTATTCCCTCTTCCTGCACATAAAGCATAACAAAGCAATGAAGTGTATTCATTTCTTCTTGGAAGTGATATAAAACTTTACCTCAACGTTAGAGAAGGTCAGTGTGTTACGGTTTAATGACACTTGAACTCCCGTTCACCGTTGATATGTTTACATATGTCATGGTTACAATGCGTTCACTTTAATGCTCTTAATATTAAGATGATAATGTAACACTGAATTGTTAGAAATGAAAACTGCACTTCTGTAAACACTAATACACTAATAGATAAGTTTTCACAGTGTGTCAAAGACCTCGTAACAATCCTCTGAAAAATACAATAGCATTATTCGAAGTACCAAACATTAATTAGTCTATGGTGGTTAGAATGCTAATTTGGAAACGTTGGAAAAGAGAGTACTAATCACCTCTCAGATCCAGCCTAAAATTTAGTTATTCCTTATATCCAAATTCTTATTTAAAATTAAATTATAAAGAAAAAAAAATAGAGTGGAAGAATTCTGGTTAAGCAGGTAGCTTGAATGAGATATTTTTTCTTTTAGCTCTTGATCGCATCTCCTGTAAATATTTCACTCTATTCCAAATTATGTTCTTATACAATTTACCTACTACTGGATATAGAAAGACTTAAAACATACTGCAAAGTTTTCATGTAGAGTAAAGTTTATTTGCAAATATGAACTATCAGAAGAAACAGCACTCATATTGCAGCTTCAGCGCGAGATATCAGAAGGTATGTTCTACCAAAACATCTCCGCCGTTCACTGAATCGTATTGAACCGCTACTTTTATATATTTTGAGGCAGTATTTTGTGTAAGCCCTCTGAAATTATTCCATTTGTACAAGAAAGAGGCAGCAGAAAGACGCCTGAAATAATTCTGTGAGAATAGAGGCAGCGTAGGCTAGCTTTCTTTGTTTTAATGTTCAACGACCAAGAGAAAGAGTAGAGACTGATCGATAGCTTAGTTACGAAAGATGTTAATGTCCATTGTGTTGTGCAAGGAATTGTGATTTATATGTGAAGCTCATTAATGAAACTGTTTTGCTAGCGATGTTAGTTTAATTAGACTATTTGCTCTGAATTAGAGCAAGTGAAACATTTTATACGATCGTGTTGTAGTGTTTAACGCCCGCTTTTACTACTACGGCACCGCAGGCGGTGACACTGATGATACATGAAGATGGAGCACCGGTGGAATGAGATGGCGGGGGAAACCGGAGTACCCGGAGAAAACCCGCCCTGACGCCGCTTCGTCCACCACGAATACCACATGCGGGTCCCTGGGATCGAACCCGGGCCGCCTAGGTGGTAGGCGAGCGCGCTAACCGCTCGGCCACGGCGCCGCCTTTTTTTTTTTTTTTTATACGATCGTTAGCTATGCTTAGCTATTCCTAATCTACGACGAAATCCGCGAATGGTTTAGCAAGAAATTTTGTAAAAGTAATCATATATAGACTGGCAATTTCTGAATGTAAATAAATTTCTCCTTGTGGTCATGTAAAACTCGTGGAATTTCAAAGCTAACACATAACCTTGCGCTCTTTAAAAATATTACTATCGGTTTACCTACTCTACTACTGTATCGTAAAATAAATACGTAAATGTGAATTGAACGTTTATCTGGATTATCAAGATTAGCTAGAATAAGAATATTTTCTAAGAATGTTGTAGAAGAATGAGTAGAGAAAATCTGTGAATGTAATACCTATTATTTCTCTGCAGCATATATTTCACATCAAATTAATTTTCGCATTTACAGCGTAAAGCTTACTTCTTAAACACTATTTGACACCAAGTGACCCCATTCTCTCATCCCCTTGGTAAAATTCTAACGTTGTTGGCCCTGTTTTGCTCTAAGGATAATTTTGGATGGGGGGATTATCTTGTGCGGCATCTTTGAAGGATACTGAACTTAGTCATACTTTGTGACTAAAAACCATTTCGTTTTTCAGTTATCTTGTTCAAAAACAAACATACACACACACCTACCTGAAGAATTACTTTTTACATTTAGGGGACCTCAAAACACAAATTTCCAGTAAAGCATTTGGTTGGACTACAATGCACTTCCTCTACCAGCTGTAGATGTGTTTTTAGAAAGCAAAAATGACTTACTTTTACCTTTAAGGGCAAACTCCTAAAATAAGCAGATGAGAAGTACGAACATCAAACAAGACTTTATGAAGTCAAGCGTGCATCAATAATACCTGGCTTACATACCCCGTCATTGAATTTTTCTTTGTCATTATAAAAAGTGTCAATCATTTGTATCCTTGGTGGATAGTTCAGAGTTTTTAATTAACGATACTTGAACGAATGTGCTGTGCTGCCATTCCTTAATTCTACGCAATAGTTGTGCGTAGGAAGTGTATTTAAAATTCAAATTTGAACTCAGAGCCTCGCCTAGCCAAGGTTAGCATGGAGATAAATTACATCTCGTTTGGACCACAGTCAGTCTCTTATCGAAACGCCGCTGTTTATTTCTCTAACAAAGGAAGGGGTTCCAAAGGACCCGCTGGTGCATACACATGAAAATTTATGCCCATCCTAACCTCTATAGCGAAAGCGAAAGAGTAACAGTTAGTTATATTGTTTCTCTGCAGTAACAAACAACCGACTCAGAATGAGAATGGTTTATCCTTCAAACACCTGTTGGCCACCATCATGCATTTAGTCTTCTTCCTCTGATCTTGCAGTTTAATGCTGATCATGACCACATCATAACGAATGTAGTTCTTTGGGATGCTGATCGAAACCAAATTTTCATAGAAAAAAGACCACGAAATTTGTGAAATTAAAATTTTGCTCTTCTGGCCACTTAATTCTCAATTCTAACATTTAAATTGGTTTGCGCAGTATGGCATTTTAAAAATACGTTTCTTATAGTTTGTAAACTTATTTTTGCTATGTTTAAAATTTGTCCTCAGTTCTTTCAGATCATTTATATTTTGGAGGTGTTTGAAGAAACCTATGAGCTTTTTCTTTAAATCTTCATTTTATTATTTTATTATGTTCTATAATGAATTAAAGAGTACCTTTTTATTTTCCCAATAATGTAAGGGGGTAAACATACTACATTTGTAAATGACAGTGTTCTCTCCGTTTTTGAAAGTTTTCAATATTGGTAAGCTATATTTGTGCAAGTGCTTTATTTCGGTTTTTTAAACTTTTTGTCAAGGACAGAAGTTATTACATCAAAGTTTTGACCACTGTTGCTGGTTATATTTTACCAGGGAAGAATAGTAAATTAACTAATACATTTTTTGATACCCTATACATATGTTCCAATCTTTGCGTTTTTAGTTATATATATTACAGAATTTATATAGCCTATTGTAACCAGCAAAATTCTGCCCTTGGTGGGTGTTTCACGTAGCTTAAAATAGCTTGGTTCTCCTAGGGTTAAGATAAAATTAAGAACACATTTTTAAGGAATTTCACTTAAAAACTTTTAAATCTTGTATCTTATTTTAAACAAACGACAAGAAGAACCATCCACTTGAAGCTTACTTGTAATTTTTACGGTAGTCTGTCAATGGTAGCAAAAGAAATTGTGATAGCTGAAAAGTATTTTCTGAGAGCAATTAAAGATTGTGAAAAGGGATAAATTAAGGGAAGTTCACATGATAAACTACCTGTATCCTAACAATAGAAAACAAGAACACAAACCAACTCGGAAGCAAGGGCATCGCCATGCTTTTTTTTTTCAGGGGAGGATCGCATGTTGAAAGGTTGCTAACAAAAATATTAATTCAATATTCTGTTGTCAAAAATTTATAGTGTTTGTTGTGGATAATCGAATTATTTTGTGCTAAATAAAACTTGTTCTTTACAACAAAATTGAACAAATAGTCTAATGTCCAGTAAATTACTGCACATTAAATTCATTAATTTCCAGGGGGGCCGCAGTCGTGACGGCCATGCTTGGAAGCATTTGAGATGGTATCAGACTCCCAACAAAAGTATGGAAATATTGGCATAAAAGAGAACGGAAGATAAAAAGGCAAAGTAAAAGGTACGAACATCTTAAAAGTGAACACGATATTTCTAAGCTGTCATGTAGTACGTATTTCATTTCAAGATCGAGTTTTCTCTGGACTTCCCGACTTGCTGCTTTATTGTGGCGTATCAGCTCTTATCATTTCTTTCGGTATTGTTTCCAGAACATTGATAACGTGAGTATTTCTTTTTCTTTTTCTCTTATTAGGTCAGCGATGTAGCGTTCAGAATGTTATTGGTGCCTTTTTAAACTTCCATAGTGTAACAAAGGCCAGCATTTCACAACAGGACGGTTTTAGCTGGCAATTACTTCTTTAATACCTCACTAAATACCTTAATGCAACTGTAATATTTTTAATATTGCAACGATAATTTCCCCTTGCTTTCAATAGGAGTTTCAGAAGTTCATTTTGAGCATGACATAGTTCTATTTCTTTAGAATACAATGACAAGATTTTCCTTAAGACTATTATGATATTTCCAAAAAGAAGTTACTTATACTATATCATATAACTTAACACTTTCAAAAGTAATGAATTTAAAGCCCTGCTACGCATGTGCTTGCAGATTGCCTCAAGGAGAAGCTTAATTCTAAATAAGTATTATTTGTAACTGGATTATAAATCTTGTATTTTCTGGCGTCAAAGAATTGGCGAAAGAAAGCATGTGAAAGTATAACAAGTTATATTTACTTTCTCTACCATGTATGTACCTAGTAGGTCTTATTGCATTCTACCCAAAAACTTGATGTCAAGGTCTCAATAAAACATGTTTTGACAACCTCTGAGAAGAAAAATATTTTTAGAAAAATGCCCTATGTGCGTTAAGAGGGTAGGGGTGATATCCGGATCAGTCTGGTAGCTCAGTTGGTTAGACGCTGGCCCACTAATCCCAAGGTCGCGGATTCAAATCCGACCCAGACCAATGGTTTTTAAAACGACAACTCCATGTCAGTAGATTTACTGGCATGTAAAAGAACTCCTGTGGGACAAAATTCCGGCACACCGGCGACGCTGATGTGATCCTGAAAATTGACAGCGTCGTTAATCAACAATATATAGGATATATAACGAGATATAGGATTTTACATATATATCCTCACCATAGGATATATTTAAAAAAACTGAGGAGATTTTTTCATCCTGAAAATGGCCATGGAGTCTACAATGGCCGAAAGCTCGACCTTTATACATCTGACACGGCTGATCGCCCCTGAAGCCTTGATCCATAACGTTCGCCGTGAAAGCTTCAAATCTTTCAAATATGTTGTTGTTTAACGACGCTGTCAACTCGCAGGATCACATCAGCGTCGCCGGTGTGGCGGCCAGATTTCAAATAAAGTTAACTGTGTTGGCAGTATTTCTTCTGCTGCTAAGTTCACAGTGAGGATCCTTATTTAAATTACCTCTTTTTATGAATCTATTTAAACTTAGTTATCCTTCATTTATTTCATGCTCACAGACGCGCAGAAGGACATTAGAAGCCGGGATGTAGGTACAGGCTGATAAAGCGCCACTAATAGACTCTCCAAATTAGTATTAAACATATAAAAATACCCTGTTTTGAAACTTTTGTGCCTTGTGGAGCAGATTCAACTTCCAACTCACTGTACTATGGCACAGAATAAATTCCATCAACACTTCCTCAAAAATTAACATTCATTGCTACAAAAATGTTAAAAAGCGAACTATTTCCCTATAAAAAATTAGAAACCTTTGATTAAATTAACAAATTTGAATTCATAATTATAACTTTGATTGAAAAAGATAAATTGTTTTAATGCTGATTATTCCAGATTGTAAATTACACAAGTTATTTTGTAATGGTGAAATTCAAGTCATTGTGCTTGTTTTGTTACGCCTATCCATCAAGTATTGTAAATCCAAACCCCATATAATGCTGAGTCAACCTTTTTAATCTTCAAAGAACAACTTTTGCAGGTTAGAGGAAACAAAAGGTACAAATGTTATGTCTTGTAGCTATAAAGCATTAAGAATTTTAAAATGGTGGCCAAGCGGGTAGATCTACCACCTAAGCGACCTGGGTTTGATCGCAGGGACCCGCATTTGGTATTTGTGGTGGACAAACAGCGTTTGGCCGACTTTTCTCCGGGTTCTCTGGTTTCCCCTGACACTCACTCCACCAATTGTTTCATCATCACCTTTCTACTCATCAATTCCACCTGCATTTCGTATCATCCTCTTCCTCACTATCATACCTGGTGCTTGACTGACCACCAGCTTCTAGGTCTTCACTCTGTCCGGTGCGTAGGTTCCTGTGCTCCCCGACAGGCATCTGGCCCTAGACACTGGCTTGTAAGTCCTATGGGGTGTAAGTCCTACATAAGGGGAGGTTAATCAGGTAAAGAAGATGAAGGATTTTAAAGACTTGTTAAATGCAGATGGTAGAGCACCTGCCTGCTGTGTAAGGGGTCCCGGGTTCGATTCCCGACAGGGGGTAGACATTTTTCTCCAGCCAAGATAATTCCTCATCCTTCCCTTAGTCTGGAAGTATAATGGCGGCACCGTCTGGGTGGTTTTTCTCCGGTTTCCCCCTTCCAATCATCCATTTTACTTGCATTTCATATTATCCTCATCTTCTTCCTCACTATCATACCTGGTGCTTGACTGACCACTTGCTTCCAGGTCTTCACTCTGTCTGGTCCAGAGGTCCCTCTGCTCCCCGACAGGCGTCTGACCCTAGGCACTGACTTGTAAGTCCTAGGGGGTGTAAGTCGTACATAAGGGGAGGGTGATCAGGGAAAGAAAGAAAGTTAAATAGCGTTTGTTATGAAGAAAACTGCGTATGAAGTACCTAGTGACCCAAGTTTTAAGTTAAATAATATCACAATATTTAAACGCTTTGTCTTATTTGGCAGGGTATAAACTAATGTAATTCTTGCTTACTTTCTCTACCACCCAAAAATTTGATACCGATATTTCAGTGCAAATACACTTTTTGTGGTCGCCTTCCAAGGATGCGACACAAACATTACACAAAAATTCCCCAACCCAGACAACCCTTTAGGTAAAACCTTTTTTCAAAAAATTGTAATTAATTGTTCTTTCAATCTAGCCGTGTGAACAAAAACTGGAAACGTAGAATGAGAGCGAAAAATTCAATGCCATAGCTGGGATTCGAACGCAGATCTTCTGGTCTCCGCTCAGTTTCTCTAACCACTGAGCTACCATGGCAACATCCAGTACATTACATTATCCAACAATTCGCATTTTACCCGGTAAACATCAAAGAGATCTCAAATGGATACATATGAGGTAATGTACCCAAATAGCGACTTAGAACGTCTAAGTCACCAGCCTCATAGTTTAACCAACTAAAGGTCAATACGCAAAACATGCAGATATTTTAAAATTTCCAAGATAATTTTTGTTATTGGTTTGCTTTTTTCCTCATGCAATGGAATCTCAAATCATTACTCACGTTTAAAACATTGGAATATATCTTTACTGTATTCTTCTTATACCTGCAATAAAATTATAAGGAAGATTTATCTTCATTAATGAGAAGTATATGGAAGAATATGAATAATTTGTAGAAGAGTAAATAGAGAAAGTCATATGAATCCTATTGTGTAACCTCCATAACCCGGGATTGGCATTAAAGAAAATGATTGTGCAAAGGAGTTAGCTTACATAAACAGTTAAAGGTAGCTTATTATTTATAATTTTAATAATCGAGTGAAACTACCACAGTCAAGAGTGTCCTTAAAGTTTGAACTCGAGTCAGCAGTATGAGGTGTACGAATGTTACATCTGTACCACCGCATATTTTACCGGAGTTAACTCCATCCATTGCCGTGTTGCCAAATATATTTGTCATGATACAATATCAGTAACTCAGCGGACACAATTTTGAAATCTGAGTGAAGTAAAGGTCCTTACCTGAAGCTTAAGTGTCAGCAATCTTGACGTTTTACATAAGTATTATTGCGAATTTATTTTCACAGGTTAATTATCCTATATGGTTTCACATGTAGAGAGATGAGAAAACATAATTATCTTCTGCAGTTAAATCCAATAAATCGCTTTCCCCTACGTCTTTTCTTGCCCATTTTAAGCAAAGCTGAATAGAATTCCCTATCATCGTTGCCAAATTCAACCACTTCATGAAATACTTTTACTTTCTCTTCTACTTAGCCATAATAAATTGAGGAAGTAGGTACTGCATCCAATCCAAAAATTTATATAATGACTTCACCAGAGATAGACTCTTCCCAAAAAGAAAATTACCTAGTTGTCGACGGGCCCTTAAACACCACCCACCCATTCATTAATCCATCCAAAGAGAAAATCTTAGAAAATACCAAAATTTGTAGACATTTAAGTACTGTATCTTCCAAGGATGCCAAACGAAGATTTTTGCAAAAATATGCCAACCCAAACGAGTATTCACATACAATACTTTTTGAAAGATTCGATTTTCCTAAAAATGGATCAATCTCGTTTAGTTCAAATGTTCTATCCTTATGATATTTGCATGTAAAATAATATGCCTATCTTGAATTTTCTGGGAATATTCTGTGAAACCCTCTTCATTCGGAAGGAATTTTTTTCTCCGAAACCTGCGTCCTCTGCTAATAAGACCCAAATTTATTATACTTTTCTCTATCTTTTTTGTCTGTAGTAATAGCACGATAGGGTTTTATACGACGATTTTGAGAGTGCGAGAAAAATTATCCAAATATGAAAAGCTTGAGTGATATTTGTTTAAGAGTATTTCCGAAATAATTAATAAAAATTTATTTCATAGTAATAGTGATTTAAAAGTAAACCCACAACAACATTCATACATTTTAATTACGATGTATTTTCATAGTTCGCACGACTAATCCATTAGGCATTTGAGAATAACACTAATTTTAGCATTTATTCCAATGAAAGGAGGTATTAGACAAATGATGAATATAAGTGATTTCACTTATTCAGTAAAGATAAGTCTGTTCTACTTAAAATTACAGTTGTTAAAGATAACATTTTCAAAAGTAAATGAAACTCCTTATCAGAAAATGGATTGAAATTTCGCCCGTGATATTTGAAATACTTCTGTTGAAGAATTTTGATAGTTACATTCGATATGGTCTCCACAGCGTATTCCTTATAGTCATCATCATTTGATTTCTTCATGACTACAGCCCAATCTCTCGTGATATTAGCAATCTGTTCAGTTTGTGTGTGCACTGTAAGTTCAAAAACTCTCGTTGCAAAACATCTGAAACTGATTCCATACACATGACCTGATCTTTTCCGTATTTTTTGACTTCGTCTCTCCAATTATTACAATATTAATATCCTCACTAGAATATTCTCTATATCCTTCGTCTGCTATTTTTGAACGACTCGCTAATTATTTTTACTGCGCATTAATACTTTAATTCAAAATATTGGCTTAACAAAATAAATAACTTTAAAAACTCACTCAAATAATCAAAATTAACAATAGTTATGGATCACAAAAGTAATTTCTAATAACTAATTAAACGAATTTAAGTAAAATTCGACAAAGCCCTTCCCTCGAATAAAAAAATTAGATACTTCAGATGTTCAAAAACGTAAGAAAATGTTTAGGTTGGCGGAACCGCAAGGAGGAGATGATATAACCAAAGAAATAACACCCCGACCAAGAGGTGATAATCCAGCATGAGTGGAATAGTGAGGTAAATAAACAATTAAATGAGCCCCGAGTCTACTTTACTAAGTACCAATAATATTTCGAACAAAACTAATTGAAACTCTGAAGTCTGGTAGATACTAATTTAATTTTAGGGAGGTTAATTTTCTTAAAACATACAAAAGATGATGAAAGCTAATTTACAGTTTGCTTGTTTCTCTAATTACCTTCTAAATAGCGGTCTTAAAAGTAGAAGGGAGATTAATGTGCTAATAAACTTGCACATCATAAATCACTGCTGTTTGTTCCGACAAATTGCGATAAACTTACTGACCTTTAATGTCCTCTTCATTTCTAACGCAACTGACTGAAACATTGTTTACTAAGCCTTATTTTAATATGAAAGTGACTAATTTGTCTATTTAACTTAGGAGGTAAAATACAGAGAAATGTAGGAAATCTTCGGAACGACTTCTGACAACGGTCATCGCATACAGCTGTAATATGTAAGATTTGTTGAATGGTAAAAGATGAAATTCTTTACTTACGAAAGATTTGAATATTCTCAGTACATAGTTACAACCCCCAAGTGACAGGATTATACAGGATATCCATATATATATTTCACAAACAAAAACTGTGACATCTGCCTGACATTGCAGGTGACCATAAAGATCCAGAATACAAAGATATATGACAAAGTCAAATTTTAAGGGAAAAAAATGATTAAAATTAAGATTCAAAGTATCTTCTACTTCTGGGTTAAGTTGAACGTGTTATTTAATGAGATTAAAAGTTAAGGATATTTTATACATGATTTTAAAGAGAGTATCTCTGCCCTCCCCCCTTCTAGGACAGTTCAACCGTAGCACAAAGGCCTGTCTCTGGCGCGGAGCACCTGGGTTCGATCCCCGGTACCGGCATGGGGATTTTTCTCCCACTGGGAGGTTTAGCAAGGGATGCACTTCGCTTCGTTAGGTTCCGAAAAGCCCAATTGAGGAGCTACTTGAAACAGAAGTGGCGAACATAATTGGCCGGAAGGGCTCGGGGCGCTTACCACGTCCCACCCTCCAGTTCTCCACTCCACTTATTGTGCCAGTAGTAGGCAGAGGTGGGGGAGGCAGCGAATGGGCGGTAAGTCTTAGCTCGCGAAGGGGTTAGTACATTTCAAAATGTGCCCATATGTCATTTCTGGAGTCCTATCCTACCATCCTATGTGCAGTAGGGAAAAAGCATTTAAAAAATCTAAATTTTTCCCTTACTTGGGGCGAATAATATAGATCTATTATTATCATCAGCAGTATTTTCTGAGCGAGAGGTCATATTAGTGCACTATTTTCACAGATTTAGAGCTAGGAGATAGCTCATAAATACAACCTACATCTCATATAAATATTACAATAATGTATTGTTAGTACAAAGTTGTATTTTTGTTTTCTCTTCCAGGTACCTAGTAGGCTAAACCAAAAATTCGGCAGTTTGAAATACATGTTTTGAAGTTCCTGAATCCAAAATGTTATATTTTAGGTGTGTGTGTGTGTGTGTGTGTGTGTGTGTGTGTGTGTGTGCGTGTGTGTGTGAGAGAGAGAGAGAGAGAGAGAGAACATCAACATTCAACTCCAATGAATACCAACCTTGGTAACTAGGTTTATTATCTTCCAAAAATATTACACAGTGTTCCTAGAAAATCCCCCGAGACAAATCTACTTCTTACGCAGAAAAACTTATTTATTTTCCACTTTCTCAAAATGGCCCTGATGATTTTTATCAAAATACTACCTATTTAAGATATTTACATGAAAAATAAGATATGCCTTCTGAATTTTCCGGGAACAACTTGTGAAGTTCTCTTCATCGAAAGGAATGTTCTATAACGGGTAAAACACAAAGATAGAAGATATCATGTATCAGATTAAAAATGTGGCTCTTTAAAATTTACAATTTCTTTCAGAAACTTTTAATGTGGCTTAAAGAAGCAAAAATGCATTTATGGCAGTAGCTAGGAATATGGAATCCAAGTTAAGCGAATTGATCCCCAGGGCCTAATTCGTTTAGATTCGAAACCGGAACGAGAAGTTGGCAGTTCGAAATCCCCTTAGGACATCTCCAACTCTGGTGAGCCAAATGTCGGAAAACTATCTTAAAATTAGCCATTGAGCATTTCCCACGAATCAGTGCAATTAATACAACATCACCATTCCTCGCCTGGAGTGCCTTGTAGTGTAAGAATGGGCGTTAGCCCTGTTAAAAGACTTACATGAGCACGTAACCTGTTTGGGAGTATTTCTTTAACCGTATGGCATAGAAAGTTATACAAAAAAGAGAAATCTATCTCCCCTATATTCTACGTACATTTGCCTTTCATTTGACATTGACCAATATATACTTTTGCAAAGATAGAGAAATGTTTTAATAAGTAATTCTTGCTGAAAGATGATAAAGGATGCAACCTGTTTCTAACTCTTTTGTACTGTACTTGTAATTAAGGATACTAAAATTTAGGGTGGAAAAAGTCAAAAGCTTTTATTATTTATTCGAGGGAGGCTATAATCTGAAGTTCTTCTGGGATTTTCGTAAAAGCTGCGATAATCTGCCCTTGTGTGAAGTTTATTTCTATGAAAACTGATTGGATTATGCATTTAATTACAGAATTATTCGTGGTGGTACTATTTTAATGTATACGAGTATTATTGTAGTTATGATCATTGATATGAGGGTTACTAGATATGTATTGAGACAATAAAAAATTAAAGAAACCTTTTGTTTATCCCAGTTCTCAAAGTATCCCCCCTATCACTCTATGCAGCGCTCCAACCCTGGAACTTCTGGAAGCAATTATGCCTCTCAGTTTCCGGTACTACCCTCTTCGTATGCTTAAACTGCTTCTTAGGACAACAAAATCGTGACCTGGAACTCGATTTTTCACAGTAGGGAATAGGAAAAAATTCCTTGGTGCTAGATCGGGGCCATAAGCTGAAGGAGTCAGCAATTTTGCTCGATTCCTTGCAGAAACTCCATTGTTACATTAACGGTGTGAAGTGATGAATTGTCATCGCGCAACAAAATGCACCTAGGTTCTGTCTTTGGACGCCTTCCTTTGATTTTCTGAAACGCCTTTTGGGAGGCAAACTTCTGTGTACCATTTTGTAGTAACAGTTCTGAGCTCAAAGTTACCTTGACCGCTTGTGGAGAAGAAAGTAGCAACAACTTTCTTTCCCGCGCTCTTTTGTCTCTTGGCCATTTGTTTCAAGATCAAATTGATAGATCCATGTTTACAGAATCAAATTAATGCAAAATTTCTCTTCAAATTTTAGAGGTAATCAACGCGATATTAACAATAAATATTCACGAAAGTAACTTCTAACTATTCTATATATTTCAGAATAATAAATTCTGTAAAAATATCTGAAGCAAGGCGAGACTTTTCGCAGTTAATGTTTCCAGCATTTCTTGGCAACATTTCATCATTGGCTCCCATTCTGCGAGTTTCTGTGCTTCAGACAAGTTATGGTGAACCCATTTTGAAGACATGTTTCATACGTCAACGGCGCTCTTGAAGAATGGTTAAAACACTCAGCAAACTAATTTTTAATGTCATCTCACTGTCCTTTGTGAGTATAATCTGACCTAATCATTCTTTACAGCGGTGATATTTTCTCAATCACGTCTTTTGGTGGTCTGCCACTCTCCTCCTTTTATAAATACTTAAAAATAAAATTATAGAATATTCTCTTAAAATGAGAATTAAACTATCTGTACCATGATCCCCTCAAATTCTCCAAAGCCGTGGAACACGAGTAGGTTCTGAAAGTCCCCTGAAAACGCTAAAGAGCCAGAGTTTTCAAAATCGTACAAAATCATCGCAAGAAAATGCTTGGAATCGCAAGAACGTTCACAATTTCCAGCATTTAAACACAGAATAACGGAAAATGAAGGGCTCAACAATAATCTGCCTGTAGTCGTTGCAATAACAATTAGTCAGTGGTTTCGCCCAGCGACAATGCTTTCTCTAGGGCTGGCCAAATTCCGTGTCTCAGTACTTATCTAGTGAACCTCCTGCTAAAGTAAGTAAACATGAAATGACAGGACTTATCGTGTTTGTGGTCTCCTTGAAGTTAGAGGCGATAGCTTATTGCATCATTAAGCGATGCAGCATTGCAAAATACAAGTACTAAACTGACTTTAAAGTTTAATTGTCAGTGTGTTTACATCTAAATGCGGAAGTCCTGCACTTTATTTATATTTTTCCGTGGTTAAGGATATTCTTCCCTCTTCAAGGTCTGCAAAGTATGACTGCGAGAGTAAATTTGCGTTTAAAATATTTAAACATAAACATGACGTTCCAATGATTGTTTCTGAAGTTACGCTCATCAACGTGACCATGGAAGAAAATGAAAGTTTTAAAAAGAAGCAATTTAAGCATGCTGTATAATATTTAAAACACTATAGAACTGACTAAGTCAAAACTAGTTTTTCTTACATTGAAACATAGGATAAAATGGTTGTGTTACTGAAGATGTGATATATTAATAGCGGTAAGTAAAATATTAGAACTTAATGATTAATATTAATACATAATGAAACCTGTGCTTCTTTAATTTGTTATGATTTAAGGCAAAGAGCAAGAACAAGTAATACCTACTTAAAGTTATGTTATCAGTAATGACACAAATATTTGCAGAAGACCTGAAAGTGAATAATTAAAGTTATGTTGAAATGATTCTTCTGGCCTACAGTGTATTTTTGCACTTTCAAAAAAACAAAGCTATAACGTTTAAAACAGAAAAAGCTCTCGCAGCCTATTTTTACTTGCAATAATTATGGAGGAATCTACATTTAAAAAAATCTTTCATAGGCACTTTTATAACATCGCTTAGTTAATTTATCCAACAACTCTGAATTAGTTTTGTTTCGGTTGATAATTCTGAAATTTGTATGACAAGTAAGAAATGTATACTTGGTTTATTTAATCTTTTAAAGAAAATACGATCCCAGCATGGCTCATTTACTACAAACATTCTTGCAAAGATAATTAAATGCTTCACGAAACTAGCTAACTGCATTGATGGAAAGCGTAACATAAATGTATTCCTTCACGAAATAAACTATTAAACATTTTAAAAGTATTAAATAAAAGAAAACTTCTATAAAGATAACGTTGCTTATAATCTAAACTTTGTCATGATTTGGAATCTGTGAAAAATAGACCCACAGAATTAAAAAAGTCACAAAGGAAATTCCTTTTTCTCTATCGCGAAATACTATTTTGAACTATATTTAGTTCAATTAGTAAAAGTAGGGCCATTGGGCACTTAAATGCGTATTATGTAAAGTTGGTAAAATATTTAAAGCTAATAAAAATACCTTCTTTACAGAAAATTAAACTCAAAATGGGTTTTGTAACCTCACCTTGAAGTATGATCCTGTTTTATTTCCGTTTATTTACACATAAGTATAATCTACAATACTCAGATGAGAAAATAATTGTTTATTTTCCGGGCGTAATAATTTTTCAGAATTTTCCTCTTCATAAAATTCTTCTTGCACATTAATGTTCAAACTATTTAACATTTTCAGGAAATTTAAAGTTTCTCTAAGTATGTGTGTGTTAAGTTACACTTATTGTATAATTTTTAAACATAAATATGTATATAGTCCTGCGTTCAGTGATAGTATTTTATTTTTGTTTTAATAAAGTGCTAAAGGCTAATTAAAGTAGGTAGGTAAAGCATACCTTTTTACTTATATGGATTTTCTAATCATGTAGATTGTCAGAAAAATCGTATTAAATATTTTATTCAAGAGGTATTTTATACTGATTCATAACAATTCTCCAGTACACATCAACTACTCCACCACTACGCTTAAGTTGTTGAATTCGAAATTACGAAGTCAGCTGCTTCTTCGCTTAGCACTAAAATATTTATCTTCTATTAAAAACGCATAAACCTAGTTTTAAGTTTGCTAACGGGAGTTTTCACCCAATATTTCTGTAATATTAATGTTCTAAATTTACTTAAAGTCACTTTTCTCAAAAGGTTTGCCTAATATTATCTCGAATGTTTACTCCAGTTACAGAGAAAAAAATATATTTGACATTTATTTCAAAGAAACTGTAAATTCCAACGTAGAGTCATATCAGACGGTGAATGAATGAAATGGTTGAAATAATGCTCAAATGAGCCCGAGGTCCATGGATCTTTAAGTTACCCGACATTCGTCTTCTCAGGGTAAGGTAAAACCAACTGTGAAGACATTCCAAGTATCACGGTAGAGAAAAAATGCAGAGTTTTAAAAATAGGCTTAGTACATCCATTCAAAAGCACAAAGCAGTTTTGATTGTTTATAGAAATAAGGCAAACGAGAGAAAAATAATAAATAGATTAAGTACATCTTTAGGGTAATATTCATTATAATTTGGGAAATTTAACAATATTAATGATAGAACACTGTAGTACCTAGAAATTCAGAACTGTAAATAGAGAAATATAAACATAGCATTAGTATTGCAATATTGCAAGCAATGGGACGTCCTGATTAAGGCAATAATTGAAAAAGAGATAAACAAGTTTGCCTATTTTACTTTGAAGTGAACATAATGTTTAAGTGCCTTAAGTTATTTCTGTATTAAATTAAACAGACGCTGCCTTGAAAGAGAGGAAATTCAGTAGTTAGATAGCTGTGCTATTTTAGAGTTGTCATAAAGGCACAACCTGTTAATAAATCTGTAGAAAAAGAGAATTATCAAAATGAATAGTAAAGGATAAAAACGTACAAGATATTTGACAGATAAAGTGTAACAATGTACAGAAGTATTAGACAATTTGGAAATAGGACACCTAAGAATTTTAGAACTATTTCATTCTGTGTAGTATGATTGTGCAAAATTGCAAAGAATCATGGGTAATTTGTAAACCATGTCTTGTAAAACACTTAGTTTCAATTGAAAGCATCGGAACAGATTAACAGTAAACTAGTAACCATTCCACGAGGAGCAAAAAGTAGACCGAATTAACATATAGCCAAATACTGCAGCTAAGTTTGTGTTGAAGAATAGTGTTCTTTTTAAATGCATATAGACTCAACGACAATGACAATAACACTTACACTAAACTCTCCTCCATCTAATAATATGCAGAATTTTAATATCCTCAGTTCGTTTTATATAAAGAGTTGATATCTATTCCTCGTTTTTAAATAACTGAGCACTTTTATACAATTTAAAAGAATAGTTTTGGATGAAATAAATTTGCTAAAACTTGTTCTTAGCATGTGTTAATATATAGGTTAGATTCCCTACCAGTGATACACCTGTAAATTGTTACGTATTTCAACTGAATACTTTTTGAGGTACTAAAACTCATTAAAATATTTAAAAGGAATAGTTTTTCAGAAAAAATACTGAAATTAACATTATAGAGATGGCATTTGAAATCTCTTTTAATATAAATTCCATTTATTCACACAAAAATGAAAATTTAAAACTTATCTGTAGGCTAGACAAGCTAAATTCATATACGGTTCATTGTGCATAACTGTATTGGCACCTAAACATTAAATATCCAATTTAATGGCGTGCCATTAAAACGTATTTATAGCAGGTTCAACACGGGTGCCATAAACATAATAGCCATTTTATGTACAAAGTTAAAAGACATTATATAGGTAGGTAGTGTTAAAATGTCCCCATTTAACTACTTGGGTTTAGTCGTCGATTCACTTACCTACATCTCCCGCGGAGTAGTTAGATTTAGCCACGTTGTATGCAGACACAAAGTTCAGTTGTCCTCAGCAAACTGCGCCAATGCACCATAAAACAACAAAACACTTTTGTGAAAAGAACAGGTGAACGTCGAACACTCGAGTGTCGTTTGTTGACAGCACAAGAAGAATGATGAATATCTTTTGTTTTTTATTGTTTTGCTGAGGATGCTTATGGAAATTGCAGCACACGAGTAGAAGGTGAGTTGGCATGTGGCCGCTTCACCATTTAGGAAGTAAGGCAAGCAAAAATCCCTGTACAGACGCCTCCATTCGCAAACGAAAGAGACAAACTCTTGTGTATGTGTGCTTCTGCGCCCTAGCTAAGCCTGTTGACTTTATCGACCTGTCTCTTTCCCTCCTTATCCCCTCTCCTACATACACACACATGCTTCGGCGTCTTCTCCTGGAGTGTTCTCTCCCTCCCGCTGGCAAGCAATCTTCTTTCTCCCACTTCAACCCTGCAGGCACGCCCCCTTCCTGGCCAACCCTTACAAGCAACCCCTTGTTAGTCTGGACCAACCAAACAGCATCCCCATCTGCATGCGTATAGCGGTGCCTCGAAAAGATTGTTAGTTTTGTTACAAAAAGAAGCTACATAATCCTTGTAAATATGCATACATCTCAACATAACGGCATACCAACCCTAGGGAGTGAAATATACCTGCTGTCTGGACACTAAATGTCCAGAATCTTCTCGACTTATCTGTGTGGCTTTAATGTTGAGGACCGTTTCACTACCTCGGTGTATCGAGGACATTATTCTTCTCTACTTAAAAATTCCGATGTTAACATTCACATGACTTTCTTCTCCCACTATCGTTTATTAGTTTCTCTAATACTATAGCAAGTAGGGGAAATATTGTATTCGACCCCAAAAATCCATGTCGAGATTTCACCGAAAGCACATGTTTTGAGGCCCCTGAATCAAAAAAGGAATTTTTAGGAAAAAGTCCGTGTATGTGAACAGCGTAACTTAAAAACGAAATGTCTGTTAAAAATCAAAGTTGGTATTTAAGTTTAACTACTCCTAAAAATGGGAAACGAAAATTGTCAAGAAAATTCCTCTACCCTAACTATTCTTTATATGGAAAATGTTTCGAAAATTTTGATATTCTCAAAAATGGCTCTAATCATTTTGATTAAAATATCATTATATTTAAGATATGTTAATGATACATGAAATGTATATTTTGAATTTTCTGGCTATAGCCCCTGTAGTCCTTTTTACTCTTGATGATTTTGCATAACTGGTAAACCGTAAGAGATAGACCAAGCCTTACTGTACAAGAATGTAGATATCGTTCAAACACACGTTATGTCCAAATACATTTTTGTGGAGTTAACCATTTCCGACACATTTCTTGTTATTTGTGTGATTTTGCAATATACGTTTCTCATTTTTTTATCTCTTGGCCGTGCAAAGAGAAAGAAGTTTCAAATTCTTTATATAGCGACCAGCTTTGAAAAATTTGACTATCGCTCATAGCCTACTGTATTCCCATATTCTTGCACCTACAGGAAAATTAACAAATTTTTACATGAAGAAGATAGAGGAATACGTGTTTATAGGAATAGTTAGTACAAAAGTAGAGGAATTAATGCAAGTGCAACACATGAGAATTTTTTGTACCTGCAGCTACTGCGAACTATTCCTAGAAAGCTTACTTTTCTGCGTACTTCATGTTAATCGAAATGCATGTTGGATAAATAGTTCCATTATACATTTCCGTGTAGGTAAAAAGAAGCAAACAGCAGATTTGATAGTCATCGATGTAGAGCTAGGATTTGCATGTAAATGCAATGCTATAGTCAAATATTTTAAAGCTTTGAGATTCCATTCTCTTTACACACTTAATATATAAAAAATGAACAACAATGTTCCATTTCACGAAACGTCGTTTTCCGAAAACAAGGAATATCTCCGAAATCGTTCACCCTACAAGAATATTTATTGAGACATAAATTGTGTATTTTAGCAAGATCTACATTTTTTGTAAA
Source organism: Tenodera sinensis (assembly GCA_030765045.1). Taxonomy (NCBI): domain Eukaryota; kingdom Metazoa; phylum Arthropoda; class Insecta; order Mantodea; family Mantidae; genus Tenodera; species Tenodera sinensis. The sequence goes on from CM060969.1 coordinate 46,179,056, forward strand.
GCATGATTTGGTCTATCTCTAACAGTTTACCAGTTATGCAAAAGTCGTCCAGAGTAAATACAACTACAGGGGTTATAGCCAGAAAATTCAAGATATTCATTTCATTTGTCATAAAAATATCTCAAACATATGGCATTTTAGTCAAAATCGTTAGAGCCATTTTCAAGAAAATCAAAATTTTCGAAAAATGTTCCATGTAAAGAGTAGTTTAGGATGGGGCTATTTTCTTCAAAATCGTCGTGTCGCATCCTTGAAAGACATTAAACGTAGTTTTTGAGTTATGCTGTCCACAGACTGACAGACCCACAGACACACATATTGAGATATTACGTTGTTTGTGTAAAATAACGTTCTGCCTCTTACTGCAAAAATATTTATTTTGGAAAATTGAACTAAAGTGAACTCTTGGTTATTCGCTTGGGGATTATCTGAGCACCTTCGCACAGAACAAACAATTAAGTCGCTGAGACAGAGAGCTTTAGGAGACAACAATGAAGTATTCCCACGTAACAATAGATTGTTGTTTCAATTGTTGTAGGCCTGTGTGTTCCACGACAATCAAAAAAATTTCTTCTTGTGTTGATGAGCTTGTAAGGTCAACGAAATAATTTATTGTTGAGTTTGTACGTTTATTGTTTAACTGATTTCCAGCTGCGATGCCTCCTATACGTCAAAATTATCATAGAAGTTAAAGTCTTGGGGTACACACAATAGATGATTCATTCCTAATGATGGAGCTTTGACTCTCTGCCAGGGTCGTAATAAGAAGATTACATGCTCAATTAAATCACAATTGGACCTTAAAGTGCACAGTGGCCACATACTAGGAATAAATCAATACTAATATCTAAAAAGCAAATCCTATCTGCAATGCAGCAGTCTTCAAGTGCAAGGAATGCATTCTTCTATGGCATGTGTACTGCTATGGTTGCTGCATGTATTCCATGGCACAAGCTCAGGGTAGGTACCTAAATATACGCATTTTTAGAGAAGCAGGCGGATGCCTAACGATTTTGTGCTCCACAAAAGCATTCGTGTTTTGAGGAAGTGCAACGTCACACATGGATCGTTGTCGATGAAACTACGATGTTGCTGATCTTTTGCATTTAAACGTTCCCAAGATTGCAGATTTCATGAATAATTTATTGTTGCAAATAATTACTTTTTATGTGTTGATCTGCCAAGTAAATACTTAATTGAATTGGATTTGAACAGTACAAGAAAACTAGATCTTTCTACGGTTAAATTATTTATACTTCTTCATGTAGACCCTGCGGCCTGTTACCATCTCACAAATGAATTTCCAAACCACGATTTTTCTGGCAGGAGCGGAAGTAGTCTATAATATTGTCAATTTCTGTGGCTTCATTAGTCGGCTAAGTATGGCTCTTATGTTTCGTGTTACAGCGATCAGTGGTAACAAGGATTAGTGGAAAGGAGACAATCGATTGAAAATCCGAGGTTTTGGACCAAAAGTGTGTTTTTGCCATTAATCAACAATTCTTCGCCTCTTTCTTATTTAAAATGGTATAATATTTAACTCTCCGTCATTTTTATATATCGCAATGGCTATTTAAATATGAAAGTGCACACCATTTACATTCCCATTAAATTTTATTTTCTTCGCTTCTCAAAACTACACATTTCTTGGTATGAAAAGTCCTTTGCGAAGCAGTTTTGGTCAGATTGTTATTTGGAATATCAGCTCCTTAGTACAAAATAAATGTTATAATCTCGTCTGGCTTTTATTAAGAGATGGTTTGTTGAGCATGTAAGCTTCAATAAATAATGAACTAACCTAAAAAATAAAACATTGCTAATAGAAAAAAATTCTTGCATCTTCTGCTTTCATTAGACAGCAAAATCCATACCAAACCTGATTTGCATATGTATTAGGAACACGCTCAAAGTTGCCGCAATGAAAGCTTGCCAATCTATAGGATGCGCAGAAGACTATTTTGGTAAACGTTCCGTACCGTACCATACACCTGTTGCAGGGCGATAGTATCCCTATTACGGACTCCAATATCTAACAACGTCTCGAGGTGTGCATATAGCCGTCAAGAGTAGAGGGGAAGTAGACAGTGAGTGGAAGTGGAATCAATCCAGTGAGGTAACCTGGCTTTATCTGAGTAGTACCGAAGTTTCGCGCAGCTCTCGTTGGCAAGCTTCCGTTGCGTCACATGTACCAAAAATTACACCTGAAAGACGAAAACTGTTCCGCAAGAAGTATTTTATGTTCCTACTACAATTTTCTTAATTAAACAATTGATGAAAATGATTGGAGCAAGAGTCACAAACTGTGCAGGGAGACTAAACGAACGAGGTGACGCCGCCGTAACGTGTACGACACGCATTCGGGGGATCCTGGGTTTGATCCCCGGCGACCGCGCACTCTGATATGGGTGTTTCCTTGGTTTCTCCTTGTCACTTAGGCGAATCCTGGGGTGCTTAATTTCATACCAGGATTTTCATTCCACTAACTTCTCTTTCAGGTGTGCTTTCAGGCACATTCGGTGCCGGAAAGATGGTGCGGATGCTTGCCCATTCAACTGCTGTTGTCGGCGCTAGGTAGCGTTGTGCTGTCCTCTCGCAGGGGACGCTTGTACGATACTAGATCCGGAGTGATGGTGGCTGTCCAGCTTGGCGCCGGGATGAAGAGATCTCAGGAATTGTTAAGGACTTCAATGCATCTCTCTGGCAAGTCTGTCTGCGATCTGTCTGGATCCTGCGGTTCCCTCACTTCATAGCTTCCTCCTGGGGGGGGGGGGGGGGCTGTTAGGCGCAATAGATCTGTGTGAAGGTTGCAGTGCGCAGGTGTAGCCCTCCGAGTACACTTTTTACCCTTTTGCCCATTGCTGCGGATACGAGGAACAAACACGCAACATTTAAAAGCTGATTCTCTAATATTGTGGAATTCAGCACTTTCACTATACTCTACCCTTAAACGGCCACACTCAGAGTGTGTTTGTTCCAATATTAGCTTATATTATTTATTCTTATTTAGTTTCAGTACCTATTAGTTAGGCTGCGATAATCGATTTTCTCAAAAATGGTTCTAATGATGAGTAAAATACGTTTATATGTTTAAAATATTTAAATGACAAAATGACCTGAATTATCCTTCAATGGAAAGGAATTTTGCATATTTCTGTACAACTGATTAACCGTAAGAGATAGAAAAAATAAAGAAAAACACACAACACAAAAATGTAAATCACTTTCAAACACACAGTTAATTTCAAATAACTTATTACGACAACAGCCATTTCAGAGGTATTCCATGTTATCGGTTTGAATTTTCAGCACCTCTTACAGGTTTAATGCACTGTCACTATTCAGTTGTTTCTCGCTATGTCATGGAACAACACGGCCAGCATATAGCGATTCAGTTTTTAAACATATGACTATCATTTCGATTTCCTTTATACCTCTTGTATCTTCCACGTAATATGTAATGAAACTACTTCTGCAAAGGTTTACCTCATTAATAAATAATGGTTTGTAGAATCCGTATAAAAAGAAACAAATAATAGGTAGAGGACAAAGTCAGGTAAATTTTCTATTTCTCTCTATTAAACTACAGAGGTAAGAAAATTATGAAATACACAGCAAAATTTGCGTTACTCACTTCTCTAGATTTTGTCTCCAAGTTTGTGAAGTTATAGGCAGTGAGTGAAATACTTACATATATTCCATCAATTAGAAATAAATTCTGTGTATATGAAAAAGGAAAACAAAACCACAATTCTCTGCAATAATTTTGCCAAAATGGATTTTAGAAATTCTTTGTCTCAATTCAAGATTATATCTGGAGATTAAAAATTAAGTCGTGTTTCTTATAACTGTGGCTAGGAAGTGGAGGAAAAATTCTTTTTTATTCTGATCCCTGAAGAAAAGGCCCAACAATGTTCAATACGGTGCATTACAGGCCAGAAAAATGTAGATTTAATTTGTCCTTTTCTGTCTTTTTTGGCATTTTTTGATTTGGATGTCCTTTTCTATCCTTTTTGCCTCATTTAACAGGTTTTTTGGCATCTTTGCCTTCTTTTGTCTATCTTTTTCCTGTTCAACAGAGTATAACCTCAATTCCAATGTCTTTAATTAATTTTCACTGCTAAAACTGGCTACAATAAGTAGTTGAGGAAATATATACGTCCTGGGAGCGACTACTGAACCTTATTTAACTATCCTGTTGTTTTTTACCTGCATTGTATTAGTTATCTTGACCAGAGGGTAGCAGTGGGTAGGTTGTATGCACCTTATGCTTGACCGAAATTTCACAGTTTGTGAACGAAATCCAAACCATAAATATGCCTAAAACTAAGCCTAGTAAAACTGCCTTTTTTGGGGGGCAACAATTTAACCGGAGCTATTTTCTACTGGTGGAAGTACCTTTTTCTGCAAATATTGCGAGATGAAGGCTAGTGCACAAAAACAGTTTCATATTTAGCAGCATATTGGGCATATGAAACACCAAAAACACAGAAAAAAACTGAAATTATTAATTAATTTGGACCAGTCCTTTATGCCCGTTTTTTCAGATATCTCCTTTTTATGTATTTTAGGTATATTTAGGGGTCCTTTTAGGCAATTTATGGACCTTCAATTTCCAAATCCTACTTATAAGCTCTCCCACCCCCAAACATGTAGGTATTCTTCGCGTTGCGTTTCCTTCCCCTTTCCTATGATTGGTTAATATACGCCTTTGAAAAAAAGTCGTGTCCAATGCAACGACAGGTGATAAAAGCGGTATATAAACATACTAAAATGATAGAGGCACGTATTTTGTGATTCACATATAGACTAATGTTAAAATGAACAGCCATTTAAGCAAGAATCAAACTCATAATTATAAATTGGCTACTATACCAAATATATTAACACTTTTTTTCAAAACGTTGGCTCAACAAAAAAAACAAAAAAAAAAAAAAAAAAAAAACAATCTTAGTTTAAACCATCTATTTATTGATAAGAATTTGTATATATTCCAGATGTATTAATTTCGTTACGTAATTTATTTAACTTATACGGTTATTTACTGTTAATCTGACAATTATATTCGAATATATTGCAACGTCAGAGACGTTCAATGCCGGGCTGCCTCGCGGGACTGCTGTATGTATGCGATGTTAACAATCGAGGCGGCAGAAACAAAAGAGGTGTCGAGAGCGTTCTCGAAGCTTCTAGCTAAGTCATTTCCATGCGTTTGTGTAGAGGTTAGAAAGGTCCATGTGACGTAAACTTCAGTTTACAAGGACGCCCTAGAAGAACAGTTGGACTTGAGTTATAGACACGAGTTCAGTGAAGATTTAGCGAACGTCTTCAATGATTACATCGTCGTAATTAATCCATAAAACACAGTAAATGAAGAAAGGCACTAAAAGAACTGAGCAAAATTATCAAAAGTAAGACTGCCAATTGTGATTTCCCGAAAGACTGTAGACTTTATTAACGACATAAAGAAAATTGTGAATTCGTGGTAACATTTTAGAAGATAATAAAGTTATAGAAAAGTAATCAGACTGATTTTGACATTTGCGTCAATATTTGGCACCGTAGATTCCACGCACGCAGCCAATGAGAGGTGCCTAGTCACGTGACAGTTAAAATATACGGGGCAAAGTTACGTGGAACAGACCTTGGAAATTTGTTCTATAATCACCTTTTCTTTTCTAAGCCCGCCTTTGTAGTGTGATGGTAGCGTATCTGCCTTACCTCCAAGAGTTCCTTTGATTCTCGGTTAAGGTTAGTCATTCGGACAAGCTTTTCCGTGGGTTTTCCCTTATCGTGAGAAGACGAATGTCGAGTAACTAAGCTCTATGTACCTCGGGCTCATTTGAGCACCATTTCATCCACTTCATTCATCGTCCGATACGACACTATATTGAAAGACATTAATATACAAAAAAGTTTATGTAGCTTATAAAGCCTAAGCAAGAAGAATTGGCAATCCAATATTGTTACTGAAGGTATGTAAATATTCACAGTGGCCAACAGCCGATAAGTTTCATACGAATAGTAAAGTTTGATTTGATTTTGGATATTTGTAACTTAAATTTAGAACTTGCAATAATTTTATCGTAAAAATACACTTCAGTCTAGTAATTTGCACACCTCTATACGGAATATTTTCCAAGACACATTATACATATTTGCTTCCTTTTTGAGCACATGCCACACAGCTGATTCACTACCACTGCATAAGATGCGACTGTCTGAGCCAGAGAAGCGCTCAAATGCTCGTAAGATATCTTCACCTTCCCCTTCCTTCATACCTTAGACCAAGCATTGTAAAACTGCTCATAAACACCCTCCTAGTGCTAATTAATATAACGGTGTGTTATACTGCCAGCAACGTGCCGGCCCATATGTGTGTGTGAGGACGGGAAACGGGCCGCAAGAGATGTAGAAAATACTGCCACTTCCAGACCCAAGTATAAAGGTAAACTTTGAAAAGTTGTTGTTGGGTATCGTTAATCTGTTTTATGTCTTAGTCCCACAACGTTAAGGTTTACACAAGCGCGAGCAGTTTTTCTCTCTTCATTTTCTCCTCCCTCAGCTTCATTCTGTTCACAATACTCTCCATTTACTGTGCCAAAAATATAATGGAAGTGTTTATATAAAAAAAAAAGAAAAAAAAAAAAGAAAAAAAAAAGAAAAAAAAGAAAACCAACGTGTTGCAATCACATAACTTTCTCTCACCGTTCTTCAACAAAATTACAATGGGACAAATTACACTCCCCACCAGTCTGACAAATGACAAAGTTCAGGAACTTTTTCTTGTCACTTTATTGTCCCTTCTAAAACTGAAGCACAAGACAGTTCTGTTTTACACATTTTTGTACAATCTACAGTTCTTCGCGACGTTACAACTCACAGCTGCTCCGCCTTCTCGTAATCTTGACACATACTTTTCTGTCTTTCAGTTCTCTCTGTGCAACAGCTAGCTTCGACGATACGCCCACTCAACACTCACTAAAATTGCTTCACTTCATTTGACGGCTCATGTCTATAACAGTATCTGGCGATACGCACATCTAAATTACGACACACAGTGTTAATATCTTTCACGTTTAACATTCACGACTTCATTACTCTTCTCTCGCCGTAGTCGCAGCACGGATCTTTCTCGAAATCTACCTTTTCTCGAACCTCTCAAACTGGCAGTAGAAAGTTCGCGAACAGTGTGGAAACACTTTGTTCTGTCGCGCTCATTGTCGTCGGTCGCGTATTCACAGTAGTGGTGTGAGGTACAATCTTGACGTTGGCTCTTTGATGTGCTACCACTGGCCGGTATCACACTATTCTTACAAAACCTTACTATTTTATATAAGTCATATTAAATAGGATAAACATATTTGTAGGAATGGTTTATAAGTATAGGACGATTAGTAGAACACACTAGGCTTAAGTAAAGCTCAGATCTTTTAAAGGCTTCTCCCTATGTGCATGACCATGAGGGTCAGAAAATAGTATTGGACAATGGACGACCCTTCCAATGAATCGAAACAACAATAGAAGTCAGTTCAGCATCTTGTATGACCCACACGGCTATGCATTTTTGCTTAGTTTGAGACTTGATTGTGATTTATTTTCGCACACATCTTTGTGGAATGTTGTCACATTCTAGAGTGAGAACATCTGTAAGCTCTTGAAGAATCTGAGGAGCTATAGGACACTTCTGGACATTGCGTTCTAGCATACCCACAAATGCTCAATGAAATTGTGGCAGTTCATTGTCTCATTCTGTAAGGTGGCCATAGTGGCACCAGCTGCATGGATTCTAGCATTGTTTTGCTGAAATACAAACTCGGGTCCCATCCCAACTGCAACAGACATAACAGACATAACAGTACACCAGCAATGTAGCTGACAGCATTTTGTGTCCGAATGACTACCACAAGATTACTTTTACCGTCAATACTGATGTCAACCCACAGCATGACTGACCCAGCGCCAAATCTATCAATTTCTTGGACTGTAGTTTCATCATAATGCTCTCCACGATGACGATACACAAGCAGATGTCAATCACACTATGTTAAACGAAAGCGAGATTCATCTGTTAACAGTACATTGCACCAGTGATAAAGATGCCAGTTCCTATGTTGTCGAGCAAACTTCAATCGATCTACTTTGTGATGTCCTTCAATCGAGGGACCTTACGAGGTCTTAATCCTACCTCTCGAAGTCTGTTTTGTGTTGTATGACCACTCACAATAACATCAGTTGCTGGTCTCAAGTTATTTAGATGGTCTCTAGCAGTGGCAGTGCATCGCTGAAGGGCACAATTGACCACATATCGATCATCTCTAGCTGACGTTTTACGTTTTGGACTCTGGCCTACTCTTGTGTCAAACCTTTCCAAGAACAGATGAAGCCACACTGACATCTCTAGCCGATGCTTGAACTACCCAACACTCCTGTATCAATGTGACCACTCGAAGAACTTTAGCTTCGAACAGGTACCTCATTTTAAACTCTTTGAATGTAAATACTTGTAGAAAGAGGAATAGTCCGTTGACGACACGAAAAAGACACTTCAAGAATAAATGAATCATTTCATTCCATACATAGCCCATTTCAGATTTCAATATAACGCAATATACTATAATATTGTCAGCAGGCCATGGCTCTAAAGTTGTCGTGGTGGATTGCATTATCTTAACTCAATATGTCCGAACAGTAATATGTATTACATACACCTTCATTTCAAACTGGAAGTATATATACTACGCTCTAACAAAATTTTGTCCCTCTAATTATTTTGAGCAGTGTGTGTGTGTATATGTGTGTGTGTGTGTGTGTGTGTGTGTGTGTGTTTGTGCATGCGCGTGCATGCATATTATTCTGTTCGTCATGAAAATATCTTTAACATATAGCATTGTAATCAAAATCTTTAGAGGCACCTTTTAGAATTAAAAAAAACTGACGAAACGTTTACCATGTAAAGCATAGTTTGATCTTTGAAATATTTGTGTTGCATCTTTGATAGATGGTGAATTTAAACACCAAGTTTTGTAATTATCGCTCGCTTCATTTTAAAGTTTTGCCAAGAGCACGTATCCATGCACATACATAGACAATCTAAAATTCCTTTTTACTTTCTCTACTGATAAGTAGAAGGAAGTATTGTAGAAAAGTATTTTAGAAAAAGGTCCATGTGTGTGCCTGTGTGTGTATCTGTGGACAACATAACTAAAAAACGAAAAGTCGGTTAAAAACCAAAGTTAGTATTTAACTTTAATGTCTTTCAAGGATGCAACACGAAGACTTTGAAGAAAATAGTCCCGCCCTAAACTAACCTTCACATAGAACATTTTTCGGAAATTTTGATTTTCTTGAAAATCGCTCTGACGATTTTGATTAAAATGTCCAATGTTTAAGATATTTGTATGACAAATGAAATGTATGTTTTGAATTTTCTAGCTATAGCCAATGTAGTCCTGTTTACTCTGGATGACTATTGAATAACTCGTAAGCCGTAAGAGACAGACAAGTTCTTAATGTACAAAACATTTAGATCTCACTAAAACACACAATTTATATCTTAATAAATCTTTTGTAGAGTGAACCATTTCGGAGATATTCCTTGTTATTTGTGTCAGATTCGGAAAACTTGAAACTTTCGTGAAATGGAACATCGTTGTTCATTTTTTATATGTTAAGTGTGCAAAGAGAACGAGATCTCAAAGCGTTAAAATATTTGACTATTGCACAAAGCCTACTGTATTCTAATATTCCCCTTGCACCTACAAGGAAATAAAGAAGAGGATAATTTGTACAAATGTTTATCTCAACTAACACAAAGAAAATTTAGCAATAAGAGTTTGTAAGAATGGTTAGTACAAGAGTAGAGAGAGTCATGTGAGTGCAACACGTCAGATTTTCTTGGCCGCAAGCCTGTATTTTCCCTGAAATCTCGATATCGAATTTTGCAGTTTCTACTTGCTGTATTTATGCTTAGAGAAATTAAAATGGATACAATACACGGTTAATTTTTATTCTCCCAGATTTAAAGTGTTTTATTGGATGTGAACGTATTATTTTCCCTTCATATCATGAATAATTTGCCAAAATATAGTTTCTGTAACTCGACCATTATCAACAGGTTACTGCTGTATTCAATATCGTGTGCATGCCAATAATATCTAATGGCCTTATACCGGTACTCCAAGTTGCCGTGGCAAATAGAAGGAAAAGCCATTTTGTGTTATTCTTTTCTTCTATAAACGAAAATGCAAAAACCTTGTACATTTCTAAATGCAGAATAATTAAGATTAATTAGACATCATGCTGTGCTCATAATAGGTTACAACGCAGTCCGTAACAGTCCTCTCCCAGGAAGTATATACCTACATTCAAGTTGTTTAATGATTCAACACGCCAGGTAAAACAGATGAAATGCAGACAAAAAACTCAACACAACAATTCATAATGTCATAATTATTGTTACATCTAACTCATGTATATTTTAATACGATTTAACAGTATCATTATGGCACGTGCGACAAGCATTCATTAGTGTCATTATCACCAAGGTCACCTGTTACATAAATTGCTATTATAGATTAAACTTTGCAAATATTCCACTATAATTGTTGCAATATTATACGCATATTAGTTGTTTATGTAACTAGTGTATAGGTAATGTGACTGATTGTGACACGACTATATACTTAAAGCGTGAGCGAAACCGAACGTACAATGTTTAATGCAACTTTGGTATTCAAATACATAAATACAATCAACAAATTTGCTAAATGAAAAACTATTATGTATCAAACATCAGAACTATATGATGTCTGACCCGTTGCTAAGCAGACGTTTCATTTGTTTCAGCACTTATAGAGGAAAATGGAAGGTAATGATAAAACAATTGAAAATATAGATTGTATAGTACTAAGAGTTTATTGGTTCCAGAAAAATTAAAATATATTTACGAAAAGGAATATGAAAAGTTAATGAGGTTACTCTTGTGTTTGAATGTTGCTGCACTTGTAAGAGTGACAGTTTCAGGTTTTCTTATAGGCACATTGAAAAAAAATATTGTGACTGCAAATGACATCATTTTGGCCTTGCTTTCATGGTAATTTCATAATGTTCAGGCCATAGTGTCAGAAAGAGAGTAATTTTGCATGACTTATGCCGTCATAATAATGCTAGGATTGCATAAATTAATGTTATAGTTAGCAACAAATTTTTCTTCTATATTAGGGGGTGGCATATGAGGAACTATCTCAGCACATGCCTACCGATTGTGGGAAACCATGAAAAACTCAAGGTCAGAATGACCATCCTATGGGAATGGAACTTAAAGCTTTCCCGTGGAGGAATCTCGTTCAGTACCCAAAGCATTACGATACTTTTCGCAGTTCTTTATTAGTAATTGAGCTATGGGCTACTTTCTAATTGAAAAAAAAAAAAATCTAGAAAGGAAACTTGAGATTTCGATCCGGAAACGTCAGGAACGGATCAAGAAAGCTTAAGCTGATCTGGAGCTCTTGCATGACGAGAAGAGGGGCATAAAAGGACGGTTTTAGTCACAGAGTGTTATTACAACCCTCAGAATAGCTCCTGCCATAAAACCATTAACATAACTCGACCATAACTGTGCCGGACTCGGCACTGCTACTGCCGGATTGCCTCATGCTCGCGGAGACCGTCCGGTTTTTGCTTTTTTCTTTAACATTCTCGCTGACGACGCGATATTACATATTCATGCTAATGGTTACTTAAGAGAAACGCGAGAGCTTGTTAATAAATAAGGCAAGCTTGTGTAATAGAGCCAGAAGTACCGCCTTGACAGCGCACTCTTTCCCACTTACCACCGCTTTTCTTATATGGGAAGGATGCAAATGCATCTAGTTTCTGTGGTTAAGGATATTTGACTTGTAATCAGTGCCAGCAGGTGGGGTTTGTACACAAATTGTATACCTAAGCAAAGTTTTAAACCACGCTCCAATCCAAATACTGCTTTTAGGAAGAACTATATCACTGTACAATATTAAGATTTCATTGCATATAAATCGCTTGATGTCTAATCAATCCAGTCAAAAATCACAAGAAAAAATCTGATGTGTTACTCTCACGTGATAAACACCCATTCCTCTATCTATTTAATGTTAATCAAGATAAAAATTTGTAGATTTTAACTCATTGCTAATATTTTTCTAGGTACCAGGGGAATACAGTGGGATTTAAACGATAGTCAAATGTTTTGAGAGATGTCGTTATATGATGACTTTGAAATCCCATTTTCTTTCCATGACCAAGAGATGAAAAATGAATAATGATCTCCCGTTTGAGAACGTTGCAACAAGGAATGCTTCCAAAATGGTTCACTTCACGAAAAAAAAAATTTTTGACATAAATTGTGTACTTAAATGATAACACTTTTATAAAGAAATATTAAGTCTATCACTTACACATTACACAGTTATGCAAAATCATCAGGAGTAAACGGGCCATATGAGCTATATACGTTTCACTTGTCATAAAATATACTAAACATATGTCAGTTTAATAAAAATCCTTAGTGCCATTTTTGACAAAACCAGAAGATTCCGAAAAATGTTCCATGTAAAGGGTAGTTTAAGGAGGAGGAATTTTCTTCAAAATCTTTGTGTTACATCCTTGAAAGACATTAAATTTAAATACCAACTTTGGTTTTTAACCGACACAGACACACATGCATACACGGAACTTTTCTACATTTTTTGGATTCTGGGGGCCTCGAAACATGTATTTCCGTTGAAAATTCGACATTGAACTTTTGGGTCCAATAAAAATACTTTGCCTACTTACACATTGAGGAGAAAGCAAAAAGCCCGTGTGTCTGAACAGCATAGCTCAAAGGTAAAATATTATTTTATAACAAACTTTCTGTTTTAGTCCAATATCTTCCAAGAATGCATCCCATACTACCGTTTCTATGAATACAGTTGGTTATTTTGGATTAAAATATTAAAAATATTCCATTATAGCATCATGCATCAAAGATATTTGCGTAATAATGTAACAAAACTACAATTTGACGAAACCCACTGCTGACACCAGTGTGACAAAACCGACAAATTCAAGTGGTTTAAACCCATTTACATCTTATAAAAGATTTATATAGTTTAAAAAAAGCACTACATTTTCATTGTAAAAATAAAATTTTATTTTTTATAAATATATTCAAAGATAAAAAGTCCAGTCCAATAGCTTTATATCATTTTATTTTCCTCCAAAGTTTGGCATACCGTAGTTCCCTTTTCTGACGTTAACACTATATTTAGTCTTTCGTGATATTACAACTCACAACTGTTTTCTTTTTCTAATCTTGACTCAGTCCTTTCACTGTCTTTCTTCACTTTCTCTGTCTCATATACTAACTCTGAAAATAAAATCACTCAACGCTCATTAAAACTTCTTCACTTTGACGCGACTTATCTTTCACGAAGACGGTAGCACACACACAAACACACACATACACACACAGCTGTCTCGCACTCACTGACACAGTGACCGATTCATGATTGTAAGCGAAACTCCGCCTAACTTGTTGCCTCGTCTCTTATATAGCGAGAATGACGTAACAAGGACCTTTCTCGAACTTTCACAAACACGGCAGGTGCTCGAATGCTTTATGAAACCCTTTTTATTGAGTGTTGTTAGTCACATGTTTGTTTTCGTTAGTGATGTGGAGAAGCTTAACTTTGAGTGCCTTTGTTACGCGCTGCGCTAGCGTTGCGTTGCCGTTGACGTGAGCCGGCGTCACAATAAATACAACATACCTATCCTTATATGGAATTTTCAGTAAATGGCTCATGAATTTCCCTTCATTATTGAACGTTTGTAGAATATGTACAGATAGCCAACCCGTCGACAAAAGCTTTTTACATGAAATATATGATCTGGTTAAACAGAAATTATGGCATATTTTTACTTTCTCTACTACGTATAGTAAAGTAGAGGAAGTATTGTATTCCATCCAAAAATTCGATGTTGAGATTTTCACCGGAAATATATATTTTGAGGCCCCCTGAATAATAATAATAATAATAATAATAATAATAATAATAATAATAATAATAATAATAATAATAATAATAATAATAATAATAATAATAATAATAATAATAATAATAATAATAATAATAATAATAATAATAATAATAATAATAATAATAATAATAATAATAATAATAATAATAATAATAATAATAATAATAATAATAATAATAATAATAATAATAATAATAATAATAATAACAACAAAGCATTTTTAGAAAAAAAGGTTTAAGTGTGTATGTTGCTGTCTGTCTGTCTGTCTGTCTGTCTGTCTGTCTGTCTGTCTGTCTGTCTGTCTGTCAGCCTGTGGACAGCATAACTCAAAAACGAAAAGTCGGTTAAAAACCAAAGTTGGTATTTAAGTTTAATGTATTTCAAGGATGCAACACAAAGATTTTGAAGAAAATTGCTCCAATCTAAACTACCCCTTACATGGAAAAGTTTTCGAAAATTTTGATTTTCTTGAAAATGGCTCTATGCGATTTTGATTAAAATGACATGTTTGAGATATTTTTATGACAAATGAAATGCATATCTTGAATTTTCTGACTATAGCCCATGAAGTCCTATTTACTCTGGATGACTTTTGCATAACTGGTAAACCGTAAGAGTTAGACCCAATCTTACTATACAAAAACTGTATATTTTGCTAAAGCACACCATGTATGTCCAAATAAATTTTTGTGGAGTGAATCATTTCGCAGATATTACTTGTTATTTGTGTGTTTTGGAGAACTTACACTTATGTCAAACGGAACATCGTTATTCATTTTTTATATGTTAAACGTGCAAAGAGCATGGAATTTGAAAGCCTTAAAAGATTTGACTATCGCTCAATGCCTACTGTATTCTAACATTCCCCTTGCATCTATAAGGAAATAAACAATAAGATAACTTTTGCGAATGTTTATCTATATTAACGTGACGATATAGGAATAAAAGTTGTACAAGAGTAGAGAAAGTCACGTAAGTGCAACACATCAGATTTTTATTATTTGTGTTTTTCAAAATGTCGGTCTGCTTTTGTCACATTATAAGTTGACACTTCGCTACCGCCATCTGAATACTACTACTTTGCCCTCAACAATTACCGTACACATGTTTCGTATTTTCCAGTCTGCCCCTATGATTCTCCAGAACGCACTTACTTTAACCATGTGCTGCTTATTTCTTAACAACATCGCCTTCTAAGTTCTACCTTTATGCCCTTTTCTATGAGCCTCGCCATGCACATGCTTCTTAGAAACCGGTTTATCACGCTTTGATTCAATTGCTTCTCCAAGACACCCAGTTAAAGCTATACTCTCTCTTGTTCTGTTTGCTCTCTTTCTTGGTAGTTCCTGCAACCATTGCCTCTCTTGTATCTGATGGCTAATTAGGATAGTCAAACCTTAAATAGGAACCAACATCAAGACATGCTTAACATATTGGAAAATTCAAAACAATAGGAGGAATTAAATTTGTAATAAATAGTAACATTGTATTTATGTAAATAATCTACAATCTGACTGATTGTGACACGAGTATAGAACAGGATTTATGCAATTTTAGCATTAAAATACGTAAAAATAATTAATAAATTTGCTAAATGAAAAATTATGTCAGAGATCACGGACGTTACGTAACATGGTCGCTCAGCAAATACTTCATTTTTTTTCCAACATTATAGAGGAGAATGTAACGTAATAATAACATTTAACAGGAATAACATTTTCTAATATGACTTATTGTACAGTTAATAGTTACCAAGGGAGGTGAGTATAGCAAGTAACGTAAGCTTTGGTTAATATGCACATTTGTTGCTATTGGTTTTGGTTTTAAAATACATTTAATGAGGTGACACTTGCTTTTCAATGTTGCTGCACTTGCGAGAATGACGATTTCAGGTTTTCTTACCAGCACATTGGAGAAAATTATATTGTGGCAGTGATGAAGGCATTGTTGTCTTGTTACCATGGTAATTACGTTATTTATTTTCTGGCACTGGTGTCAGAAATAAAGTAATCATAGTCATCATCATCTCCTCATGGTTTAGGAGAGTTCTCCTGTTCCGGGCTCATACTTCTTCCCATCTATTTACTGGTCTTTCTCTTACTCTGTAACCAGAAGGTTTATATTTGTAAGATTGTAATAGAATGCGAGAGCTATCCATTTTTTGCAAATGACCCTTCCATTTTTCTCTGTTTACTTGTATCTTTTCTTTTAACGAAAATATGTCTAATTCTTTCCTTATTTCATCATTTCTAATGTGATCTAGTCTTGTACATCCTTTTACTGCTCCGAGATAAAATAATATGGTAATGTCCCACAATTTATGCCACCATAATAAGCAGTTTTAGTGCTAGGATTGCACAAACAGTTATTTTACATAAATCGTATGTTGCAATGAACTCTGCAGCGGTTCTATATTATATTTCTGTCTATATCATACAGTCTTCTTATCGCGATGGTAGTGCAGATGCCTTCCAAGTAGAGGCCAGGGTTCTATTCCCCTAACCACGTCCCAACTTCCAGTAGTGTATCCCAATCACGACGCCCGTTGTAGGCAGAGGTAAGTGAGGCAGCGGTCGGACGGTAGACCTTGACCCATTATCGGACTGTAGCGCCGCAGAGTTCTATCTTATACAGTTTTCCATGTAGGTATACATGGCTCTCTAACAATCACTGACCATGAGAGAACTTCACAGAAAATACAAGAACGTGCTTTATTCTATGTGTAAATCTATCTTTTACAAAATAAGTGAATTTCTTCTATTTTTGACCTTCGCTTCATGTTGTTAAAGAGCCATCTGATTCCCCATGTCTATGCTTATTAAGTTGCTTAGTTTGGGTTCGTGGCGCTGGAGATTGTGAGTTCGAATATCGCCTTGGTGTACATATCTTTGTAGAGCTGGCGCAACGAAAGCTTGTCAATCTGCAGGATGCCTCAAACTATTTTCGTACACATACCGTTGCGCCTGTTGCAGGGCGACAGTATGCCTATTGCGGGCTCCAATATCTAACAACCACTCGAGGAGTGCACATCGCAATGAATGAGTGGACGGATGGTAGACAGTGGAACCGGTAAGTACAATGCGGGGGTGGAAATTCCATCTGACCTTCAATTGAACGAGGTAACCAATTTTATCCAAGTAGTACCGAAATTTCACACAGCTCTCGTTGGCAAGTTTCAGCTGCGTCACCTCTAAATGCATATGTTGGTGGCGTGGGCATGTAAGCAAAGCACACAAACGTCGAAAAAGACGGAAAACAGTAGAACAAATCTCATGTGTTACATTCGTAAGACTTTCTCATCCATTCTTTAACAAACACGTTGTTAAGGCATGAACTCACTAACAGGAGGTCTGCGTTTGAATACTGCAAGACTGTGCTCCCTGACTGAGATTTCTTCCAGGTTTTTCTTAGTTTTCATAACTGGAAGGTACCCTAAAACGGAGATGTGAAGTGTTTCTTTCCAAAATTTTATTTTCCAATTATCATTCCATGAAGCACGGAGTCACCACCTGTGGTGCCGTATGTAATAAGTGCGCTTTAAGACTACTTCAAATATTGTTACGACAGCTTATTAATCTACATAGTTCATGCTAATGAAGATATACATATATTTGCAGAAATGGCTTCGCTACATATTCTTATGGGTGCATAGAATTAAGGGAATTAAGTTTAAACGATATTCAAATCCTTTGAGAACGAGTGGCCATGTGATGACATTGAAATTTCTTCTCGTTTCATGACCAAGTGGAAAAAAATGGATGTTCCAGTTTACAAACCGGTAATAATTGAAACATCTATTCAACATCAATAACAAAGAATATTTCGGAACTGGTTAGCGCCACAAAAAGTTTGATTTTTCACGTTTTGGGTGCTTTAAGTTTTGTAGTAAGATTTCATCCATCTCATGCAGTTTCCAGTTATGCAAAAGCCATTCAAAATGAAGAGGAAATTCTCAGAAAATTCAATATAGATAAACGTTTTATTTGTTATGAGAATATTTTGAACGTGTGCTACTCTAATCTAAATCATTAGGGCCATTTTGAGAAAATAAAAATAAAATAAACGAAAACCTTTCCATTCAAAAGTAGCATTGCTTGGAAGCTTTTCTTGAAAATCTTCGTGTTCATCTTTGGAAGATACGCGATATAAACATTAACTTAGGCATCCATCAGTATCACTTTCTTTCCTGCTTCTTTTTTTGGAGTTTCGCTGTTCACAGATATACACTGACTTATTTTTACTTTCTCTACTGCGTATAGTAAGTAGGGGAAGCATTGAATTCGACCCAAAATTTCAATGTCTAGATTTCAGCGAAAAATATATTTCGAGGTCTCCTGAATAAAAACATTTTTATAAAAAGACACGTGCGTTTGCATGTGTGTCTGTGAACAGCATAACTCAAAAACAAGATATCGGTTAAAAACCAAAGTTGGCATGTAAGTTTAATATCTTTCAAGGATGCGACTCAAAGATTTTGTGAAAAATTCCTCCACCCTAAACTATTCCTTACGTGTATATTATTATACAAAAACGTAGATCTCGTTAAAATACACAACTTATGTCCAAATGCATTCTTTGTGGAGTGAACCATTTGGAAAATATTCCTTGTTAATTGTGTGAGTTTTGCAATACTTAAAGCTTTTCTCAAATGGAAGCTCGTTATTCATTTATCTCCTGGACGTGCAAAGAAAAAGGAATTTCAAAGCTTTAAAGCTTTGACTATTGCTCAAAGCCTACTGTATTTCCATATTCTTCTTGTACCTACAAGAAGATTAGCAATATGCAAATTTTTATCCCAACTAACATGAAGAAGACAGAAGAATAAGAGTTTGTAAGAATAGCTAGTGCGAGAGTAGGGAAAGTGATATGAGTGCAACACATCAGATTTTTCCAAAAATGCTTTTTTGTATTCTGGGGCCTCAAAACACGTAAATCTGGAATGGAACTTTTAGATGGAACTTACTTTAAGTACGAAAATAAAGGGAGTAAGCGTGAAAATATGCTTTTATACAACTTTTCATTTCCATTATGGTGTTCACAAAGACAAGACAAACACACACACACACACACACACACACACACACACACACACACACACACACACACACACACACACACACACCTGCCCTTTCTTAAAATTTATTTTCTGGCAGCAGGAGACCTTCAAACGTACAACTGTAGTAAAAACCAGATATGCAGTTTTTTTTTGGAAGGATATACATACTTACCATACAGGAAATAAACAACTTTTATAGGAATGAGTTATAGAAAATACATATAGATATAGAGAAAGTTGTTGGTGGGTTACACATCAGATTTTAAAACTACATATATTGGAATTGCAGACCCTTGAAGATAGTACAAAAGGCTGTCTGTCTATCTGTGTGTGGCACGACTGTTTCGTGTTATCCTCTAGAGACACGTTTTATTTTCCTTCGTTGCCGGGCGTTCGATATGAAATAGCTCGACATCATTAAGAAAAGTGGAAACTCGCGTGCGCCCTTGCTCCTAAAAGGGTAGTAATGTAAGAGCTACAATACTTCGGCACCACATAAAATAGCTGCCAATCTTCCAAGTGGCCTCTTTTACACATTTATGTTTTATGGCTTCAAATCGACACATCTGTATTGTCATCACATTTCTAAGTTCCATGACGAGGATTTTTATGATGCGAGACGTGTGTCTTCGCAACCTTCCTTCGACTTTCAATTACACTGAGTCATAGATATTGCAAGTAGAGCGTTATCGCTTGATTACGATTTGTTTTCGGTGCGTTCGCTATTGCGAGGCCATGTGTAAGCGTACAATAGCCACTGAAAGTACTAACTTTAAATCTTACTATATAAACTAAGTGAAATAACCGTGGTTTTATGGTTTATCCCTACAACATTTGGATTTAGGCTGCCGCTGAGCAATAGTTCTGTGTTTCTTTGGAGACATTTAAAAATATTGCTTAATACTCTTAAACAAGAGTTAATTAATATTCTTAGAATACTATAAAGAACAAAAAAAAAAAAAAAAAAAAAAAATACTAAAGCAGTCTAAATACACTATGCAAAGGCACTGTTGAACAACCACAAATACCACATGAAGAAAAGCGAGTAGAAAAAACCGTGTAAACGTAATGCGTTGCCTTCGTATTTCAAACATATGAAAAATTATATGAATTGTTTGTAGAAAAGTGAGTAAATAAAGTAATGCAATTATTCTATTTCATAAAAGAAAAGTGAGTAGAGAAAGCCACGTAAATAAAACACAAAAAGATGGGAAATCTCGCTATCTTTAATACTAAACCCATAGCTGGAACTTTACCCTGATGACAATTCAAAACCCGTTTCGAGCGCTTGGTTATCGTCTGCCAGAACCTCTGCAAGACTGACCGGCAGTTGCAGAGATTCCCGAAAATGTGATAGATTCACACATTACAAACTGACAGGCCTGTGCTACACAATGGACAAAGAGGAGATAGGTCCACCTTAAAAAGCTAACCGTGCGTAAAATTGTAGTGGCTAATACACAGCAGAGCCAAGATCATTTCTTCATGGGGAGATACACGAAAGGAGGTTACACAGTTTATTGAATTATAAGTATTTCCGCGGAGAGCTGACCGCTCTTATCGGGCCATTTTCCTACGAGGAAAATAAAATCACTATCATGTATGACATATTGCTCTTTAGACAGCCCTGAAGTTTGTAAAATAACAATAAAAATACTAAATTGATTCCAGCCCTATATACAATTAAGATAAATGGGGCCCAGAACGAAATTCACAGATTTATACAATGAGACTTTGGAGTCTTTGTGTATAGTTTTTAGCCAGCTTATACTATTTCTTGGAATTTTTGTATCAATTCCAATGCTGCACTTTTGGCAGCTTTCACAATTTTGTCCCGCTCTTGAAAATTAATTTCATCTATATTCGTGTCTACCACCATTATATGTATTGATTTTTCAGCTCACTGCTCACCTACCACTTAGTCGGGACCCGTGGTGGACGAAGAGGCGTATGGGCGGGTTTTCTCCGGTTTCCCCCGCCATTCATTCCACCAATTGTTCCGTTATCACCATTCCAATCATCCATTTCGCCTGCATTTCATGTCACCCTCTTCCTCACTATCAAACCTGATGCTTAGCTGTTTCCAGGTTTTCACTCTGTCTGGTCTAGAGGTCCCTTAGCTCCCCGACAGCCGTCTGACCCTAGGTACAGGCTTGTAAGTCCTAAGGGGTGTAAGCCCTATATAAAAGGGAGGGTAATCAGGGAAAGAAGAAGACTTTTCAGGTCATAGATAAAGGAATAACGATTCACATCAAAGAAAGCACAAGGCTACAAACACAACTAACAGGTTAATTGGACAACGCATTTTGATATATTAATGTACGACGATTTGACTTATTAACAAATAAAGTGATCTGCATGATAAATTAATCATGCAAAAACACATACTGAGATGCAAAAACTAGTCAAATCAGTCTCTTTATTAAACACGTACAAATAAAAAGGGCAATTGCCACATGTTTGGGCTTGAAGTGGAATGGAATGGAATGCCATAATATGTACTTTTAATTCGTGACTCGTGCCAAAAAATTTTAGTCTTAGTTTCAGCTATCTAAAATACACTTTTTGGTCTCCTGAACTTGCATAAGTTCATTTTCTGTTAGAAATATGTCTCGAAATGAAGTTAATTTTGATACAGATTTCCGCGCTTGCGCGCTGCCTTATTCAGAGCTACTAAAACAAATTATTCGGTAATATGAATTTATATTAACATTTTTATTACAGCTTCACGGGTGATCAGCCGTGTGAGGTTTAAAAACATTGAGCTTTCGGCCATTGTAAACTCTATGGCCTTCGTCAGAAGGAAGCCGAAAGCTCAATGTTTTTAAACCTCACGCGGCTGATCACCCGTGAAGCTGTAGTGTGCTTATGATCTTTAGTTTATTTTGAAGAGATTCATGTAGATAATCTTCAGCTGTGTTGTGCACTTCCAACTACTATGGCGTTTTAAAGTTGTGATGTTACCACCTGCATCAACTAACTAGTTGCAGAACTCCTACGGAAGCAGTGACCAGTGAATGGCTGTGGGTCAGGGAAGTTAAGATGGATAGCCATTTATTTGCTCATATTTCCAAATTTATAACTGCTAACATTTTGTACCGTGCATTTTTACTGTAATAATTAAAAAATAAAAAAGATGATTTAAATTTACAAGCTTCAGGAAGCAGATGCATGTACTTTTTACAGATTTCGTAATACTTTCGCGTTTCTATGAACTTCGTGCTGTATTTATTTCTATGTTGGGGGAAAATAACCAGTAATGTTAATTATAAATCCTTCACATCACCAACATTTAATTTAATTTTAATTCTAACTCCCCTCTCCGATATGCATTATTTCCATTCATTCTCCCATTATTCCGAACACCTGTAAGAAATTAATGTATTTAGCAAACAATGTTTAAAAATATATTTATTTTTACGAAAACGCTACATTTACATACCTTTGTCAGTAGATAGGTGCTTCATGAATGAAGACTTAAGTTTTATTTGTCAAAAATATTTTCGCTTTTTTCCTCTTCTCCAGCCAATATCCAATATCCAGGCAATATAACTCGGATATATCAACTCCCTGTTTTATATTTAGAGTAGTCTTCAATACCTTGTCCACAAGATTGAGCATTTCATTGTTTTTGACATCTCTTCAAAGTAAACCATGAGCGTTTTTTCTGAGAGTAAATATACATTTTTCTTGCTCGTCAAACCATGTACTTGATTTTTCCGGAAGTAAATTCATGCTTACATTCCCTGCTTCCTCCAAGACATCAGGAGATGTGAACTCTTCAAATTCACTAATAAACAGTTTTTTCCCCGCTTGTAAAATCGATACCTGTGACTTTGGATTGATATTCATTATCGAACCTATCTAAAATACGTATCAATAAACAGATTTATCACATTTTTATTTTCTTTCACATCACATAAATAATAAATATTTATTGTATATCTAATGTATGCAACTCTCATACAATGGTTATTCAGACGATCGTGAAGTTTTCGACTCTCGCTCTCTAACTAGAAAGTTACTTGTAACTCAAGTCTTAATAACTCACATTATAGGATCGCTACACAAAGAGCTATTTAAAATATAGTTACAAAAAATATTGAATTTCAAATTGAATTCTGATACTTGCTAATAAAATGTATCTGTTTTCACTCAAAGGCAAAAAAAGGTGCAAAAATATGCTGCTAACTTAAAAAAAATGGACAAACTTAATTTTGTGCTTCCTTTCTTCTCGAATAGTGTGACCTTTTTTCACCGCGACTTGAAATTTACACACAAGTTTTCGTTGTACAATGTTAAAGGACAACTTGGGTGTGGACTTGAGCTTTTGGACATTAAAACATGTGATATAGAGGCGCCAAAAGTGGCTGTAACCTTATACAATGATATACTCTCCATGACAGAAAGGAAAAAGGTGTGTGTTTCACTTGTCAGTCATTTTATGGATTCTGAAAAGAAGCAAGAAAGAGAACAACATATCTCCTGGTGGTACAGAAAACGCAAAAAGAAATTAAAACCAAGCCATAAAAACAACTCGAAGATTTACGATTTTAGCTACAAAAGAAGTGGACGCTGGGAGGGTGGAGAATTATGTATAAAATGATTCAGAAAAGGCTCCAAGAGAGAAACAGAACAAGAGAGAAACGGAGAGAGGAGAAATAATAAAATCAGCACTATACACGTATTCAGTAAAGTAAAACTAGTTGAAGCGCGGAGTGGATAGAGAAGGCTTTGGTTGGAAGCTATATAGCTCAAACCAAATAGCATTTTTATGAGTTTCCAAACGACGCCATTTTGACCATCTGAGAGTGTAATATAATGTGAAAACTTCTCCCATGGATGTTAAAATAAAAATGAGAACGGCAACTAAAAGCGGGGCAGTAGAGAATGATGGCTGGAGAATCGACTACGAAAAAGAGACTTCAGCTCTTAATTAAGTTGTAGTTTACCCGAAGTTTCTTTTAGATATATGACCGAGAGCAAGGGAATGGACTTCTCTATCGCAAACATGTTTGTAGAGTAAAACTGATCTCGATACCACTATTGATGTTTCCAGCTCTGAGAGAACGGAAATTAAAAGGAAATATCGACTGCAAAACCAATAAAGTGTTCCACAATCTTTGACGATACTATCAGAAAAGGTGTATGAGTTTGTCAATATTCATAGGTTGCAAGCGCGCTTATACTCTTCAAGCTTGTAACAAACTATGTTTAGGGATTCATTAATCATTAATAATGTGGGAAAATACATTACTCTTGACTATAGAAAGGACTACTAAGATTCTGTCATGTTGAGTTCGTCGACATTCTGGGAAGAATTACAATTATTACGGCTCGTCGGGGAGTACCTGCGTACTGTGTGAGCGTTCCCGAGTTCAATTACCGCTGTGGATAGGATAGTCAAGATTACTTCCCATTCTACCCAAAATTTGAAAGAATGAATAAGAGTGTGAATGTATGATGCACAAGCCCAAGGAAAATTCACCATTGCCGACAGGGACTATGGTCCATATGAAAAAGAACAAATGACCACTGTAATAAAAGGCGGTATATAAATGGAGCAATTAAAACTATAACGTCTTCGTAATTTTCGTCTTGGGGTTGATATAACCTAATGAATCAAAAGTACCTATCATCGTCATCGTCATCGTCATCGCCATCGCCGCCGTCGCCACCGCCGCCGCCGCCGCCGCCACCACCACCACCATCATCAGCAGCAGCAGCAGCAGTAGCATCATCATCATCATCATGCCCAAATGACCTAGTTGTCGATGGGTACTTAAACTCCACTCATTCAGTCATTCACGCACCCACTCATTCACTCACCCACTCTTATTTTCACCTTCCTTAACATCACTAACGTAGGTTTAGGCATTTTTTACAAATTCCAACACTAGTTTCCATTTTTTGCCCTTCATCGTTTACAGGATCCACGAAATAGTCTCATCTGCAGGCCTTCTGTGGCAATTCAGCGTAATCCAAGTGTTCCAGATGATCAAAAGAATTATATCTTTTCTCATTTAGTATATCATTTAATGGTTTAATATTTTGATTTTGTTTCATACGTTCATTATTTAATCCAGGTATGGGCGAGCCACGTGTCACATCCAGAAGGAGGGCCGTAGTGGGATGTTGTGTCCTAAGTTAATTACTCCTTTATTGTATCAGCGCCGCAATGTGATATTACATTTGAAAAGTTATAAATGGCTATTTAGTAAGTTGGCAAAACACTATCAAGTGCTTTATTCATTCTCTATCATGCGATAAAAGTTTGAAACTCAAAATGTCTCTATTAACACTGTTCCAGCAAGATTGTGCAGCCCCTCACTTCACATAGGAGGTTCGTAATTTACTAAATGCAGTTTCAATAGTATTAATATGGTGCGGTCGTGGTGGATCCCCTGCTTGGGCCCAAGGCCTAACCCCTCCTGACTTCTTCGTGTATAGTTTTGTCTTAAAGATACTGTCTGTGTACAGAAATCCGGGGAAATTGATGATCTGAGAGTAAAAATGACTCAAGCTTTTGAACAAATCACCCCTCTTATGCTACATAGGACATGAGTCGAATTGTCGTTTTGAGCGATGCAAAGTGCATAATGGGGTTCATGTTGAGCACTGAGGCGTTTCTCATCTTTCAGTGTTATAGGTATACACAAAGTTTTAACAAATAAAGTTAAGTAGTATATGTCTTATTGTTATTGTTTTACCCAATCCCAAATGGATCACCGTATAGTATAAGGATTTTTAAATTTAGAGGATACTTTTAACTTTTCTATCTCAGATTTTGAAAGCGTTCCTAGAGAGTTAGTTTGGATTTCGTGAAATCTAAAATTTGAACATAAATGAAAGTATAAGAAGGAAATGGCAGTGACAGATAAGAGTGTGCTAAACTAAATACCAATAATACGAAAAATATTAATAGATTTTGGACAAGCAGATGAATCTTAAATTGCTTGTAAGGGGGTACGGAATGGGTTTTTGATCAAAAAATTCAATTTTTGGATTATTGCCCTACATAAAAGCAGGAAGGTATTTCTTCATTATGTCGTAAGCCACTCACTTCTCGTAAGTTCAAATTCTCTCATAGAAAGCACACTGTCCTAATCATCAATTAATATTTTTCTGAAATGTTTAGAGGTATTTTGGTGTTTCATATGTTCTGAAATAAGGGTTTTGAAAATAATTAACATTTGGTAGAATTTTTAAAACATGTGTACTCTAAAATATGGGGAAATACTATATATACATACTTACATTTATATGTTTAATAATGAAAGAATATTGTCAATTTGAAGCAAGAAAAGATATTAGTGACAGGATGTATAGGAAATGTTTATAACAAACCAGAGACGTTTCGAGCTTCAACCCCTAGGAACATCTGTAAACTGCTTGTTAGCAAGATAAGGATCTCGGCGCATCCCTGAGGAATAGCAAAGAAGGTGGGGATATATGTTTCTAATGACGGTCGGGTTGAACGTAAAAACGATCTTGTCACATGGTTTCGTCTGAACATCATTTGGTCCAAATTCCAGAACCAGGCACCTTATGATTTGGCTTCTTAGCTTATCTAGTAACGTTTCGTTCGAGAGCTACCATAATACTATGAAATAACAATTTAAACTTTGTTTAAATAGGTTTACAATGTGATTGTTAGCGTAGCCGTGACCAAGTGCTCTCGTTAATTGAGAAACCTGCACCTACATGAGAAAGGTGGACCTGCGTATAGCTTTCTAATCAGCATCCAAAAATATTGTCGTGGACGAATAGGAATTTGAATTTTGGACCAACTGAAACTGGAACGAAACGATACGAATAAAAGTGTTGCTTTAAGGACAAAACTGAGCTTATTTTCTTTTTCAAACTGTAACATTCTACTACGAGAAAAACCTTTCTCTTTAAACCAATGAAATAGAAACTTGAAAGTTCTGGACAAGCATACCACATACCTAACAGTTATATGGGGATATTCATCACGTGCCTGTTCAGAATAGAGTTAACATGTAATATGCGAACTACAAATTTCTTAGCAAGGAAAGAACTCTCCGAAAATACCTGGAATGCATAGGACGAGTCGAAATCAAATTGTGGAGTCACGGAGCAAAATGGTGGCTAGTATGTTGAGTGAATATTCGAAAAAAGAAGAAAAGAAAAAAGAAAAAAAAAACATGTTTAACTGGAATTGTCTGTACTAACTCTAAGATATGTAAAGCAGACCTCTATGCTGCTCTGAGGTGCAAGAAGGAATCATATTTAGGAACCCATACCCTTCAACTGCGAGTTCCTTTTTGCAAACGTCTCTCCCGTTACAATCGGTTACTACAGTGGCAAGCATTAGAAACAGAAAGTTCCAAGTAATGAACATACAGGGGTAGTTCTTCATTTGACAATTTAAAACAGCTATGCCCAACGTCTGCGAAAGAGAAGGCGTTGGATTTACTTCTTTCCGCTATACACGGACTTTGCCATTCTTTAACAGTTGGGTGTGCATTATGTTACAGTGGCATGCTGGTTACATGTACATACATTGCGTTTGATTTACGAAAGCACTTTCAGATCATGCGATAAACATCTGTTCATTAATGACTTCTTTGGTGCCGCTTAGGTTTAAGGAGTCTATCAATAAGAGAGAAAGTCGAAATGCATACCCTTAGAAGATACACCAAGTGATCGTAGCCTAACATTGCTTTACATACTTTCAATATAGTTCAATTTCGAGAAACTGTTCGCAAATATATGTATGCTATACCCTCTCTTAGACAAACTATTCTTGGAAATGCTTATTTTTCTATCT
This sequence comes from Tenodera sinensis, assembly GCA_030765045.1. Classification (NCBI taxonomy): domain Eukaryota; kingdom Metazoa; phylum Arthropoda; class Insecta; order Mantodea; family Mantidae; genus Tenodera; species Tenodera sinensis. The sequence continues at coordinate 46,206,961 of CM060969.1, forward strand.
ACTTCACTTTAATTCACATAAGTATTTTCAAAAAGTATCTTATTGCTAATTTGCTTGTAGGTGCAAGAGCAATACGGGAATACAGTAGATCTTAAGCGATAGTGAAATTTTTTAGGATTTGGTTGCTATGCAATGCCTTTGAAATTCCGTTCTCTTTGTAAGGTCAAGAAAAAAAAATAACATTAGTCCTATTCAAGAAAAGTATAAGTATTGCCAATTCAAACAAATACTAAAGAATATATCTCCGAAATCGTTCACCCAATGGAAAAACTGAAATGTTTGACAACAATTGTGTGTTTTAACGAGATACACATTTTTAATAAGCTTTTGTCTGTCTCTTACTGTTTACCATTTATGCAAGAATCATCCAGAATGAAGAGGTCTTCTGAAAACATTTTCAGAAAATTCAAAATGACTTAGAAAGTGCCATAGAATCGCCCGTTTGTGTCCGACACTGGATGTGACCGTTTGTGAGTCTAAATGCCACAGGTGCGATTCACCCACCGACTAAAACAAGAGGTGGGGAATAACAGCTAATTACGTAAGCGTCTCCAAAGAGACAAAGTTGTACATCGATGATTTAAAATGTTATCATCATTCGGGGCAGGAATTGCAATCCTATCAAACCTTGTTTATGAATCACATTTCCTACTAACAGTTAACCAACATGGATTCTAGAATTGTTTTCAGATGGCTAAAAGAACAGTTCCAACTATAAAGAAACACATAAAAAGCACCGCACTCAGCCCTCCAAAATGTCTCAATTCCATCGTGTTTAAGGAGGAAAAATCGCAGTGCCACAAAAACAAAACGCGGGGAGTTGTTAAGACCTAGAATGAGGGAGTGGGATTTACATCACCTTTCAGTATTTTCTGCATTAGCTCTAACCACCTTTAGTATCATTTAGTCCAACAAAGTTCCCCCGCCACCAAAACCATTCTTCTGCAAAGCTCTCCAATAAATGTTTTTAAAGTCCATAATGTTCACTATTTTTAAGGCAGTTTCGAGAGTTTTATGTCCAAAATACGGCTCTAGGCAAGGTCTCTCAAATGGAAATGTTTCCTTCCTCATTTCGCTCATTGTCTTCTGGTTTTGTTATCTGTTTACAGCCGATATTGTCTGAGTTAATGGAGGTCAGTATTTCTAAGAGTGACAGAATTCTACGTCTACAATGGAAAAACATGTGACGTGAACAAGGTTGTTCGTTAGTACATATATTTCAGGGGCTTTCAGCTTCAATTGTACAATGTTATCTGCAGGAATGCTACCAATGGGTACCATCTTGCTAATACTTTAATGAGCGCTTGTACGACGAAAATTGTTTAGACAGCTAAGCAGCATGACTGTCGTTTGGTAAGACTATTTTATTAGTAACATTTCATAAAGGATATTAGGATTCTATAGGTAAAACCATCTCTAATGAAAGATTAAGGACATGTTGGACACTACTAGTGAACAGATAAGACGTATGGAGCATAGTTGCATTTCTCTGTAAGAGAAACAGATGATATCTTAGAAGTCTTAGATTAAAAGTCATTCTTTGTCTTATTTGGGGCTTAGACTTGAGAAATAACCGATTGTGTTACCACTCACTGAACTATAGGTATTCCTGAAGTTGATTCTTATTAACATTAAACACACACACACACACACACACACACACACACACACACACACACACACACACACATTCGCTGCCAATTTCATATTTTCAGACTCTGTGGGAGAAGAGACTTATTCTAGTTAAAAGTTCCAATCTCAGCTCTGAATCGAGCAGGGGACCTCTGGGTTGAGAAGCCAAAACATAATCAATCGACTTTATCTTCAACGTGATATGCCATATCGGACGATGAATGAAGCAAATTAGTGAAACGTGTTCAAATAAGCCCGAGGTTCTGAAACTGAGGTTCGTGTTCTCAGAATAATGGAAAACTTCAGATAAAAGCTCACACTAACCGAGATTCGAACTCGGGACCTCTTGAGTGTGAGACATACAAGCTGCCAATACACCACAGAAGCGGGCTACCGTTAGATGTTGTTGCTCTATTTTTATGCTGTTTTGTTAGTGTTGTATCTGTGTAACTTTCTTAATTGCTTTTGGGTAATATAATGCCACATGCATCACAATGTGCTTTGCCATTGTTTTATAGGTTGCATTTTTATTTAATCTGGTAAATCTGAACGTGCTTTCCGACCATTTTTACATCAGTGATATTTGCTTGTAGTATTTATTACTATATTCGACCTATTTAATCTTGCCTTCTTTATTATTCTGTACATTATAAACACGTGGGTTTTCTGAACCATCAGATTTTTAGGGATCAATCTCTAATTTAAATAAGTACACCAATATACTTATTCATTGAGGTAAGAGGTAGAGAGAGAGTATATATTTGATTAATCTATATTTTAATTCGGAGGTTGACATGTAAAACGTTCAATTTGAACTTTCTCTAAATAGCCTGTAAATTCACACAATCATTGTGCTACATACAAGAAGCATATGATATATATATATATATATATATATATATATATATATATATAGAAACACATATTTCGGGTAAAATGCAGATTTCGTTACGTTAAGCAGTTTACTTTAAATGTATAGTTTTCTTTAGTTTGATGCTTTTGTGAAACATTCTCTGATATGTTTTTATTGTGTAATGTTTTAATCAGTACACTTCGACATTTTAAATTATCGTGCACATGTCGTCTCAGAGTGCGTACAGTGCATAGAAATATACAGGCAGAATGGATAAAACATTTATATTAATAATTAATTGTGAAATTATCAAGAAACTAACACAATTGAAGAGAAATAATTTGAGCTCTGCACTTTAAACAAGTAACTTACAGCTTCCAATTCAACTTTAACGATATACATGACTGAAAATTTGAAATTCTGAACTAATAATACTAGTTTTTCAAATTTATACCATAGGTGTGGTGTAATGCCAACATGTTAGGTACAACCAAAATTCCATCCTTTTTTCTCTAACATTTTGGAAATTGTGATAATATGTGTTTATCTTTTGTCGTGTCACTAAGAAAAGGTCCATCGTGACAAAATGGTTTAAATTGTGGAGTAATATTTTAACCCTAGATTCAAAATACATCCACTTTGTTAAAGTGGCCTAGGCTTATCTGTGTGTTATTCAGGTTTAGGTTCCAAAATTTCAAACTTACAAATATGTGTTTCTTGCCTAAAAATTGTAATTTTCATGTTTTAAAAGTAATAATAAACCATAGGACAATTTTTATTTGTTAGTATTAGTAAACATATGCAGCAAATTTCGTTCGCGTAATACAAAAGCTGCAAGGAACATTTTACAGGAAGAAAAATACTGAACATATCAATAGCGAGAAAATAGCGATAAAACACCTGAATGCATAGCTCAGTTTAAAATACACCCAACATTTGACAAATAAAAATAGCGTCTGGAGGCAAGTTATACATCTTTCGATTCACGGGTATCTTAAGTATTTTATAGAATTCCCAACTAGGGCGTCTCTATGCTGAGATTACGCTCATTGCCCGGCCGCTGCGTCCTCCAGCCGCAGCCAAGGCCACGGAGGAGTGCAGGTTGGGGGTGGCCGGGGTCAGCACGCCGACTCCCCTGACCGTAAGGTGACTACTTGACCTTTTCGGGACGCTGCATTTCTATCAGGATAGCTCCTCAATTGGTCCCTCAGGGACCTAACGAGGCTGAGTGCACTCCGTTCCAGAACTCCCAGTAAGATCAAACACGGGTCCTCCGCGGCAGAGGCAGGCGTGCTATCAACTGCGCTACGCAGGCGGTCTTATAGAATTAAATTCAATAAAGTCATTTTTTCTCCATTTTCAGGAAGTTTCAGCCATACATAAATTTAACAGGATCGAAGGTCAGTAGTCTGTCCTCAGTCACAGCATGATAGCGGATGAACAATGTTTCTGCACAATTACTAACAAGTTTCTTTAATCCTTTGTCTATCAGCGACAGCAGGATGCTATTAGACCGAACAAGCGTGCCAATTTGTGCCGCCAGTATATTCCACTTATTCTCTAACTGTATGACTTGGAAAACATAGGTGGTAAAACAGAAAGCTTGCGGGGTGTTTTACCGTGACATTTGGGCGGTGACATTTGCCAGCCCTTCCCAGCATGTTCAACGAACCATTAAAGCAACACTTCTGTGGCTATAAACAATGATATACGAACTAAACTCAAAATACTTTGTCTTAATTTCTATAGCATAGGATTTACTCATAAATGGTCTGGTACTTTATACTGTAGTTGTGGCTATAGTTGAAGGCATGTACGTAAAAAGGTTTAACCCTCACTTCTTTAAAGTGAGAAACAGGGTTTAGTATACAAAAAAGTTAATTATGTGAATCTGATTGTGACACGAATATATGTTTACCACGCTAGCGAAGGCGAACGCGCAATTGTGTTGCACTCACATGACTTTCTCTACTCTTGTACTAACCAATCTTACAACTCTTATTCCTCTATCTTCTTCATGTTAGTTGAGATAAACATTTGTACAAATTGTCTCATTGTTTATTTCCTTATAGGTGCAAGGAGAATATGGGAATACAGTAGGCCTCGAACGACAGTCAAATCTTTTACAGCTTTCAAATTCCGCTCTCCTTGCACGGTTAACCTATAAAAAAATGAATAACGATGCTCCATTTGACAGAAGTGTAAATTCTCCAAAACTTGCAAAAATAACGAGGAATATATCCGAAATGGTTCATTATACAAAAAAAAAAATGTTACACATAAATTGTATGTTTTAGCAAGGTTTACATTTTTTCTTTTCTTTTTTTATCTTTTTTTGCACCGTAATATTTGCTTTATTTCTTGCGGTTTACTAGTTATGTAAAAGTCATCCAGAGTAAATAGGATTACATCGGCTATAGCCAGAAAATTCAAGATATAGGTACCTACATTTCATTTGTCATATAAATACCTCAAGCATATGGCATTTAATCAAAATCGTTAGAGCCATTTGCAATAAAATCAAAATGTTCGAACATTTTTCCATGTAAAGGGTAGTTTAGGGTGGAGGAATTTTCTCCAAAATCTTCGTGTTGCATCCTTGAAAGACATTAAACTTAAACACCAACTTTGGTTTTTAATCGACTTTTCGTTTTTCAGTTATGCTGTCCACAGACACACAGACACATAGACACACAGACACACACACACAGAGACACAGACCTTTTTCCAAAAACGCTTTTTTTGGACTCAGGGGGGGGGGGCCTCAAAACATATATTTCCGGTGAAATCTTGACATCGTATTTTTGGGTGGAATACAATACTTCTTACTAGTAGAGAAAGTAAAAAGAACGTAAATAAAAGCGCACCTACATACAAGACATATGTTCCAGATATATGCATTGTTCAGAATCTTTTGAGACAGTTGAAGGTTGTATGTCCCCCTTCCCCCTTTCTCTGTCTCTAAAGACTCTGTATATTATGTTAACTGCCTTACTTTATGGTATGTTTAATGAAGTGGTTTAATTTCATATATCCTGCTATCTAAGGATAACAGTCCCTCCCAGGAAGCCACCGCATTACCACCATCCCTTTTTGCATCAACCTCATTCTACCAATAAAGGACATAGTCCTGGTATGGTTCTTGTCGAGAGGCTCCACCACGGTGGAATAACCTCTCATGACACCCTCCACAAGAAAAGGATAGCATTTTAAACAGTGGAGAATTTTTAAGACTTTCAGTTCCTACTTTCACAATAAAAAATAAATTGCGGTAACAATTACAACCAACTTTAAACATAACCCCATGGCGCAACCGGGCCAAGGCCTGCAGCCCGACCTCTGCATTCCTCACCTCTTTCCACACGCATCATGTTTGGGGTACCGTACTGCAGGTGGGACGTGGTCAGCGTCCCTCCCGGCCGGTTACGCTATCTTCTCGACCAGGGTCTGCTACGTTTTAATCAAACAAATCCTCAGTTGACCCATTAGGGGCCTAACGAGGCTGAGTGCACCCCGGGCAGACCTTCCAGCTGGGAAAAATCCCATGTCGGTACCGGGATGGAACTCAGGCCTCCTACTTCAGGAACATACAATTATAGGCTCTGGCATGTATTTACACCGTCTATAATATTATTTAGCAACTTGAATAACAATAATAATAAATAATATTGCCTTCATTGTTTCAATAAAACGGCCGGCAAGAGGATACTCAAATTTCAGATTTTGGTACTTTTGAAATACTTTGTTCTACGTATTGTACTTTCTTTACAACGTATACAGTAAGTAAAGAAAGTACTGCACTCCACCCAAAAAATTTGATATCGAGATTTCACTGGAGGTACGCTTTTTGAGATTCTCTGAAAAAAAAAAAAAAAAGCACAACGGGGTGTGTGTGTGTGTGTGTGTGTGTGTGTGTGTGTGTGTGTGTGTGTGTGTGTGTGTGTGTGTGTGTATGCCTGTGAACAGCATTAACGCCAAATCGACACGTCGATTAGTTGCCAAACTTAGTATTTAACATGATCATATTTCAAAGAATTCCAAAACTTCCCTTTAGACGGAACATTTTTTCAAAAATGTCAATTTTGTTGAAAAATGACTACAAAATTTGATTACAGTACCATATTTTACAGACGTTTTCCATGATAAATGAAATTTTAATCTTGAAGTCTTGAACTCTAAAGTTTTCTTCATTATGAATGAGTTTCGCATTACTGGTAAACCGTAAGAGAAACATAAAATCGCACTGCAAAAAAAAAATGTAGATCTTGTTAAAGCATACACGCTGGTTGTATCTTGCTTAAGCTCTAAGACTAACGAGTTTATTTGTAGCAGGCCTTTGTTGGAGACCGGATACCTCCAAGCTGCCTACTCATAGCAATAAATAAACATAATATAGTGTGCAGTTCAACCAAGCGCTAAGGTATCAGTCAATCTCGTGTGCTGCCACTCTTGAAGCCGCGATAAGAACCGGAGCCACCAAGAAACTTGTAAATGCCAGGTGCAATAGGATAAAAGTAAAACTCTACACTATTTTCAAGGTTGATGTTGTTTGTGGTTAGTGACTTTCATGTCACTAATAAAGCAATCTCTGCTGAAAATGATACAAGGATCTAATTAGTAATTACTATATCAGAGAAAACAGAAACTATTGAGAAAATAGTAGTTATGTTGAAAGTAATGATACAAACATAAAAGAAAAACATGTAAGGAAAAATATTATGCGTAGTACCCATAACCCTTAGAAAAGCTTTTTGGGTAGAGCATCTGCCTGTTGTGCAAGGGGTTTCAGATTTGATTCCCGGACTGGACGGTAGGAATTTTTCTTTAACTAGGATCATTCTACGCGAGTCGAGAAGTATGAATGTGTGTGTGTGTGTGTGTGTGTGTGTGTGTGTGTGTGTGTGTGTGTATGAATTTAATGTAACAAAGGTAGAACTGGAACTTAAAAATTCAATGCCACAACTGGGATTTGAACCACAGACCTTCCGCTTACAGGGCGGCTGCTCTACCACTGAGCTATTGTGACAAACTGCCAGAATGGCATTAAATTCTCAAACCAGTTCGTATTTCTCCTGGTAAACCACAAAGGCAGTCTCACATCAGAGACAAATTACCCCAATGGTGACTTATTATTGTAAGTACTTTATATCCCAGGATTAAATAACCTTCAGATGGTAATTATTATTTATTTATGCCAACAAACTTACTGTTGGTGTTTTTAAACACACAAGCCGTGTGTGGGCAAAGTTTGAGAGGTAGAACTGGAACTTAAAAATTCAATGGTTTGAGAATTTAATGCCATTCTGGCAGTTTGTCACAATAGCTCAGTGGTAGAGCAGCCGCCCGGTAAGCGGAAGGTCTGTGGTTCAAATCCCAGTTGTGGCATTGAATTTTTAAGTTCCAGTTCTACCTCTCAAACTTTGCCCACATACGGCTTCTGTGATTAAAAACACCAACAGTAAGTTTGTTGGCATAAATAAATAATAATTAATGTAACAAGTTAATCCAAAGTAATGGAAACCCAAAGTTCAAATCCACCGTCAAGGAAGTGAACAGCATTTCTATTGTGGAATTGTTCCAAAAGCGTTGAAAGCCGCCGATATGACCTAGATGTAAAGGCAGCACATAAATGGAAAATTATAAACGAATAGCTACAATGGGTTAAAAACGATAGCCAAATATTTTCAAAGTAGGAAACTACATGATGCCTTGGAAATTCTGTTCTCTTTCCACGACCAAGGGAGAGAACAAAAAAGAATGAATAATAATTTCCTATTTGAGAAAAGTTTAAGTAGTTAAAAGGCAAAGCAATAACAAGGGGTAAGGTATCTCTAAAATGGTTTAACTCAAAAAAGCATTTGACATAGCTTGTGCTTTAACGAGGTATAAAAGTTGTGAGTAGTAAGATTTGGCTATCTCCTAAGGTTTACCATGCGTGCAAAAGTCATTCAGAATGAATCAAAAATTTTAGAATCATTTCGAAGAAAATAAGATTTTTTACGTGTTTCACATAAAGGCTAGTTTTGGTTCAGGGGATTATTTTAAATCTTTGTGTCGTATCCCCGGTGTACGCTGAACGTAAATACTGAGTTTGCTATTTAACTGTCTTTCCATTTTTAATTTCTCTACTGGTAAGTAGGGAAAATATTGTATTCCACCCAAAAATTCGATGTCGAGATTTCACCGGAAATCTATGTTTTGAGACCCCCTGAATCCAAAAAAAGCATTTTTAGAAAAAGGTCCGCATGTGTGTCTGTGTGTCAGTCTATGGACAGCATAACTCAAAAACGAAAAGTCGGTTAAAAACCAAAATTCGTATTTAAGTTTAATGTTTTTAAAGATAATAGGCCCACCCTAAACTACCCTTTACATGGAAAATTTTTCGAAAATTTTCATTTTCTTGAAAATGGCTCTAACGATTTTGATTAAAATACCATATGTTTGAGAAATTTGTATGACAAATGAAATGTATATCTTGAATTTTCCGGCTATAGCCCCTGTAGTCGTATTTACTCTGGACGACTTTTGCATAACTGGTAAACCGTTAGAGATAGACCAAATTATACTATACAAAAAATGTAGATCTTTCTAAAATACACAATTTATGTCTCAATAAATTTTCTTGTAGGTTGAACCTTTTCGGAGATATTCCTTGTTATGTGTGTGAGTTTCGGAAATCTTAAAGCTTTCGTGAAATGGAACATCGTTGTTCATTTTTTTATGTTACGTGTGCAAAGAAAACGGAATCTCAAAGCTTTAAAAGATTTGATTATTGCACAAAGCCTAATGTGTTCTAATATTCCCCTTGCACCTACAAGGAAATAACCAATAAGATAATTTGTACAAATGTTTATTTTAACTAACACGAAGAAGATATAGGAATAAGAGATTGTAAGAATGGTTAGTACAAAAGTAGAGAAAGTCATGTGAGTGCAACACATCAGATGCTGTCCACAGACAGATACACACACATACACGTGCACACATACGCACACGTAAACGGAGCTTTGGATATTACATAATTTGACCAACAAACTTTGAAGGTATATAACGATTATTCATTTGAATACGTACAGTAATAAATGCAAATACATATGTGGTACTGACTTCTACTCTAAAATTCATCATTTATGTTCTCCAAGCGCGGAAAATATCTACCATTATGGTATTTTGAAATCAATGAGCCATGATTTTTCTGGAAATATACTCCGTCAGTACGATCTACTGCACCACGTAACCTCCGCTTACAGGTGAAGAGTCATATATGAGGGCGAGATAAAATTAACTTTAGTCATTTGTATACTCGATTGCCTGGCAGTACTGAGTTCGTACCCCATACAAATGGTTAAACTTATGTTTTCCCGCAAACATGAATGACTTACGTGAACCCAAATTTAATTTCTCCTGTTTGTTTTAAAATGAAGTACATCTTACGAGGATATTCTTATAGAATTGAACATAATATGCTCAAGATTACATACAAGTGGTAGGAACTGAGGGAAGCTTACTGATGCGTAATAGATTTTTATCTGTTGAAAACAACCATGAACTCAAAGACCATACGATTCCTATATCAAGGGTAAAGGGTACCGTACGGAGGGGAACACCTCGCTCACGTCCACCTACACAGGTCAATAGTGGCTACCACCCTCCAAGAGGCAGGGATGAATGAGGGAATCAAAAGTGTGCTATCAGACTCGCAGCTAGACAGGCCCACCAGGGACGCGTGGAAGTCCCTAACCAGTGCTGAGATGTCTTCATCCTGGCGCTAGGTCCCGCCAAGCAGCCAGCATCACACTGCGGGTCCGGTCGGTATCGCACGAAGCGTCCCTCCCCCCTCGACGGAGGACAAGGGCCACCAAACGCCACCTAGCGCCGAGAACAGTAGTTACTATACACAGTCATCCACGCCATGTGTCCGACACTGCCCACTGCGTGGAACTGCATGCACCACCTGAAAGATAATAAGGAAATGGAATGAAGGGAAATGATGGAAAGGAAACCGTGGTATGAAATAATGCACCCCAGCATTCACCTAAGTGACATGGGAAAACCACGGAAAAACCCATATCAGAGTGCGTGGCCACGGGATCGAACCCGCGATCTCCCGAATGCGGGTTACAGACGTTACCGCCTGAGCCATCCCGCTCGGTTTCCTATATCAAAGTAAGGTTAAAAGTCTGATATGTTACAGTCACATGACTTTTTCTACTCTTGTACTAACCATTCTTATAAACTCTTTTGAAGAAGGAAAGCAAAAAATAACAAAAAATATGGGGTTATGAGTATTTGAACCTGCGCTTTTAATACGCGTGTGTCTTCGCGTCCGGGTACCATAACCATTTCTCTAAATAGAGAAGCTACGAAATTCGTCAGCATGTTTTCTAATCATGCGTTACAGCTGCAGTGGTCATGATCGGTGGCGTGCGTACCCTCAAACAATTTTAAGGCACAGTTCTGTAATTTTTAACCCTAGACCATAGGTTTCCTATCTCAAATTGATTGCCTATGAACCGTCTATCACCAGTAAATTTCATGCGGTGTTATCCATTTACATCCTGTATATACCTCTCATACACACAACAGCGAGGCGCCACTAGAACCGGTTACTTCCCCTGCCAGTCTCACGTGGAGTTCACAACTTAGCTTTCTATGTAGCTGTAGGTAAGCTAATGGCAATAATGTTCTCTAGAAAGTGATTAGCTAAAAGACACTGGAGCCAGAGAGACCCATGCATTTTAGAGAATGAGTTAAAGTGCTTACTCATTCTGATAATGCAGCAGCCAAGACTGACGGAGACTCGTGTTTTGTTGCCGTTCGAACAGGATCGTAAAACATCTTCCTGTGTCCATGCACGTCATCCGAGAGCGCAAGCCTCGTTTGTTTGTCTCCTACACCCTTCTCCCTTTCCTGTCGTCGATTGGGTGCGCAAATGTAATCAAGAATATTAACAAGGACCATGGCTCGTTTCGTGGAAAGTACAAGCACCTTAGAACAACAATAGCACCGACTGCTACTGTGGTCTGGTGCTCAACAGACGTCTCGAGATTGATTTCTTTACCCCAGATTATTCCCTACTCTTAGAGACTGGAATTATGAATGAGAGTGCGAATGTGAGTGTGAATTTAATGTAATACCCAAAAGCAATGCAAACCTCAGTGTAACCGAGTGAACATCATTGTTTTTGAGCAACTGTCACGTTCTAAATTCATTTACTTTCTTAGCTTCTGTTCCACTCTTATCTCACCAATCTTCGTTATCGCTTAGCTTTAAATTAATTAACTTTATTTTCGCTGCGTGTAGAGGAATAATTTTATAAAGCATTTTGGGGGAAAAAACCTGTGTCTATATGTGTTTGTAAATGGCATAGCTCAAAAACGAAAAGTCGTTTCAGCCTGGAACTTGACAGAAATATCCAAGAAGGCTTCATAAAGATTTTAAGAAATATCCTCTTAACTTAAAGTACTCTTTATATAGACAAATGTTGGTTACTTTTTATTTTGTAAAAATGCATTTATTTAGATTAAATACCACATGTTTAAGCTATTTTCGTGACAAATAAAATGTTTATATTGATTCTGAAAACAGCAAGACATCTGTCCATCAAAGGCGACTTCCGAAATTCTAAGATTTCACATCTGGTACTTAGAAGTTTCATAAACAATGAATCACAATAAAAAGAAAATGCTGTTAACAATACAGCGAACTAAAATAATTTAGTTAAACAATCTGAACTTTTATATTAAATAATTCCAGAATGAAATAAGTAGAAGTGAAGAAACAGTAAAGAAGAGACCTGGGGAATCTGAACTGGAATTTTCAGAGCTTCCAGGAAAGATCTCGAGCCTTTCTCAAAGATGCTGAATGTGTATTTGTATGTACATACATTAGTAATTTATACTCTCCAGCATCCAAATCACGGTATATTCTGATCAAATGAAAGCAGAAATACATGGAGTTAACTATTTGTAACATACCATTTCTTGCCATTCATTTGAATTTTCAAATACTTACATTTATCTCTAATGTAATGTCGTAATAATTATTTGTTTTCTCAAGCTTATGCAAAGAGAATTTAATTTGAAACCATTACATAGCGACACGCTCTTTAACAATTTTACTATTTTATAACTATGTTAATAAACCTCGCAATAATAGTTGTAGAAGAACAAATAAAGAAAGTCAGGTAAATTTAACACATAAGATATTTTTTTGTTTTCTTCTGAAAATGCTGACTTCTAGAATAAATATAAAGTTATCCCTAGCGGCGAACTTGGGACAACAAACTACTGGTCATGAATCAACCCGGAAACTTCTTGACATGTTTTCTGTTTAATTGGATGGAGATTAGAGAAAGATTACAGCCAGTTACCATCCAATCCAAGGCTACAGAGGAATAACAGTTGTATAAGATCGTGCATTAAACTAAGATCTTCATCCAAACAAGGGAATCACTCACTTGATAATGGAACCGCATTCCGGCCGCTTTCAGTTAAGATAAGTATTTGATCATTATTCGTTATCCGGCAACATGTATCCTGCATTTACTACTCACTGAATTCAACTTGCTTCTTCCGGTTGCTACAGAAGCATGGCTTTCTCATTTCGATACATGAGGCGCTTTCTTTTTTTCCTTCTACTCGTTTTAATGAGCAGCATTTATAACAACCATATTTGACTGCAGTTGGTAGAACACCTTCCTACTGTGCTAGGGGTCCCGGGTTCGATTCTCGGCAGGGGGTAGAAATTTTTCTCCAGCCAAGATTATTCCTCATTCTTCCCTAAGTCTGGAAGTGTGAATGAAAGTGTGAATGTGTGTGTGAATTCAAAGTATAAAAACCCCAATACCGAAAAACCCACACCACTTCACCTCGAGACATCGAGCTGTCAACATGGGAAAGAACCGCCGCGCTAAGAAGAGGACTACACCGGCTACTCCTGCTACATCCGTAGCTAAGAAGCCGAGAAACAACTCCATCAACACCGCCTCAGCTGGCTGGCCCAGCTCGACGCGCTCCGAAGAAAGAGCACCTCCATCGCCTGTGGTCGCCGCAAGTATAGTCCTCGGTACTTTTAGTGCCGTTGTTGTTGGCGTTCCTCGACACCTCAAGACGCAACTTCTCCTGGGCTACGTCACCAAACTGTGGCCTTCAGTCTCGAAGGCTACACGGATTCAGTCCAGGAAGGGACCTACACCGCTCGTGCGCCTTGTCTTTCGGGACAAGGGCCACTACGACGCTGCCCTCTCCAGCGGTCTATCCCTACGGATAGAACCGAGCCGGAACGACGACTCCACCCTGCCGACGCTGCTGCCTCTACGGCCACACGGCCGCAAGCTGCACCGCTACACCAAAGTGCCACTATTGTGGTGCCCCCAACGACACCTCCAATTGCCTCCAGCACGACCTCACACGACGACGCCGCTTCTGTGCTTCCTGCTGGGGGCATGATCACTACACCGGGCAAGCTTGCTGCCCGCTGAGGAAGCAGTCAACACCGGTTTTGCCGAGGGCCGAGGTGAACGTCAGCCAGCGCCAGGTTCGCCTGTTGCAGGGCAATGAAAACCACAGCCAACCTGCTACCCAACAACCAGCCACCGGACCAGACTACACCTCCGCCATTCTCCAGAAGATCGAGGATGTTCATGCGGAGATGGTTCACATCACAACCAGAATCGCCACCCTGGAGGAGGAGCTGTCCCAATCCAGGAGTGAGCTTGCCGGCCTCTCTGAGAGGATACAGAATCTCTACCCATCCAAGCTCGACCTCAACCGCACAGAGAAGACTCGAGCGGAAGATGGAAGAGCACCACCTGTCGCTCCGAAGGCTAGTCAAGGAAGAGGTGGCAGCTCTCATGACTATGCTGGAGGGGCATCCTCCGCTTGAAGAAATGCCCACACACCACGGGCACACTACACCACCTCCGCCGACGCAGCATCGAGGACGAAGGAGGTGACATGTATCACCAAAGAATCCCAACACCTAACATCCTATTTCCTACACTACCACCTTGACTTCCCAAGAGCGTAATCAGGGCTTCGGTCATGTTTGCGTCCTTGCACCCAATTTCACCTGGCTTAGGTCCAAGTGACCGGCCGATATACCTTCACCCTAAATCCGCAGGTGCTTTAAGCGGTACTACCGGATATCCTTCCCTGAATTCTCTCCGGTGGAGGTTTTTTAGTGGAGTAGTACCTTCGGGTGAAGCCCACAGTCCCCCTCTGTGCCATCCCAGCGCATGGGGCTCTGTAAATGGATTTTTCCTCCACTTGAAAAAAAAAAAAAAAAAACACTGTTAAACGAGTAACAACATTAGCCAATGGGCAAGGCTACCGATATGACCTCTCCAGTTAAAGGCGGGATATAAATGGAACAATGAAAAAAAAATCATTTTAAAACCAGCTAACGTTTAAGTCGTTAATTAATATTATTAGCACATGTTAGGACTGTGATCTATCCTACTTTGGAATTCCTTAAGTATAACAATTAATATTCACAATGTTTGTTGCTACTAATATTGCGTGTGAATAACAATAAAACGTTATCCATTTTCAACTATGTATTTACTGGAAGTTTATGTTGTAGTTTCTTACTGTATTCCAGGAACGAGCGAGATGGATCCGCACCTAACATTCTGGAGGTCGTGGATCGATTCTCGTTTCCGATCTTCAGGACCCTAGGGGTTTTCCGGGAGAGTAGACGAATGCTGGGAGAGATAATTACACCCTTACACTCTCCGAAATTCCCGCCCTTTCATTTCATTTCATTAATAATTTCATTCATCCTTCATTCCGTTGGTTCTTTCAGGGTCGCATGCGTTAGTGAAGGTGTTAAGTATAGCTTGGCAGGGACGATATGCGTTCCGTCCCCCGTTGTCGGTGGGACCCTGGGAGTGGTATATGGAGGCGTTGGAGCCCGCCGGAGTCTCCCCGAGCGCCACGTAAGACCTCAGAGTCGTCAAACTTGGTAAACCTTAGGGACCTCTGCAATATATGTGCCGTTAGTGTGGTTCTGGCTGCCCGACGTGCCCTCTCACTTTATCCTTCCTCCCGAGGGTGCCTCCTTGGGGGCATAGTTATAATAGTAAGCACACTGACGAACCACCTCCGCATCTCTCCTCTTCCTACACCTACTTCTGTATTCCACGCATTCTATACCCAGATTTCACTAGATATGCATGTTTTGAAGGGCTTGTACCCAAAAATGATACATGTGTTGCTGTGTTGCAACGCAAAAACCCAAGGTTGGTCTAGGTGGCTCAGTTGGTTAATGCTGGCCTACTGATCCCAAGGTCACAGGTTCAAACCCGATGGTTTTTAAGTATGCTTAAAAACGTCACCTGCATGTCAGTAGAGTTACTGGCATGTAGAACTACTCCTGAGGGACAAAATTCCTACACACCGGCGACGTTGATGTGAACCTGGCAATTGAAAGCGCCGTTAAACAACAAAAATGAAGTGATCGATAAATACTGAACATGCTATTTAGATGCAGCATCTTCTAAATCTGCGACACGAAAATATTCAATAAAATCTCTCCATACCGAACTACACTTTGCATGATACATTTTTATAAACTTCCGATTTTCTAAATAATGACTATGGAGTTTGACTAAAATATCATATGTTCCATGAGTTGCTTACTTGGATTTTTGTCAATTTTATTGTTTTAAATATACTTTAATAATTTACAACAAAATGGAGGATGATGGAACATTTTTAGCCTGGCATTCATTAATTGGTCGTATAAGTTGACTTAAAATGCCTATTTTCACCTATGTTTAAGATATTTTCACGTCAGGTAAAATGTATAACTCGAATTTTCTTGGAATAGTATTTGAATCCTCTTCATTGCGAGGGAATTTTGTATAACTTTGTATAACCGGCAAACTAATGTATACTTAGACAAAAACGACTACACAAAAAATTTAAATACATTTAAAAGACAATATTTATTTAAAAACAGCTTTTTTGTGGCATTAGACAATTTCAATATATGTACTTACTCGACGTAAGTAGGTATTTTCACCAAAAGCGCTAAGATTATTCTAATATACAAATACAAGGTTTGAGTTTTTCGATATTTTGTATTTTTAGAGTGCTTTCCTTACTCGATTGTTTCTTATGGTGTGATGGAAAGACGTAACATTTCCAGGCCAGCTTATAGCAACTAGTTTTAAACTTCTGACCTCGGGATCCATTTCGCACATCTTCAAAAAAAATGTGTAATGAAGCTATTGCCTTAAAGTTTTGAATCGATTAAATTAATTAGGCAAAACAGAAAGGGAAAAAAATTTAATAATAATAATTGTGGAAACCATATGAAATATGACAGTAGGTAGGGTAGTAATGTGAATGTATCATACCAGATATCTTAAAACATTAACATGAAGTCACTTCATTTACAATGCCGTTAGCATCACTGAGCAGCAGATAAGAGCAAATAAAAATAGCTATCTTCATTTTAGTGGTAATGAATACTGTGAATTGTTAAGGTTATCATGTAGCATAACAACATTAAGGTTATGTCATCAATAAAGAAAGCTGTCTGCTGAGGATTACGCATTTCGTACCAAAGTTTTGGTTACTGAACGCGTTTTGCAGTGAGCATGGGTAAAGTATTGCAAATTATAAATGTTAGGCTAATCCCATAATGGGATATAATATAATAAATTCAATTCAGTCTAGGAGCTATTGCCACGGTAACATTTCTTTTCTACAGCAATGTTGTGTGATCATTTATTACAATTACATAAATGATTACACATAAGCCCTTTCAGCTAATATAAGGCCACATTGGTAACCCATTCACCAAGCACAATCGAGGTTAATCGTTAGTTTAATCTAGTTGTCGGCTGTTGTTGTTGTTGTTGTTGTTGTTGTTGTAGTGTTTAACGCCCGCTTTTACTACTACGGCACCGCAGGCGGTGACACTGATGATACATGAAGATGGAGCACCGGTGGAATTAGATGGTGGGGGAAACCGGAGTACCCGGAGAAAACCCGCCCTGACGCCGCTTCGTCCACCACGAATACCACATGCGGGTCCCTGGGATTGAACCCGGGCCACCTAGGTGGTAGGCGAGCGCGCTAACCGCTCGGCCACGGCGCCGCCTAGTTGTCGGCGGGCCACTCACTCACTCACTCACTCACTCACTCACTCACTCACTCACTCACTCACTCACTCACTCACTCACTCACTCACTCACTCACTCACTCACTCACTCACTCGCTCATTAACTGATCGTTTTTACTTTCCCCACTACATGCACTGCTGGTAGGAAAGGTATTTATTGCATCCTATTTAAAAAGCCCATATGGATATTTCACTGGAAACAACGTTTTGAGGTTCCTTCAGGTTAAAAGTATTTCTAGAATAATAACTTTCAAAGATGCGAAGCGGAAATTTTCAAGAACCAAAATTCTCCACTCCAGACCAAACTTTACTCGGGAGATTTTAAAAAAAAGTGAGTTTCTTAAGAAGTGGCACCAAACCTTTTAATTGAATTACTATATATTCAATATACTTTCATGAAAAATGAAATATATATTGAATTTTCAAGGAATAGCCTCAGAAATTCTCTTCATTCTGGAAGACTTTTGCGTGGGTAAGTGGTAAACCGCAAGAGATGGCCAGAATGTCACTATACAAAAATGTAAAAATCGTTAAAGCACATGATTTATATGAAGATTTTCGAGATCTTCATTGTTATTGGTTCCAAATTTCAAATCCTTATACTTACTCAACTGGGAAGTCATTGCTTGTTCTTTGTGCCCTGGCCATGCACAGAGAATGGGTTTGGTTAGGCATTCATAACCAACATATACGTAAACAGTTTTTGAAAATTAACTACTGCCTCGTTTTCTGTACCTATAACAATATGCGTAATGCCTCATAAAATTATATCTGATGTGAATAGAAAAATACGGTTTTAAAATAATATTTTAGAAGCTATAAAATCTAACCTGAGTAGAGAAAGTCATAAGAATGAAACACATTAAGTTTGTATTATTTTTATTTGTTGTTTTAATCGACAATAAAATGAAGGTACAAGTCGTACATCTTAATTAATTGGACTGTTATAGATACGCTTTACGAGCACAACAGTGTATAAATTTCAGCGTGTTTGAGATATAATAAAGCGCACTATTAAAAAGAGATACAAAATAATGTTAAAATGTTATAGAACAGCGACGGTATATATTTTAACTTACAGATGACAGTTAACTTTAACGTCGGTTATTCTATTCGTATGAGATATTTGGAAAGGAAAGGGATAACCAGAATTTCAGCATTAGCCCCTAGCAATATTGACCTTTCCCATTAGGAGGCGTTTGTGAAATTCCACACCCAGCGGACAGCATGCAATGCCTAGGGGTAATTGACAAATTTCATCCCCGTTAACATTAGAAAGGGAATCTAAACGAGAGACTAACGCTCATGGAACCAAAGCAATGATTTGAAGATATTTTATTGTGCACAGGACCAGATATAATAATTAACTTATTTTGGGTACCACAGAAAGATTATGAATGCGTTACGTAAAGGAAAAGTGAGCAGAGAAAACAATGTGGATGTAATCGTTGGTTTGTTTTTCAATAATAGGGAAAGCTGCACGAATTGTATGTTGAAGGGCCAATAGAGAAAAAACTGTGATTGCGTTTTATAAAAGTAAAGTGAATAGAGAAAACCATGTGAATGTAATCGTTGCATTTCTATTTCAACCATAGAAAAATGTATGAATTTTATGTTGAAGGACCAGCAGAGAAGAATATGTGAATGCATTAGCGAGATGAGGAAATCATGTGAATGTAATACGTTGTGTGGTAAAATCAATAGCATAAAAACCGCCATGAAAAAAAACACATAGATGTACCAATTTTTATTGTGACCGGTCAACCGTGCTGGAGTTTATAAACTTTATGTGTACCAACATCCACATTATATGTATACATTGCACAAATGTTATATTGAAGAGCGAGTAGAGAGGAACATATGAATGTGTTACGTAAAAGAAAGTATCGTGTGAATATAATACGTTACATTTTTATTTCTCATAGAAAAATGTATAAATTGTATCTATGTTGAATTGGGAGTAGAGAAGGATGTGTGAATGTCTTATGTAAAAGAAAAGCGAGTGGAGAAAAGCCTATGAATGTTACCTAGCACAGTAAAATGGATTAGCATAAAAACCTCCTTCATGAAAAAATAAATATACGTGCCGAAATTTGCGGTGACCGGTCAAGCGGTTTTGGAGATCTGCGGTTACATACATATACAGGGTACACCGACAACGCCTAGTATCTTGTACGGGACGGCAAACTGATCGGTTTTCAAAAAGGAACCCCTGTCCGGAAATGCACGGTTTGAACGCTGTCGCGCATCGAAATCTGAAATGGGTGTATGTTCACATTTAGTCAGTAACCCCAAAATCGAGCTGTCTACATTACAAATGGGCTTCGCACCTCACACACATGACTCAATACGCGCGATTGTCTGATGATTTTCAATCGCTCCGTGGACTCGAGCCATAAGGTGCGCCGCTGATATTACAGAAGTACCATACACCACAGTCTTCATGCAACTCCACAGAAAATACTCAAAAGGTGTCAGATCTCGCGACCGTGCTGACCACGAACTGGTCCACCTCTACCAATCCATCAATCTAAATATGCGACGTTTAGGTGATTCTACACATTTACATCAAAGTGTACTGGAGCCATGCCGGCCATTTCAGCAACTGTGTACTGGTACGAGTCGTACTGCTGTTAAAATGGAAACTTCAGACTGGAAACTAAACAAGTAACGCAGTAGAATGCGCACGAAGGATTCTATGGAGGAATTTAGCGCATGCACAGGATCATTGTTAAGCTCAGGCCGTTCATCCCAGTAGACAGATGGATAAAGGGTTGCATACCTTCCGTATTAAGATACCCAAACGAATGTTAAATGGGAAAATGGACCTAAGACCTTAGCAGCAATCCATTCCAAAAGCATGCCTTGCTAAGGTCTACTTTCCCATGAAGAGCAGGCTACCAAATGGGGTACATCATATATATATATATATATATATATATATATATATATATATATATATATACATATATTACATATAGTATATCATATATCTTAATTATATAGTTATAATCGTTGGAGCTAATAACCCCTAGGAGGAAGAGAAAAGTAAAGGAATCACAAGAGGCTACAGGTCTCAGGCTACAAGGACGTACAGACTTGAACACTCGTGCCACTACTGTAACTGCCCAGAAATTGGGATAAAAGATTGCCAACTAAACAGTTTCCTAGTCTCTACAGAGAATTCTCTTTCGTTTCAGCAAGATACGTACCATCCGTCCGGCACCACCATACACCACAGAACTAAACGTGCACCTGAAAATGAAAAGATAACGGATAAACAGAGAATGATGAAAAGGAAACTATGATAAATTGGCAACCACCAAGCATTCGACAACCGACCAGGAAAAACAGGAAAAGTCTTAAGGTCAGAGTGAATGGTTGAGGTGGGATTCGAACCCTGGAGCTCTCAGAATGCGAGCCACACACGTTACTTGGGACTAGAGCTGTAAAACTACGGTAGTCTTCCCAGTAAAATTGGTCAGTTAAGAACCTAACAGCATCACCTACATGTTAGGTGTGTTGTATACCTATTGGGCGCTACCTCATATCGATTGTGTTGAACACGTTCTGTCATGTTTTACTAGATTCCTCTAGAAATAGAAAGTGTTGAGCTTTGAACCTTCTCGAAACACAGAGGTTCTAAGTATACTACAGTTCAGATGGAACACACTGATGGTGGTCAGTTAAGAACCTATCCACATTACCTGTATGTTAGGTGTGTTGTACACACACACACACGCACACACACACACGCACGCACGCACGCACACACACACATATTAATACCTGAAACTCCAGAATACTTTGAAATGAAGTCCACAGCCATATAGATTTTTAGTTTGGAAATGTACACAGATGTGTCAAAATACCTACTTTAATGCTTTATTGCAACAATAAATATGTTGGAAGTGAGTTTTAAATCACGTTTTACTTTTGCAAACACGCAAATCTACAAAATGTTAACCCTTAACATCAAAATATTTATGATTCCCTTAAACTACTGCACGAACCTCTTGGCTATTTTAAGTGTCTGGAAATATTTATGTGTACACCATTTCATTTCTCTCTTTAGTGTCCTTTAGTAAATCACATTTATAAGCATTCCGCACAACAATCCTAAAGTTGCTAATTCAGGAGAAGCTCTTGAAGTTCAAAATGGTCTTGCATTGCTCAAAAGTCAATCTGTGATTTGCTCACCACTACCATGACCACATGTTACTATAGCAACTATTCAGTCATCGGTGATATTTCATGTTAATGCTAGAGTTGGATGTTAAATTTGGAATAGGGTGTAATTACCAGTGTTTCATTTACAAAATTGATACAAAGCAAGGCTGAAATCAACGACTGGCTGACTGATTGATTGATTGATTGATTGATTGATTGATTGATTGATTGATTGATTGATTGATTGATTGATTGATGATGCTTTTACTTTCTCTCTACGTAGTTATAGTAACTAGGAGAAATATTGCTTTCCATTCCTCACAAAAATTCAATATAGAGATTTTCCTAGAAATACAGTTTTTGAGGATCCCGAATTCAAAAAGCACTTTTAGAAAACAGTCCGTATGTATGTGCGTATCTGTGAACAATAAAACTAAAAAACAAAGTAATTTAAATACCAACTTTTATGTTTAAGATAAGCATCTTACAAGGATGCGACTCGAAGATTTTGAAGCCAATCCCTCTCCATTTCCATGTGTTCCAATCATAGACACTTAAAGTATCTTGACCACTCATCTGCAATATAAAAAAATATCGTGTATTGCTCACCACTTATTAGCACCACATAATAAAGCGAAACAATGAATAAAATCAAAACAAATTTCAATCTGAAGAAAGTTATTTGTAAACACTTTTGTTGAGAGTAAAAACCCACAAACCACAAAAAATAAAATATGATTTACATTAACATTGTGTGTTTTCAAAACTGTGTACCTGCTTTATTTTTCCATGCATTTCTAAGTTTAACAAATAAATATTTGACAGAACTTTATTTTTGAAAAAATAAATAAATAACAAATAATAATAATAATAATAATAATAATAATAATAATAATAATAATAATAATAATAATAATAATAATAATAATAATAATAATAATAATAATAATAATAATAATAATAATAATAATAATAATAATAAATAATAAAATAAATTCAAAATAAACATAAACAGTGATTTTAACAGAACCACTGCAATTTTTACGAGACCTCCACTGTTTTAGAAAATCACTTATTAGCTTATTTTCACCACAAAAGTTAAACATCTATGTTCATGGTTATCCAAAGTTCAGATATTTGAATTGTATCTACTTACATTGTGTTATTATTATTATTATTATTATTATTATTATTATTATTATTATTATTATTATTATTATTATTATTATTATTATTATTATTATTATTTCAAGAAGTAATAGTTCAGTCCTAAAATATATAATTTGCTTTTTCTTGCCATTTATTTGGAACATATAGAACAGTGTGAACTAACTTGTAGATTTCATTTAGTTGTGCATATATCACTATTTAGTGAAATTAAGGCACTGAGTACAATTTTTCCGAGATTATTGTGTTTCGAGCTTATGAATATTTTATTAGGCATTATTTAATGGGAGGTTAAATTGCAAAAATTGACACAAGCTATATTTTTAGTATTTTTGCAGTTCTACTATAATTTCATCTTTGGTTTAGTCTTTAGGCCAGTCCAAACGCTGAGTCAGTCTTTGATACTTCCAGCATGACGTGTTGTATTTGGAAGGAGGGAGAGGAGTAAATCGACCTTTGCACTGTCAGGTGGCGTTGTCATAAATTAAGACTAAATATTGTGCACAAGAAGGGCCTACTATGCATTCACAAGACCAGGGTAATTTAATACGTGTATTATAACAAAACATTAATTTGTAACAAACAGTAAATCAATCTTTGAAATTCGGCGAGAATATCTGCTATGGATATTTTTAGCTATGCTAAGAGATCAGAATCTGGTGTTCTAGTTATGTTTTTACGTTTTATTCATTGAAGAAAAATGTTGAACGTAAATGTATATAGAGGCAAACATTGCCAAACATATGAGCGATAAATGTCCTAAGACGGGTATATTTATTTCTAGGAGCAAGTTTAAATTCCTAAGTTCGTAAACGCTGTTTACATTTAACAATGCTTTTAAACAGCAACATCACCCCGCTATATTCCACCACCGTTTGTTACGAGTACGATGGCTCATGGCAAGTAAAGGGGTGTGTCACAAGGTACAAAGTTCACGTAGTGCACAGGGAAGGTGAACCAAGGTCGGTTCATGTGCCTGAATTTTTACATGGCTGTTTTAGAGGACGTTTTGCCCTGTAAATTAGCACTACTCTTAAGTATGGCTACTTATAGTGTGATCAAAACAAGTGGTTTCTTCCTTTGCAAATATATGCGAGATTGTTTTCTCTGTTTATGCTTTGGACAGCCTATTCTACGAATGACCACTTTCTCAGAAAAATACAATTTTGGGATGATAAAAATAACCTAAAGAACTGTTGTGGATAGCTGTGTTTTAGCGTAAATGAGATTAAAAAAACTTCTATTCCTTAATAAGCCTGTTCTATGAATGTATATCGGTGAAATAAAAAGACATACATCCTTCAAAAATCACATTCTGATATCTTAAAAGTTTTCAACATACTGGGTCATGAATTTAGCAACTTTAAGTAGAAGCAACACATCCTTTGTCTGCCCTTAAATGGGACAAAATTTCACCCACTAGCCCCCTTAATAAAGGAAGAAGAAAGTTTACTTTAAAACTTGCCTAGTTTTGCCTCACAAGTATTGTGCAATGAGGAATAATGTAAATAATGAATGAATATTTCATATTCACTTCTATGCAGTACCAAGAACTGACTAGCACGAGATATGCACTCTCTGGTGAAACAGCTAAAATGCAGAAGAGATGTTTACGCATCTCCTGTAAATAGAATGAGTCACAGTACCAGGCTTTTAAATATTTCTTCCTCATGATATGATTAGACACCTAACCCCCTTTTACCTCATAACCCCTTTTACAACCACTAGGTTCGGTTCTGGAGATAACCTACCGGCCTACATTCTTTAATTGGGTTGCCTCGCAGAGTCAACAAAAGTCGGAACTTCTACATCGCAAAAAATAGTTTGTTCCTATTGAAATCACACTCACAAAAACTGGGATACAAAGAACAAAAATATGCGTGTTTTTGCTCCTATTCTGCTGGTTTCCCTTTCATTTTGCGTTCCTGTAACCATAGCACACCCTCTTTTCTGTCTATTTTACAGAAAACTTCGAGAATTCTCGCAAGCAAAAACTTTCTTTGTATAGATGTTCTTCCTCATTTGACTACAAACGCTGAGAATATTTACAAGCCTTTCCTCTCAAGGACAAAGATTCTTCTGGACAACCAGGATTCTCAAGATACGAAGGGTAAGTGATATTTGGATGGTCTTATTATTTACACCTCAAGGCCACTGCCAGTTTAGCAAAAAATTATTAAGAAAACGGCCATAAATGTAACGTCTTAGTCTTGAAATTTGGTCATTGTTTTGAAAACTGTGAAGTAAATGCATATGCTGAAATAAAATTGTCTAAGAAGTTTGGAATTGTTTACGCTTTGTCAAAATTTTCCGTAAAGGATTATATTGAAATTTCAAGAATTAATAAGAAATATTTTCAAAAGTATTCTGTTTTGCTGGTAATGGATGCCTATACCGAAGTATTTTTCTTAATATTATTTGTCAACACTGTTCATGACCAATCTTAATCAACACTTAAAAATGAACTTTTGACTGCGTTGATGACTTCTGTGCATGTGACTTTTCATCAACGTTTTGAACGTTCATTAATATGGCCACTGCGCATGTGCAGATGTGTGATCGATGCGCATGTAGGCTCTTAAACTTACACACTCACACACTCGAAGCAGCGATCGACGACTTGAACTAAATATTGCATTGGCAAGACAACAATTTGTATGTCTTATTGGAGCAAACCAAAACTATCCCATGTACCATAAAGATAAGTCCAAATCCACAGGGTGTGTATAATAAGTCCAAATGTTAAAGGTAAAAATAAACATGATACTTATTTTTAACTTATCTTGAAATTTAGCAGCATTTCAGAGACTACACGAGTCTTTCAAGCAATAGAAGAAACTAAATTCTTATAGATACAACAATGAAGTGTATATATATGGTACTAAGTACATAGTAATATTATTAATCGAATTAAAATGAATACTAGGAATAAATAAGCTGTACGTTTGTTTTGTGATGTGTGTACAGGAACAATACATATTCTATATTTTATATTTATAGTCTTATAAACGCTTTTGTAGCGTTTATAAGATGAAAGCAACAATTATATAAAAATTGGAAAATTTAATTACAGCTTTTATGAACCGAAATCATAATTATAAATTAACATTACCAATTAATACAAGGAGCCTGCTTCTGTGACATGGGGGTAACGTGTCTGTCTTATATTAAAGAGGTTCCGAGTTGGAATCACGGTTTGAGTGAATTATCCTGATAAGGTTTTAATCCGGGTGTTTCCTTACTCTGAGAAGACAAACTTTAAGCTCTAAGGAAGATGGTCTGTTTGAGCAATATTTTATATTAATTAAGGAAATTGAAACTATTAACAGTGAAGCAACAAGAATATTTTATATATTTAATTCATCTATCGACCTATATGACCTAGGTTAAATGACGTCAAACGTAAAAAAATGGCTTTTACTCTAAGAGAAGAAGTAGCGTAACATATTTGTTATTTTGTCATGCAATAGTTTCATTATTTCCCTAAACTTTTAAATACATAAAAATTATATGAACAGGAACGCACATGTTATGGTGTTCAAATATTTAAATTTATAAATTATTAAACAGCACAAGTAATTTTCTATATTATGCGATTCATCTATCTATAGAACATGAGTGTTCGGTGTTCTTATAGTACTTTATAATACACAGACACACATATGCACACTTGCGAGCGGGCGCGAATACACACACACACACACACACACACACACACACACACACACACACACACACACACACACACACAAGCAGCAATCACAAAAATCCCACTTCTGACACCAGTGTGACCAAATGATAAAAGTCCACTGCAATTACTTTTCTCTTTCTTCTATTTGAATGCATAACACAGTTCTCCTTTAGTGACGTTAGTTTTGAGTCCTTCATGATATAACTTACAACTGTTTTCTTCTCGTATCGCTAACATACAATTTTGCACCTTTCATCCCTTTCTGTCAAATAGCTGACTTTGACGATACGATCACTCAACAGCCATTAACTGCTTCGCTATCTTCCTTTCGATGCGGCGGTTCTCCCACGACGACCGTACACGCACTGCACACACACACACACACACACACACACACACACACACACACACACACACACACACACACACACACACGCACGCACGCACATACACACTAAAACTAAAAACTGACAGACTCTCCACTTTCGTTCCTTCGCCTCCTTGTATAGCGAGAATGACATAACACGGGCGTTTCTCTAACGTATTTGTAGTTGCTTTTCTGAAACTACAAATATGCGACGGTCGGACACTTCGCGAATAATCTCGAAAACTCCTTTGGCGTACTGCGCTCATTGTTACAATGTTCACAGTCTACTACGTAGCCTGACCTCGAGCGTCTTTGATAAGCACCGTGCCTGGTAAGTGGTGTGAGGTCGGTTAACCCCGACCGTCCTTTTTTGTGCGCCGCGGCCGGTGTCACAATATTCTTTACTATTTTTGTTCCATGTATACTCCAACTTTAAATTAACAATGGTCACATTGGTGGGTTTTCCTTTGGAACATATTGTCTATAGACGTAAACTCTTGTAAAGCCTTGGATTTTCTGTACATTATCTTCACACCGGTGGAGGATGGGAATAATTTGGCTAGAGAAAGGTTCCCACTCACCAGCCGGGAATCGAACAATGGACCCCTTCCACAGAGGGGACGTGCTCTACTGACTGAGCTACACAGCCAGCTGCTTTCTTTCCTTGTATCTTCCTTGATATTTACTTATTTTCTTCAGTAGGTACATGTTAATATGTCACAATTCTTTGCACACTGTACATCGTCAAAGCCCGTTCTTCAGCAGTAGCGGCAAGGCAACGCACAACCATTCTGTTCTTGATGTCAGAGGTGGCGAATGCTAGTACAAGGTTAACAGGTTTGCATACTTCATAGGCGCTTTCGATATGCAGATTAGACGTCTATATCCCTGCCGACTACTTGTTCACGCACATTTCTTGAAACCGTAAGAAATTCATAATATATCTCATGCAGTGTTTAAAAGATCTGATGTGTTGCTATCTCACTTTTTCTACCCATTTGTATTTAGTCCGACATAGGAAAGTATTTTTACAAAGCCCTTATATTATAAATGCTGCCGAAATGGCTTCAATATATTTTTCGTGGTAGATAAAAAGTAAAAGTGTATACCATCCTTGATAGTAAATATCCATTCTATTAAATTAGGAGAAGTTAAGTAATTCTCCTTGAGTGTTGATATGATACTCGAAAATTCAGAGGAACGACCATATTTCAAAAATTGCTAGTTGTACGAATAAAACGTATTTAACAGTCGTATATACCCTAATGAGCTCTAGATATTTCCTACAAGTCTTGTGCTATCAGAAGTGCTGAAAAATAATACAAAATCCTATAAGAATGACATGAACTTCATAGCTTGTTCACAGAAGATTAAGCATATGTAGTTCATTTATTATTTTACGTAATATCTTTTGTGAATATAGCAAAACTAAATAATACTGTCCCATGTAAAGGTTAGTTTATCTTGGATGGTTTTCTTGAAAACCCTTGCCTGGTATACTTAAAGAACGTCTGTCACAAGCAAGCGAAGGATTGGTTCTACCAATAGGACCTACTTTACTTTAGATTTCCAATGACAACTCAGTATCTAATTTTTGGCGGAATACAGTTGGCATTTCCACTATCATAGTAAATCGTACAAAATATGATATTCCTTTCGCATGCCTTTTTTATTTTCTTCACACCGTATAGTAAGCAGAGGAAATATTATGTTTCATTCAAATGTCCTATGTCGAGATTTCACCGGAAATATGTGTTTTGAGGCCCCCCTGAACCAAAAAAAGCATTTTTAGAAAAAGGTCAGTGTGTCTGTGTCTGTCAGTCTGTGGACAGCATTACTCAAAAATGAAAAATCTGTTAAAAACCAAAATTATTATTTAAATTTAACATCTTTTTAGGATACGATACGAAGATTTTGAAGAAAATTCCTTCATGTTAAACTACTATTTACTGCGTGGAAAATGTTTCTAAACTTTTATTTTCTCGAAAACGGCTCCAACGCTTTTGATTAATATGCCATATGTCTGAGATATTTTTACGGCAAATGAAATGTATATTTTGAATTTTCTGACTGTAGCGCATGTAGTCCTGTTTACTCTGGATGACCTTTGCATAGCTGGTAAACCGTAAGAAATAGACCAAATAATATTATACTAAAAATGTAGATCCTGCTAAGCCACACATTCATGTCCAAATAAATATTTTTTTGTGGGGTGAACAATTTAGAAGATATTCCTTGTTATCTGTATGAGTTTTGGAGCACTTTGACTTCGTCAAATGAAGCGTCGTTATTAATTTTTTTCTAACTTATCCGTGCAAAGAGAACGCTCAAAGCATTAAAACATTTGACTATCGCTCAAAGCCTACTGTATTCCTATATTCCCCTTTACTATACGCAGTAGAGAAAGTAAAAATAGGTTTGATTTGTGATGCAAACATCCTAAGAATATGACATTTTAAGCAAAATAGTAAGCCACTTTAAAAAAAAAAAAAGGAAATATTTTTAAATCTAAATAGTAGTTTGAGGAGGAGGGGTTTTTTGAAAATCTTTCTGTCGCGTTCTTGGATGACACTGATGTAGCCTCCAAATGTGTATTTCCAGCAAAATTTCGACATCGAATTTTTGGGTTTGAATGCACCACTTCCTCTACGTACAGTCATGCAGAGAAAGTATTAAATGAAGCCTGGAAATTAATTTGTGCATAAGAGACAGGCTAACTTAACAATGTGCAAACACACACTTTTCGTTACCACGGAAGTTCTGGAAGTATTTCTTGTAAACAGGAAATGAGTAATCACAAAATCCTTGCTCGGAGAGCTTATTGCAAATGCACTACGGGAACATGCGTTTGAATAACCTTACAAAAGATAAGATATCGTGAAAAAATATACTGAGTACAACCGATAGCTTATGTTATCTAAACGTGAGAAATCACGCGAATATGCAACGAAATGGTTGTGTCACTTCAGGCAATGATTTACTTCTAGTTATCTAGTCACGAAAATCTATCACGAATAGGAAGGCCCTTGTTTCTGTGGTTTCAAACTTTTAACGACTAAGTTAAATTATACGTACCTACATCGTAGACAAATAGGTGCACTTCCTTAATATGGGGGGGGATCAGCACATTTTATTAACGATACCATCCTTAAAATCGATAGAATTTACAGTTTCAGTTACATTCATTTACAATTTTGATACAAAAATATATTATGTCATGCAGATATATTAAATATATTTATATTCTAACAAAATAATAAAATCCAGTCTAATTTCTTTTACTTTATTTTTCTTCTAAACATTGCACAAAAACACGGTTCTCCTCTGATGTTATCGATCTACAGTCCTTCGTGATATTACAATTCACAGCTGTTTTATTCTCGTACCCTTGGCTCACTCCTTTCAGCATCTCCATTTTCTCTGTCTCTCAAACATCAACGCCGACGATATAATCACTCAACACTCGTTAAAACTTCTTCACTTCTATGCGACGAATCTCTCACGCTCACTGACACACCAACCGACTTAAAAACTGCTTGCCTTCACGCGCTCCGCAAGCTTTTATACCGGCGATAACGTAGCCAGATATTTCTCGAGCGCGTACTAACAAGCCGGTTGCCGGACACTTCTCGAATGCTATGGAAAATCCTTTGTGTTGTCGTTTGATTGTTGTTAGTCGCGTGTTCGCTCACGTAAGTGGTGTATGGTAAAGCTTTACCTTGAGGTCTTGTTACGCGTTGGGCCGTCGTTTGTTGTGTTGCCGTTACATGGGCCTGCTTCGCAATATTTTAAATTAGTTAATGAGATACTTTTTTATTAATTTAGCCCTTTACTCTTTTAAAGAAATCCTACATCGAATCCAATCATTGCTTTAAAAATATATTTTATGATCACAACATTTTCATAATATATTTATAAATTCCTGTTAGTTAAAATTCATCTCGTCATTTTAATCTTGTCCCAATGATTTATAGTATCGAAAAGTACATCGTGAGCAACATTTTGAAAATGAGAGTGTTATTTTAGTATTAATACTTAAACGCTATTCAAAAAACATTTAACAAATATTCGGATCCTTCTTTGTATTTTTGTGCTCCTCTGTAGCAAATTTGTTACATGAAAATTTCAGAGACCCCTTTGAATGGTTTGTTCGCCATTTTACAACTAAGGTAGAAGATTTGCAGCGTTTGATAAGTTTAAGATCCATAACTATCAAGCTTTGGTATTTTTGCAGATGGTATTTCATTTGGACAAGTTTTATTTTTTGTTCACCTCTCCTTTCTTTCATATTTTTAACATTTAATTGAATGATATATGCTCACCAAATTCGTGTTCTTTTCAATTTTGATCTTTTAGCTCTCTGCAGAATACCTGAAACAAAAGCGAAATGAAAAATGATTAGCTAATCATATTATTTGATCAATACCTGAGAATGAATGTAGTAAAGTTGGGCTTAATCATTTAATATTTTAATATTCATAATGCATAACAATTTAAACAATCATGTTGCTATATAACGATTGCAAATAAAGAACATTTTATAATACTCTGGTGTCAAAGAATTCATAAAGTTACAATTAGGCACAAACGAAAACATAATAAGTTCATAAGTTAATATAATGGCTCTAAGAATTTTGATTAAAATGGCATGTGTTTAAGATCTATGGCAAATGAAATGTATATTTTGAATTTTCTGGTTATAGACCATGTAGTCCTATTTACTCTTGATGACTTTTTATAACTGGTAAACCGCAAGAGATAGACCAAATCTTACTGTACAAAAATGCAGATCTCGATAAAACACACCACTTATGTGTAAATGCATCTTTTGTGGAGTGGACCATTTAGGAGGTATTCCTTGTTTGTGTGAGTTGTCCAATATTTATACTCTTCTTCTTCCAATGGCTTCATCCCAGATCTCCATTCATCTTTATCCAAGACTATCTGTTGCTAAATTTTGCATTTTAGGAGCTAATAACTGTCCTCTTTCACTGAATCCATCTTTTCCTAAGTTTACCTGTCGGTCACCTTCCAAACTTCACTTCTGTCATCACTTTTTCAGGCATGTGTCCTTCATCCATTCTTTGTGCATGCGCTGCTCATTGTAGCCTTTTTAATTTGGCCGCAGTGGGTAGTTGTGATTCTTTAAAGAGGTCATATATTTCCTTGTATCTCATTCTACGTATTCCATTCTCATGTGTAGGTCCATAAATTCTTCTTAAGATCTTTCTTTCAAATGTGTTAAACATGTTTTCGGCCACCTTCGTCATGGTCCAAGCTTCATATCCGTAAATAACTATGGGTCATAATCGTATTTTTGTTTTTCTATGTTTAAATTTAGTTTTCAGAATTGGTAAAAGACCAACTACTTCAAAATGCCTTCTTATAGTGACCAGCGTTAAAATATTTGACTATCACTCAAAGCCTACTGCATTCCCATATTCCTGTTGCATTTACAAGATAATTACCAATAATACAATTTCTCCAAATGTTTATCTCAACATGAAGAAGATAGATGAAGTAGAGTCTGTAAGAATAGTTAGTACAAAAGTAGACAAAGTCATGTGAGTGCATCACATCAGATTTGTTTGTTTCTCTGGCATTGACTGTAACAAACAAGTTCTTTATTATTAGTGTAAGCTGACAAATACTTGATAATTTTTACTTTCTTTACTACGTTTAGTAGAGGAAATATTGTATTCCACCAAAGAGATGTCGAGATGTCCACGGGAATATATATTTTGAGGCCCTCTGAATCCAAAAAAAAAAAAAAAAAAAAAAAAAGCATTTTTAGAAAAAGGTCCCGGTGTGTCTGCCTGCCAGTTTGTGGACAGCATAACTCAAAACCAAAAGTTGGTTAAAAAGGAAAATTAAGTTTGATATGTTTCAAGGACGCAACACGAAGATTTTGAAGAAAATTGCTTCGTCCTAAACTACCATTTGCCTGGAAAATTTTTCGAAAGTTTTGATTTTCTTGAAAATGGCTCTAACGATTTTGATTAAAATCCCATATGTTTGAGATATGTGTATGACAAATGAAAGGTATATCTTAAATTCTCTGGCTATAGCCCATGTAGACCTGTTTACTCCGGATAACTTTTGCATAACTGGTAAACCGTAAGAGATATGCCAAATCTTACGATTCAAAATATGTAGATATTGCTAAAATACACAATTTATGTCTGTATAATTTTTTTGTAGAGTGAACCATTTCGGAGATATGCCTTTATTTGTGTGAGGTTTGGAGAACTTAAACTTTTGTCAAACGGAGTATCGTTATTCATTTTTATATGTTAACCGTGCAAAGAGAACGAGATCTCAAAGCTTTAAAAGATCTGACTATCAATGAAAGACTGCTGTAGTCTAATATTCCCCCTGAACCTACAAGGAAATAAGAAATAAGATAATTTGTACAAATGTTTATCTCAACTAACACGAAGATATAGGAATAAGAGTTTATAAGAATGGTTAATACGAGAGTAGAGAAAGTCATGTGGGTGCAACACATCAGATTTTCCCAAGTATAACTCCGCTATTCGTTGTTTTCTCAAAGTCATCCAAAGAGAACGGAATTTCAATCCCATTACCTAGTAACCCACTATCACTCATGGTTACTGTAGTGTCCATAGGTAGGTATACAGAAAGGTATTAGACAAGTATAAACTTGATAAATACTTGTATAGAAGCAATTGGTACTAAATATATGTTAGGTTTCTTTACAACTGGAAGGATGGGACCTAAAGGAAGAATAAAAATAAGAACAATTTTCTGAATAGCCGTGTGTTAGTGTCTAGACAAGCGTTGTTCTTTGCCAGAACCGCGACCCCTTTCTTACATCTGTCAGAGCGACGTATCGAGAACATTGACATGGCAATGATGACAATGATTTTCTATTTGTGCAGTATTTATGGTAAAGGCGTTGCGACGGCTGACGTCCGTAAACTATAAAAGCTGATATAGAATTGAAAAATATACATCACGGTTGCAGGATGCTAACTTTGTGCTTTATTTCAAACGTTTCTATTTTAATTGCCGCCTTTAACAATGCAGCACTGCCGCTAAAGCTCGCCGTGATGTCATAAGTGATGCTAGAAGCGTAAATAGTCCTCGTAAAATGACAATAAATAAAGATATAGCCGTTCCGTCGTTAGAAACAGAGGAAGACTCGCAGAAGGAAATCTGTTTGACTGTGACGTTCCGAGAAGAGGTCGTTGAACACCGTCAATATGCTAATAACCTGCTTTATTTAGCGTTAATATATATAATTTAGTTTATTTATACATAAATACATTTCCTACACTGAAAATAAAAATCGCATTTTTAAAATGTAATGGTGTCCCATAACCTTTGGATTAAGCACCTCAAAGTGGTATATTTAAAATAGCTCTGAATTTGAATTTCGCGCTATGAAAGTCTATAATCTGCAGCGGTTACTAATTATACAGGGCGTTCCAAAAATTTTAGGAACGCAAACTTGTGTATTTTTGCTATTTATTACTTATATATTGGAAATAGAGGAAATATTGTATCCACCCATAAAACTGGATATGAATATTTCACCAGAAATACAAGACATTAGGGATATGAGATTCCGCGTACTGGTAGATTGAAATATAATGAATAAGAAAGTCTAAAAACAAATTAATCTATCGTGGAAGGAAAAGGAAATAATTCAACAATATTGAATACATCATTTGCACAGTCTCGCAACCGAGTGCAACTGAAGAAGCAAACAGCTTATTTACTAATATGGCTACTGCTGTCAACGACGAGTAAGTTCAAACTAGGCCAACTCTATAAATTTGTTTCGTGTCTGGGTGTTAGTTATCAGCTACTGCAAGGACAAGGGGAGGGGTAGTGCTCTTATAAGCTTTCCGAGCAGTATTTACGAGACCTGTGCATGTCAACATTTCTATGTCAACAAATGTATTTCAATAGATGTGCTGGAATTCAATTATTTAATATCGTTTTAGCAACAAAGGAAACTCATCTTTTAAAGCTCTTACTAATTACAGAAGTAAATGAAATTGTTACATATTCACACAAACATTTGATTAATTTTATTTTGCAACCATCTACTACGAGGGAAAATGTTAGAGGACGTTATGTTTTACCTGGGAACAAGAAGTTGCTGTTAAAGTCTGCGCGTTCAAACCACCATAGCTTGCACACAGCTATTGAGGCTCACTGAAACTAAAAAGCATTTTTAGAATAAGTCCTATGTGTCTGTGTATTTGAATAGCATAACTCAAAAGCAAAAGCTCGGGTAAACCCCAGCTTAGTGTTTAAGTTTATTGCAATTCAACGCCACACCTAGATTTTCAAGAAAATCCCCCATCCCAAACTAGCCTACATGGAAAGTGTTTCATTAACCTTAAAAGTGGTTAAACGTTTTGATTAAAATACCATACGTTTAGATACACCTATATTTTCGTGGCAAACAAACCGTAGACACTTACTTTAACTTTCTGGGAATAGCATGTTTGCTTGAAGTTTACCGTCCTCTAACTGGTAGACCATATCACACGATTAAAAGATCCTAGACTACAAATGTTTAAACTATAGGCATTAGTTTGTGAGCATTAAAGCTAAATTAATATTTTCTTTGAACCTTTAGCTCTTAAGTTTTATACTAAAGACTTCCTTTTATTTATGAATTTTGAAAGCTAAATTAAAGTGACTTGCTACTTATGCTCTAAATTTACTTCCTGTTTTCTAAATTCGCTATTTCCCTGAAATTTCGTGTGTGCTTTAACGCTCAATGAGCGATACTTAAATTTATAATGAATCCTAGGAGAAAGAACATCATTATTAATTTTGAAATACTTTTGTAACCACAATATAAAAGACAGAAATAAATGTAAAGAACGAGAAAATAAAGAATGAGAGTCTTTAATAGATAAAAAAGAATATTTAGGTGTTTATTATCTTTTAAATTTTTGTTCATTTTAGCCCTTTCTAAGGGGATGATAAATCAAATGTTCAAAAGAGTACACAGTAGATCTGGGTGGCTCAGTTGATCAGACGCTGGCTGTCCCAAGGTCGCGGGTTCAAATGCTGTCCACACCGATGATTTGTAAGTGTGCTTAAAAACAACAGCTCCACG
The DNA here is from genome assembly GCA_030765045.1 of Tenodera sinensis. Classification (NCBI taxonomy): domain Eukaryota; kingdom Metazoa; phylum Arthropoda; class Insecta; order Mantodea; family Mantidae; genus Tenodera; species Tenodera sinensis. Next base: position 46,243,082 of record CM060969.1, read on the forward strand.
TCAGTAGATTTACTGGCATCTAAAAGAGCTTCTGCGGGACAAAATTCCGGCACACGGGCCACGCTGATATGATCCTGGCAATTGGCAGCGTCGATAAACAACTCTTGTTTTTCTTCAAAACAGTGCAGGGCCATTGAACTAAGAGTAGCTTGACGTTTTTCTGACGTAGGCAAGTTAAAAACGTAACTAGGCCCTCCAGGTTAAAAGGCTGATACGCCATCGGTCTGGGCCGAGTTTGAACCTGCGATCTTGCGATTAGTACGTCAGCACCTAAAAAACCAAACCACATAGATCGACAGGCAACTATTATTATCGCTCTCATGTAATAATTACAGACTCGGCTTACGCTTGTTCTTGCAAAATACATTTACTCGTATCCAACCAGTTCCATAGGTAACTAGTAACACGTGAGGAAATGTAAGTTACTGCAAACAGTGGCCATGCTGCCAATTTAGCAGTGATGGGATAGACACTACACTTTAAATGTCACAAAAATGGATGCATATCAAAATATTTCTGTAGAGAAGAAAAATATTATGTCTATGAAAATAATTAGGTAAAACTTGTGCCAAATACTCCTTTTAAGTTGCTCTACCAGCATTAAAATATTTCAGAAATAATAAATTAGTAGTCAGAAAAGTGGTGCAAGCTTGCTGTAGAAGCCGGCAGTGCTTTCACAGCATTGTCCGCTTTTGGCAGGGCGGTTACCGACAGTGCTTTGTTCCGTCTTCCTTTACTCGAACGTTAACACATTTATCTGACGAAACAATGTAACCAATGAATAAGAGCTGTTTCATTTATTTAATTGTAAATTATTTTTCGAAAATAGTAGCTTATGTTTCATGTTCGCTTTTCCCCTCTTGTTTATCTCTTTATAACGCCAAGTTTTTAAATAAAATTGCGTTTTATAAGCGAAACCTGGCTAGCTCGTGGTTTGACGATTTATTCCTACAACATTTATACATTACAAAATATATCTTAACACATTTAAACAACTATTTAATTAAAACTCTTAAGATACTTAAGGAATAAAGAATAAACTAAATAAATGAAAATACCGGAAAGACACCGTTTAAAAACACTGTTGAACAAGCACAAATGCTACAGGAAGAAAAGCGAGTAAAAAAACCCCTTGTGAATACGTTGCATTTTTATTTCGATAATATAGACAAGTATATGAATTGCTTGTAGAACAGTGAGAAGAGCAATACATGTAAATAAAGTACACTGCATTTCTATTTCAAACACATAGAAAAGTATATTTAGAAGTGGAGTAGAGAAAGAAATGTTGTGTTTCATAAACAATAAGTGAGTAGAGAAAACCGTTTGAATGTAATACGCAGAATTTCTATTTCAATAATAGAAAATTGTATTATACAAAAGTATAATATGAAAATATCTATCCCGAAAACAAAATATAATGGCAGTGAGAGGGACAAATAACATTAGAGCTAAAATAGTTATAGATGATAATATAATAGAACAAATAAATACTTTCAGATATTTGGGATGTGAAATACTACCATATGAAAAAAATAGAGACTTGCAAGAAAATATACAAAGATATAATAATACAATGGATGTATAAGGACATATTTGGGAATAAACATGAATAAAGAAATCCAGATTCGACTACATAACATCGAATAGAGAATGCCATATGAGTGTGTTGTGTAAAATAAAAGCGGGTAGGGAAAACCATTGCATAGTAAAATGAATAGCATAGAAACCTACTCTATCAAAACACATTTAGACTTATCAATTTTCATAAGCAGCCCTTAAAGGACAGAGAAATTTTCATTTTTTAGGTATGCAGATATATTTAAAAAAAATAGTGAACACAAAATCAACTGTCTGTGAATGTAGCACATTGTCTCTCTATTTAATGTTACTGTTTGCTCATTTACATAAAAAGTATTCTGTGACCAATTCGCAGCATTACTCGTTAAAAATTCAGTATACCTCTAAATGCCGGTTTTATTTTCTCATGACACTCTCTACCCAGTATTTGTTTGTTTTGATTTAACTTGTTGCAAACTATTCTTACGAAATCTCATTCTTCTATTCCACTCCATGTTATTGGAGTAAAGCTTTTGCAGAATAGTTTGATTACACATTTCTTGTAGGTATAAGAGGAATGGAGTAAACCGAATCAATAGTTAATGTTTAAAAATAAAATAGCAATATGCTGACCAGAAACAACCAAATGGCGACAGCACATTTAACAAAATCACGAAAGTATTGAAAAATTCAAATAAAAAACAACGAATATCTTGGAAATAGGTGGTGCTGAAAAATGTATAAATAAACTTGTGTTTTAAAATTATCTGCATTTTTGTATGTTACGTTTATATATATCGTATGGTTTATCAGTTACACAAAATTATACAAATTCCTTTCTAATGAAGGGGTCTTCACAGACTATTCCCAGAAAGTTCAAGACATACATTTTATTTGTATTTTAAGTATCTTAAGCACTGTGGCATTTTAATCAGAATCGTTTAGGTAATTTTGAAAATTTACATTCAAAACATGTTCCACATGTTCCCATGTTTGGGGTGGGAGATTTTTTTGAAATTCTTTGTCGGAATTTTGGAAGACTCTGGGTGGGGGATCCGGGTCATGCAAAGAGGATGGAATATCAAGGCCATCACATTGGAACCAGCTCTTAAAAATATTCTACTATCCCTTAAAGCAGGGTTGGGCAACTGGTGCTAGAGAGTGCTGACTGCTCACGACCGTGAGCAATAACTGCATGTTTAGCAGGTAAAGCAGATCGCTCAAGGTATCGCAAGAGTCGCCCAGGCCTGCCTTAAACCCTTCTGCACTGCCTTATTACCCGTGTACCTAAAGGACAATTTTTACAAATGTTTGTCCTTTAACATGAACTAAACAGAACAACCAACTTTTGCAAGAAAAAGTGAGAGCAACACAATATCAGATTTTACTACTTTTTCTACTGTTTACCTATAGAAAGATGGAGAAAGTATTGCATTACATACTAACTTTTGATTTGGATATTTTCATATAAATACATTTTCGAGGTAATCAGAATAAGACATGTTTTAGAAAAAAATTAACCCTGTATGTTTGTATGTATATGTGTGTGTAAATAAAATGGAAACTCAGTGACATACCAAAATGTGTATTTAAGCTATCTTCCTAAGATACACAAAAAATTGGCAGGAAAATTTCCCACCACAATTTGTGCGTTACCTACTTTAAAATATTTTTGTTATTTCTTATTTTTTCTAATCAATGTTTGCAACATTTTAAATTTTCTATGAATAGCCTGTGAAGTACTTTTCATTATGAATGAATTGTAAGCCGTATCTGAAAAATGTAGTTAAAACACAGTTTAGGGCCCACATTTTGGGCTATTAACGTTTTCAGAGGTATTTGTTTCTATGTCTTGTCAAGTGCTTGAATTCTTTCATGCGGCATCTTTGTTTTTTCACCGGATAATAGAACGAACGGAAACCATTAGATAGTGATCAACTGTTACACGATTTGACTGTAATTGTAATAAAATAGGCAATAAAATCATTTCTGCAAATAGGTATTTCATGATAAGGTTCTTATGAATGTTTTACGAGCAATAGAAGGCAGGAGATAGCTTTATTAAAATATGCACAGTAATTAGAAGTTCCCGAACTCAGACATACAAAAAAGCAATACAAATTAACTTTAATGTAAATGAAAGTCACGTATGTTTTAACTAGACATCACACAGCGCAGAATGCGATTCCTGATTCATTCAGAGCCAAAAAGAAATGAGGTGTATGAGGTAGTAGGTTGTTCCTCTATTTCCAACTCCATCAAAGTAGTAGATATAATTGAATCGTTGATTCGAAAAGGGAAAGATGCCCCATTTTGCAAAAATAAGTTGAAATATACATTTTATTGGTAATTATTAGATTTATTTATGCCAACAAATTTAATGCTGGTGTTTTTAAACACAGAAGTGTGTGGAAAATGTTTAAGAGGTGTAATCAAGAGTGAAAAAGTCAATCCCATAGCCGGGATTTGAACCATGAATTTTCCGCTTAGATCCTCGGCTGCTCTAACACTAGTTCAGTTCTGCCTCCCGGAAAGTAGGTATATGAGCCAGTTGTTATCCCAGTCAACAATAAGAAAATAATAGATGTTGGAAAATATCACAATACATTCCAGATGAACATCTGCACCTTTATCAGAAAATTATGACATGGGCAGAAACTGTTGTTGATCTTGATGATGTGTAGAACCTATTGTAAAGTGTGTTGTGTAATGTCAAAATATTGGAATATGTTGATTAACCTTATGAGAGATTATTACAAGAATATTCTGTTTCATAGGTCTTCAAGTAAATAAATAAAGTTCAACACATTCTTACTACATCATTACTACGTAGCATTTTCTAATTATTTTATAAAGGCAACAAGTCCTGAATATAAAAGTCAATGTAAATCTGTAAATCACTGAAATGCAAAATTGAGGTCACTGAATATCCAAACAATAAATAATGTATAGATCTACAAGTTATCTATGGAACAATTTCCGAGACGCCAACTATGTATGCTCTTGAGTTTTTCTTAGTTTTCCAAAAACTATGGTCGTAGGATTTCTTTCCCTTTTGTCATTGACGAACAACAAGGTAATGGATTACAAATCATGTAAGATTTGAAGCTTTCACGGCGAACGTTATTGATCAAGGCTTCACGGTTGTAGACTCCATGGCCATCTTCAGGACTAAAAAGATGAAAAAGTCTCCTCAGTTTTCCAAATATATACATTTCGACCAAATCAAGCAGATTGATAAGGAACATTACTGCCGAAGTACACCTTATTTATGAGAGAAATACCAAATTTCAAATTGAAAGTGGTTGGTCTACTTTAATGTGTTCGTGGAGTGGTTATTAAGTTTGCTATTGATATGTTCCGACGGTTTGAATTACAACTAAATGGTTTAGAACACATCGGTTTACATAGTATACACATTCTACACAATCATATGTAGGTATATTGGACTAAATTAAATACATAAATAATTCTAAAATGGTTAGCTGTGCTATTTCCAACTTTTACAATATTGTACATTATTACATTTTTTTGTATTCCATTTAATATTGAAGATCACATTGGCGGCTTTAGCCTCTTGTAACAAGTGCTTACAGCGGTGGTTTTGAACTTTGGGTTTCTATCAATTTTTTTAAAAACGTTATTATATTAAATTCACACACGCATTCACACTCCCATTCATACTTTTAAGGAGAATGTGGAATAATCCTAGCGGAAGAAACATTTCCACCCTCTCAGCCCGGAATCGAACCCGGAATCCTTTGCAGACTGGGCGCAGCAACGAAGCCTTCCATACCCAAGTATTGGGTAACAACCCCAAAGTCTAATTATCCAGCATTTGGTGGCAAAAGATACAAAATTTGGAACTTGCACATGACTGCTGTTTCAGAAATAAAATCCGAAAATTTCTGAACTACATATTTGATTTGCCAATGCTGGATCCTGATATGGTTTGTGATTGTTTTGCTGAGAACTTTTTGGCAGTGATGTCTGTCTCGTAAAAGTTACAGTCGTTTTGCGAGTACTTACATCGACGAAAATGCACTCTTTCCTCCTTCCGTGAGGAAACTAAGTTGCAATAGACAGAAAACTGCCAACACTTCCGAAAGTTTCCGCAACAAATATAAAAATCAATATTACCCCTGCAGCCCAGATCTATGCTGGTTTCTTGAAGCACTGAAGCAAACTCAGCTGGATACTAAAATTGCAATCAATACCTCAATAAATAACAGAAACAAAAGGTCTATCCACACTTAAAACTCATTGTGTAGCAAGTAGAAAATGTCAAGTTCGAAAAATTTCAACCATGGAATACCTGAAGTCGATTTCTTATAGAACCAAACCTGGAAATACATGGAGATAAACTGTAAAAAGAACAACATACATAGGTATTACTGTATGATATAGGTTTAAAATGTCAAAATAACGAAGCATGTAAATATGGATCCACTGTAAATAAATTACAGCAAATAAAGAAATAAACAAATAAATAAAGACGAAGCCAATAAATGTGGAGTGTTTTGAAGTGCGAGTCAGTTCGTCTGCTCACGGTGCACCCTAGGTAACGGTAAACGAACTGAAACAAGAACCGTTAATTTGAACTTAAGCATTAGAGGTTCATTTTATTTTGGTATTAGAGCCGTGTTTCTTTTTTATTAATCATAAACACAAAAAATATTTAACATCTTCCACTAGAAGTATATAATGCTTCATCAAATATTGTAAACACCAAACAGAAACTGTTACCTGCTTTGACAGGGAGACTTGGGGACCTTTAGGGGTCCGGGAGGCCTCGGTCCTGGTGTTCTACCGATTGAACTACGGGGCCAGCCTTAGTACACTTTGCCATATATCTGTACATTACACCTACATTTCAGTACCATTTATTATTCAAGTTTAAAGTTGCCTTTATCTATAGTATACGAGAATAGATAAAATAAAATTTTGTAAAAGTACGTAAAAGAATTTTGTAAAGCTACTGGTTTCCAGTAGCTCGGTAATTGTGGGAAATATTATGTTAAATTTAATTATATTTATTTCATTTATTTTTCTTTAGTAGATTAATAGTGTATTTTTTTGAGTACGAATAAACGATTCATATATTCATTCATTATTCATTAGGTATAGATTTATTAGCAGGCAGTCTCTTTATGACAATCCTAAAATAGGACAGCTATCGAACTATTGGGTTTACTCTCTTCATGAAAATATATCTACTAAAAGAGCTCTTCCCTTTCACTTGTTCTCCTCTTTTACAGACTTATAAGCAGATCTAGCCATGCTCTCTACAGCAGAACAACAAAAGACTGGCTCTAAAAGCAAGACAATTGCATTTAAGTACCCTTGCAGACGGAGGGAGTATTGGGCCATGCTTTAGCGGAGCCACGCGGTAGTTATAAATAGTAGGGCAGAATAATAATTGCCGGCTGCCAGTGGCCTCTGGAGTACGCCACTGAACCAGAGGCTATAATTACTCTTGGTGGTTGGGAACAAGGCAATAATGTGAGAGGAATATTTTTGCGGGGACCATAAAACTGTTCACTGCTCTAATTTAAAACTTGTAAAAATAATTAGTACCATCATCTCACAGCTTAAGTTAACACCTAGCCTCAGGGAGACGATGTTCTGAGCCACTAGTTTCCTTGCTGTTCTTCTGTTTGGGAACCTATATTAGAATTTTTAAGGGTACAAGGTAGTCTGAGCATACAGAAGTTACCATTAATGAGTTAAATTAAGTTAAGGGAAGGCGAAATGCCATATCTATTTAATGTTAATACTTGATCCATTATTAGAATACTATTTAACATAATTAGCTGATTCTTTTAACACATGTTCGGTGACATTTTTACAGTTCATTGATGAAATGAAATATATTTTCTTTATCAGAAGCAAAGCTATGATTTTTAATACACTACTTACATTTTTATTGAAGTATAAGGGGTTTTAAATTTTTAAAAAATCAGATTTGCTGCACTCGCATGACTTTCTCTACTCTTATACTAACCATTCTTACACACTGTTATTCCTATATCTTCTTCGGCTAGTTGACATATACATTTGCAAAAATTATCGTGTTGCTTATTGCCTTGTAGGTGCAAGGGAAATATTAGAATACAGGCTTCGAGCGATAGTCAAATCTTTTGAAGCTTTGAGATTCCGTTCTCTTTGCACGGCTAAAATATGTAAAAATATGAATAACGTTCTTCCCTTTTGACGGAAGTTTAAGTAGCAATATCTCCGAAATGTGTCACTCAAAAAAAAAAAAAAAAAAAAAAAAAAAAAAAAAAAAAAAAAAAAATTGTGCAGTTTAGCAAGATCCACATTTTTTTGTAGACTAAGATTTGGTCTACCTCTTACGGTTTACCAGTCTTGCAAAAGTCATCCAGAGTAAACAGGGCTAGACAGGCTATAGCCAGAAAATTCAAAATATGCATTTCATTTCTATAAAAGTAGCTCAGACATATGGCATTTTAATCAAAATCGGTACAGCCATTTTCGAAAAAATCAGCATTATGTTCCATGCAAAGAGTAGTTTAGGGTGGAGGAATTTTCTTCAGGGTCTTCGTGTCGCATCCTTAGAAGATATTAAACTTAAATACCAAGTTCTGATTTCTGAGTTATGCTGTCCACAGACTGATAGACACGCGCACACGCACGCACACACATTTTTCTAAGAGTTTTTATGAAATTAGGGGCCTCAAAACATATTTTCGGTGAAATCTCCACATCAAATTTTGGGTGGAATAGATAAAACCATTTTGATTGAAATAAAACCTCCTTAGTGATAAAAGTTTACGATTAAGCACCTCTATGAATTATATACCAAAATGAGCTTACGATCTGAAATATTTAAACCTCAATTTGGAAAAAAAAGTCACAAAATTTCCCATTTCGACTCCTCTTAAATTACCATAGCTCTTAAAATTCTCAATGATTTTCTCTAAAAATGTTAGGAGTTTATTCTACATATAATGAAAATTATTTCAGGCAGTTATTTGCATTTATAGCATTATAGTGGTTGAGTCTATAAATATTATCTCATCCAACGTTGTATAGCTACAACACATAGTTGAACTCTCCGAACTGCAGTAATAATTTTATAACGTATATTAGTGATATTAACAAAGCAACAGCATTACAATTTTGTCAGTTTTAGTTTTCTGACTTTGCAAACAATGTTCTTTAAATATCTAGCACATAACTAAACAATTGAGGTTCAAAAGATAGCTAATTATATGTGCTAAGAACAAGCATGAAAATATATAATTGTGTATTACGAGTAGTTTCAGAGAACCTATCATTGCATTGCGATTACGTATGAATTCCTGTTGTTCATTGTCATCCTGAGTACACCTGTACTTAGTAGCCACGTTCTCTGCACGTTTTTATGTGCAATGCATGATCTACACACAAAATAAATTACACTTTAATGGCGAGTTTCGCCAACCGTCGTCAAAGCCCTTGAAGATCGTCAAAACTGTTGACGGCTCATCAAAAGTAGAAGTTCCGTTTCACCAAAATGCATCATCCTTTATGACCGCGAAATCCCGTCAACTTTTGAGACACAAATTTCCTTCCTTCCTTCCTTCAAGTCATTGGCAGCCCATCAATGTTATGTAAGTACTACTTCAGCCCCATCGCATTTAGTTTCATTACAGAAATGAATAATTTGCATTTTCGATATTGAGATGTTCAAGAAGTTTATTGAAAATATGGGTCAGGACTTTTATTCGTGCCAGAAACAGTCATTTCTATGAAATGAATGACGTAAAGTGTGGCTCACCACAGATTATCAAAATAGGTGGTGATGAAATATTAGAAGAGAGTGGAATACACTCAAACAGTGATCCAAGAATTTTATGCAACTACTAATTTTGGCGTTGTGGACACCATTGACTGTACCTATTCCTGTGCCCATTTTGTGACCTATTGGACCTAATACCAATAGCATGTTGAAACACTAACTCATTTCCCCTCAATATTCAGGTAAACGTACCAATTACTACCCTCATATAGGCAACGAAAGGTTGCAGAGTGTGACATTGGTCGTTCAACAATATACGGACGAGAGGCGACCGGGTGACCTTGGATACTACGAGCAGCTGTGTGTGTACGTGACCGTAATAATGGCGGTAGAACTCAAAATAAAGGTCCGAGACAACAGGGCAACTAGCGACTGTGTGTGTGTGATCGAAGAGCGCGATAACACCAGTAGTGTCAGAAGCTTCTAGTTAATTCCACTGAGTCATCGTTACACGTGTGTATGAAGGATTCTCGAAGGTCACGTGAAGCCGATTCCAGTATAAATAGGACAGACAGTGAGCAGTTAGTTGAGTGAGTGAAAGAGTAGGTGCCAGTTCGAGTTGTGTAAGTTTAGTTGTGTAAGTTACGAGAGTGAGTCGGCCAGCCTGCCGAGTACCGATATACAGATGTAAGTCACCCTTGGGGTATTTATCCCTGATATGAGATTCCCTTGTGGTCTAACCGTGAAAAAGTACGAATCAGCTGGGGAACTTAACGTCGTACTGGCAAGTATGCCATGGTAGCTTAGGGGCTAAAGCAGCCGCTCGATAAGCGAAAGATCCGTGGTTCAAATCCCAGCTATGGCATTGATTTTTTTCAGTCCTGACTCCACCTCTTAAATGTTCCCTATATTTGAAATCGAACTGCACATTACATTCATTCGGTTACCTTTACTCACGTCTCTTTTACAAAACACAGTCGCATTTCTTTCTCTACTCACCCTTGTAGAAAGAATCCATACGATAAGGCTGACATGAAAATGCAACGTCTTACATTCATACAGCTTCATCTACTTTCTTTTCTTTCTGTGGTATTTGGGTTGTTCAACTGCTTTTGCGTAGTGTTTTCCCGGTGTTTTTATTTATTTTCCTTATTTTGGGTTCTTTATAGTAGGTATTCAACGTAAGTCTAAAAGTTGCAGGTAAAACCTGTCAACTAAATGCATCAATTACGCGGACTGCTGCAAATAGTGCAGACTAAATTACTCTATAATACAATGACATAAACAAAGAATCTGATGTGTTGCACTCATCTGACTTTCTCTACTCATGTACTATCTTAAAGCTCTTATTCCTCTACTTTCTTCATGTAAGTCGAGATTAACTTTCGCAGAAATTATTTTATTACTCATTTTCTTGTACGTAGAAGAGGAATATGGAAATACAGTAGGCTTTGAGCTCTTGTCAAATATTTTAAAGCTTTGTAATTCCTATCTTTGCACAGCTAAGATATAAAAAAATGAGTAACGGACTTCCATTTGTGGAAAGTATTGCAAAACTCTCACAAATAACAAGGAATATCTCCGAAATGGTTCACTCAAAAGGAACAAAAAATCGTTTAAACATGAATTGCATGTTTTAACGAGTCCTGCGTGTTTTGTATGGTAAGATTTGGTCTAGGTATATTTTACGGTGTATATATATCTTAAACATATAGTATTTTAATAAAAATCGTTGTAGCCATTTTCGAGAAAATTAATTCCGCGGAGCGCTGCAAGTAGCTTCCATTACAAACGTGTAAACACTAAATCGCACAGTAATAGTCTCACATAAATAAAAAGGCTTCGAGGAAACAGCTGATGAACGTCTTTCTTGAGGAGAGTCTGGACCTCTCCCATTTTTTGTTGGTGTCAGGTAAGGACCCACATCTGTTTAGCAGGCTGGTATATTTTTTGCCTCTGTTGCGGCCCGCCCGGAGTTGCGCGGCCAACCAGCCTGGATTTCTGCTTCCCGCTTGGGCAACGCCTGCTCCAACCGCACACAACAGACGGTCGTTTCTATGGCAACCAAACCACATTCCCTCGCAGTGACGGCAAAACATGGCGTTTCTCTTCTGTGGCTTCCGTAGTCTCTCTGAGGTAAAAAGATATTACACACTCTTTGGTCTGAGGTACGGTATCGTAGTCTTTTGTTTTTATCAGCAGCTGCCACATGGAACCCATTACTGGCCGCTTGTGGCTTGAAAATGTGTCGCAATAGATGCTTACTGGCCTCGGTTATTTCAGCCATTCCGATAAAACTAGAAACAACGATGAGCACTATTTTCCGTCGCTTTTTGTATACATAATAGGCAAATGTAATCCGTACTTATTCACCACTTACTTATAATAATAGTAATAGTAATAATAATAGTAATAGTAATAATAATAGTAATAGTAATAATAATAACAATAACAACAATAACAACAATAACAACAATAACAACAATAACAACAATAACAACAATAACAACAATAACGACAATAACGACAATAACGACAATAACGACAATAACGACAATAACGACAATAACGACAATAACGACAATAACGACAATAACGACAATAACGACAATAATAATAATAATAATAATAATAATAATAATAATAATAATAATAATAATAATAATAATAATAATAATAATAATAATAATAATAATAATAATAATAATAATAATAATAATAATAATAATAATAATATCTAATAATAATAACAATAATAACAATAATAATAATAATAATAATAACAATAATAATATCTAATAATAATAACAATAATAATAATAACAATAATAACAATAATAATAATAATAATAATAATAATAATAATAATAATAATAATAATAATAATAATAATAATAATAATAATAATAATAACGTTCAATACCGAGTCTTCATTCCATATTCATGCCTTTAGATTCCCTGGCTATGCAGCCATCTGTGTAGGTGTCTGAATAGTAGAACTCAAAAACATACTAACCTTGAAATTTAAATTTAGCATCTTACAGGAATGGGATGCGAAGATTTTAAACAAACACCTCCCATCCCGAACTACCGTTACATGGAAACATAGGTACGTTGTTTTTATTTTTTCGAAGATATTGGAATGGCAAACGAAATCGATTCACGCATTTTCTGGGAAGAGCTTGTGAAGCCTTCTTCATTCTGAAGGACTTTTGTATAATGTAAACCTTAAGAGATAGGCAAAGGTTTACTATGTCCAATGTAGATCTTCATAAAGTATACAAGTTATGTCAATTATTTTTTTGTCTGTGCAGATAACCATTTCCGAATATTTCTTCTTATTGGTTTGCGTTTTCAAATAGGTAATTTGCCTTTTCTCAAATGTTACTTTTTACTTCTCGTGGTGATGCAAAAAGCACCTCATAGCGACATACTCTTTAAAAATCTGGCTATTCACTTTACCTACTTTACAATGAAATGTGTAAATGTGAGTCGAAGGTTTATCTGGATTAATAACTAGTATTTGAAATTATACAGTTTTGTAGAAGAGTAGGTCATTCTATTTTTCTCTCTCTCTCTCTCTTTTTTTTTTTATTTTATTTCTTTTTTTTTTTTATTTTTTTTTTTTAAACCTGACCAGATAGTGCTGGGAAATATTGAATGTTGTAATGTTCACAGTTTTAAAACACACACACAGACACACAGACACACACACACACACACACGGGCGCTGTCAGATGCGGTAACACCTGAGTGGTAACCTCGGCTAAAATGATTTTAAATTTACTTATTATTGATGGCAAAGTTGAATTTGCTTATGAAGATAAGTGACAACCAGCCTTATAGGTACCTACATCTCAACAAAAAATTTAAAACCAACAGTTCAAGTTTAATTCGGTTGAAGATATGCCAAAGTGAAATCTACAATTGCAACTAATAATGAAGTGTTGGAAAAAATTAAGACAATTTGGTTATATATAATGCAATATAGATACATTAGAATGCTTACGCAAGCAAGCAACAACAACAACAATAATAGTAATAATAATAACAATAACAACAATAACTATAATAACACTAAAACAACAGCAATAATAATATATAATAATAATAATAATAATAGGTAATAATAATAATAATAATAATAATAATAATAATAATAATAATAATAATAATAATAATAATAATAATAATAATAATAATAATAATAATAATAATAATAATAATAATAATAATAATAATAATAATAATAATAATAATAATAATAATAATAATAATAATAATAATAATAATAATAATAATAATAATAATAATAATAATAATAATAATAATAATAATAATAATAATAATAATAATAATAAATTATATAAATTAAAACCGCAGGGCTATAAGCTAAGACGATAGTTTAGCATGTAGTATGTATTTTCCTATTCTTTTTACATTAATTATTTTATTACATTCATATGTTTCTCTTCTGGCCTTTAGTCGAGGCTATGCTAAGTTCTTAGTACGTAATACTCCGTAAGTCATCTTTGTTTAATCTTTAAAACGTCTTTGTGTAGTCCGTAAAATGAATTTGTGGTTACTATTAAATCATCTATGCATTTATCTTAGTTGGCAACAAATAAACAGAATATAAATGTCAGCGTGTTTGTACCGCCATGAAATATACGTTTAAAAATAAATAATAATAGCATCTTAACATTTCACAAAAACTCGTTTTATTTACGAATCTGAGAACAGAACCAAGTACAAGAGTGACAAATGAATAATATACTAGACCAAACAAACATGAATGGCACATATTCCAAAGCCAGATGAAAGATTAGCAAAACAAGCCTCCAGCATCAGTCGAGAGGAAGACGGGATTTAGGGAATCCCAGGCGTGCAGCAAGAAGACAACTTGCGAAGCAAAATAAGATAGTTTGAACTGGTCTGGTGGTTGGCATGCTAGCTTTCAAATCTCGAGGTACCGAGGCTACCGTCTGGAAAATGGAGGTTTTCTTTAGCCAGGATTATCTTCATCCTCACTAGAGCCTGTGGTGTGTAAATGTGTGCGTGTTTCTTGTGTGTATGTGTTATGTGTGTGAATTTAATGTTTATAAAGAAAACTCAACATAACAAACCTAAAGTTTATTAATAGTAAATAAGGCACCATAGTTATCAATGAGCAATTATTCTAAAAGGAAATGTCGCCGATATGACCTTAGGTGTTTAAGGTGACAAAAATGAAAAAAAAGTAAATTTGATCAATATTAATCGTTGATGTTCAAAATATAAGACCTTTAATATTGTTATTATTTCTGTAAAAGAAATCGCAAATTTGCGTTTAAATCATGCATTAGTTCGCTTTAATAAAAGCATATTCCATCTAGCTGACTTACACAGGTAAGCAGACACAACATTTAATGGCGGCTGGTATCTGATCACAACCATTCTCTTCCCTGTTGTATAAATACATTTTGTTGGCGCAAATGATATTTATACCTCCGGATTTACAGCATGTTTAAGTATAAAAGCAAAAACACATTAGAACAATTGGTGGTAGGCCAGTGATTGGATTTGATGTTGGCCAGCTCCTCATATTTCCTCCTGCATTTTTAGAAAAGTGTGTGTGTGTGTGTATGTGTGTGTGTGTGTGTGTGTGTGTGTGTGTGTGTGTGTGTGTGTGTGTGACAGAGAGAGAGAGAGAACAGCATAACTCAAAATCGAAAAGCCGGTTAAAAACCAAAGTTGAAGTTTAAGAAGATTTTAAGATTTTTGAAGAAAATTCCTGCACCCTAAACTACTCTTTACGTGGAAAAGATTAATCCGAAAATTTTTATTTTCTCAATAATGGCTCCAAAAATTTGGCTTAAAATTTTTAAAGTTTAAAGTATTTTTATGGCAAATGAAATGTATATTTTAATTTTCTGGCTATAGGCCATGTAGTCCTTTTGGCCCTTGATGACTTTTGCATAACCGGTACCTAAACCGTAAGAGAAAAACCAAATCTTACTATAGAAATAATGCAGGTCTCATTTAAATACACAATTTATGTTAAATGATCTTTTTTGTGAAATAAACTATTTCGGAGGTTAAGTGCAACATACCAAATTTTGTTTCTTTAGTTTTTTTTTTTTCTTTTCTTTTCTTTTCGTGGTTACTGAGAATAAACAAGGTTATAATGACGTTACGCTATTGCTTTTTTCCAAAATGCGATTTTTTCTATGCATTTCATCTTTAAGTAGCGATGCGGTAACCCGGATGCAACAATGTGGAAGTTATTCAGCTGCTTAACAAATAACTATTCTTGCAATTATTAAATCTTCCCTTAAATAAATTTAACAAGGCAGTAATTCTTTCGGATTCTAAAGCTGCAATTCAGGGAATATGTTCAAATACTACAAAGAAGTCAACAAAAATTAGAGAATGCTACAAAATGGTAACACAACTCCAAAAATTTAATAAGACTGTTCATCTCCAATGGATTCCAGCACACTGTGGAGTCATGGGGAACGAAGCTGCAGACTCACTTGCAAAGAAAGGCACAACAATAAAACAAAAGTCTAAATTCAATTTCTCATATTCCTCAATAAAACGCTTGATCATTAAAAAATTTTCTCATTCATACCTACAAGAAATAGAAACAAATGCCAAAGATAAAAAATGGATTACACTACTTTCCAACCCAGATATAATCCCCCAGAGACCAAGGAAAACAGCGGTTGCAGCCTTCCGACTACTGACAAATCACGACTGCTTAGCAAGTCATCTCTACAGAATAGGTATCTCAGCCTCACCAATATGTGTCCTGTGTAACGATCCAGCAGAAATGAATGAAGAACACTTGAAGACCTGTGAAGCATTAAGATCAGAAGGAACTACAGTTCAAAAGTATTGGAAAGCACGAATGCTAATGGCTTCATTGCAAGATGCAAGGCACTAGAAAACAACAACAACAACAATGTGTCGTATTTGTGATTGTTAAACAGTGCTTTTACATAATAGTTTCTCAGAATTTTTATTATTTATAGGATTTTTTTTTCCCTTTATAGTGCCTTGAGGGTTTCAATTAATTCTGAGTTTATTCTGTAATATTTTAAATGCCGTGAAAGAAATGCAAGTCTAAAAGTTTTAGGGATGAATCCTCAGACCACGAGCAAGGCTGGGTATACCAGCTATCATTAGAATAAGTAATGCTTAAGCAAGGCTTTACTTATCCCGCTATATAGGTCTATATATTAAATTAGAATATCTTTTGTAGCAATACAAATTGTGCACAGTATCCTAAAGTGCAATACTCACAAGAATTACTAACATCATTCAAATAAAGTATCGCCCATAACTCTGTGTATCGACTGAAGAACAATAAAGTTCTAGTTCTGTGCTCTCTAAATTAAAGACTTAATTTATAGACTATTTGGGAGTATTTATCCGAGTGTTAGCGGAGACATTAGCCTGCCTGGAGGATGGCACAGGATTATGCCATTACCTGGTGCAATAAAGCACTACTAACCTACCCATAACACGCCTCCTCATGTTCAATAACTTTATTTATAGCCCTCTAAAAACTTTGTCTGCCATTGATAAAGATACTCATATAATCTGCAAGCCATCTAGTACGAGCATCGTTATAGAAAGTCGTCTGGCAAACTTTTGAACCTGATGGAATTAACTTAGACAAAGATCGCCGCTGTTGTAAAATCTTACGGTAATCAGTACGGTAATTATGAATAGAATATGTACCTGAAGGCTCTCTGTAAATAAGTATTTTATTTTACAAAGTTAAACTCCCTCCTGGAAGGAGCTGGAAAAGTCTTCATATGTTAGTGTAATCTACGCCATTAGCTCTACAAGAAAAGACGTGGAACGTGCAGCGGTCACGTGGTAGGAGCTGACATTCAGAGATAGCTCCGCTCGATAAAGTGTGAGGCTCGCATTCGGACCGTCTCGGACTTGAATACTGGCGACCGTCAACTCTTCCAAGGGTTTTTGTGGTTTCCTCGAGTTGGTAAGTGACTGCTGGAGTGGTTCCACTTATACCAAGAATTTCTTGTCAATTTTCTTCACCGTCATCTGTTTCATAGTTGGACATAGTAGGTATTCGATGTGCTGCGGCTGAGCGGTGGTAGTGTTTTGTTTCCCCCTGAAGTCGATCGGACTGTTCATAGATCCACTTTGTGAGCAAGGAACCCCCGAGAACTCGGGGCTTGTGAGCAGGCGTTTGGTGTGTTTAACCTGGAATCGTTATGTACCCCGCCTATTTTTTATGAAGGTGGAGACGGGATATTATATCTCTTGACATGAAACCTGTAGTGTTTATTGTATTAGTCCTTGTGTGCGTCCGTCTGTATGAAGTCTGTCTGTGGACACATAACTCACAAACGAAAAGTCAATTAAATATCAAACTTGCTATTTAAGTACAGCATGTTCCAAGGATGCATATGTGTAGTTTCAGAAAAATAGTCCTTCACCCTAAAATATCCTTTACACAGAAGAATTGTTAAAAAAAATTAGTATTTTAAAAATGACAACGATTTTGAGTAATACCTAGGCATTTAATCTATTTCCATCACAATTAAAATGCATATGTTGGATTTTCTAGGTATAGATTCTATTTCCATTTTCAGTTACTCTTGCATAAGTGGTAAACCGTTACTGCTCCCCCCCCCCCCAAAAAAAAAAAAAAAAATCGTAGAGTAACTGGCCCTATAGCTCAGGCGGTAGTGTAAACTGCCTGCTGTGTGAGGGTCGTGGGTTAGATTCTAGCAAGGTTATTCCTTGTCCTTCCCAGAGTCTGGAAGCATGAATGAGATATCTGTGTGCGTGTGTGTGTGTGTGTGTGTGTGTGTGTGTGTGTGTGTGTGTGTGTGTGTGTGTCAATCAGATGGAGAGAGAGGAAGAAAGAGAGAACTAATTTATAAAACCCCCCAAAACACCGATGGTAAATGTACAGGGGTTAACAACATTGCCGATATTCCAAACGTTCGAAAGGCAAAAGTTAGCCCATTTGACCATGCAGTTCTAAACGGGGTATCAATGGAGGGGAGAGTTAACGATATTTTTTGTTATTGATTTGAATTTCTAAGTACTTTATGATTATCTCCAACTGCATATTGCTATTCACTTGTACTTTCTCTACCACATAGCTACCATAGTAGGTGGAAGGGGCATTTATTCATTCCATCAACAAATTCGATAGCGAGATTTCACTGGAAATAGACGTCTTGAGGTTCCCTGTATCTTTATACAAAAAATGTAGAGCTCGTTAAGCACAGCATGTATGTGAACCTTTCTTTTCTTTTTTTTTTTTTTTTTTTTTGTGGAGGTAACCATTTCAGAAACATTCCTTATTATTGGTTTAAACTGTCAAACACTTATACTTTTCTCAAATAGGAATACGATATTCGTTTCTTTTATGCCTTGGCTATTCAATACGAATGAACTTTTAATGC
This sequence comes from Tenodera sinensis, assembly GCA_030765045.1. Classification (NCBI taxonomy): domain Eukaryota; kingdom Metazoa; phylum Arthropoda; class Insecta; order Mantodea; family Mantidae; genus Tenodera; species Tenodera sinensis. The sequence continues at coordinate 46,261,823 of CM060969.1, forward strand.
CATGGCATAGTGACCAACTCTTAAATGGTTCAATAACCGCTTGTGGCTTATTGTAATCCCATATTCCCATTCCTAAAGGAAATATGTATAAGACAACTTTTATGAATGTCTCTCTCGATTAACATGAAGTAGAAAGAAGAATAAGATTTTTGAAAAATAGTTTGTTGAGGAATAGGCAAATGAATGGAACACACATTTAGAAAGATTCATGCACAGAAAGCAGAATGGGCAGTGTCGTGGTCGAGTGGTTAGACCGGGTTGCTTAGCGCTTAGGCAACCCGGGTTCACTCTCAGGGACCCGCATGTGGTATTAGTGGTGGACGAAGCGGCGTCTGGACGGGCTTTCTCCGGGTTCTCCGGTTTCCCCCGCACTCATTCCACCAATTCTCCATCATCACCTTTCCAATCATCGATTTCGCCTGCATTAAATATCATCCTTCCTCACTATCATACCTGGTACTTGACTGATTACCCACTTCCAGGTCTTCGCTCTATCCCGTCCATAGGTTCCTAAGCTCCCCGACAGGCGTCTGACCTTAGGCACTGGCTTGTAAGTCGTAGGGGTGTAAGTCCTGCACAAGAGGAGGATACTCAGGTAACGAAGAAGAAAGCAGAATTGATACTGGTTAGAATTTGACTATGGCTTTAACTTAATGCCAACTTACACCTGCAACGAAATATGTAAATTGTAAAGAAGGTTTATAAAAACAAGTAGATAAAACCATAAGCTTTTATAGATGATTAAGGAAGATTTTGCTCTGGCTTTACCACCTATAAGAAAATTAGCAACAAGATAATTTCTGCAAATGTTTACCTCCACTAACATGAAGAAGATATAGGAATAAAAGTTTGTAAGAATAGTTAGCACGATGGCAGGGAAAGTCAAGTGAGTGCATCACATCAGATTTTTTGTATAGTTCTCTAGAATTATTTAATAAGGCAGAGTGGAAACTGGATTAAGTTGCAACAAAGGAATTCTGACAAGCAGTGAAATAATTTTGTTTCCTTCAGCAAAGAATATCTACAAATGTATACTATCCTCTGCCAATGAATTGAAATAAAATATGCAAGTATTAATGCAATAGCATTGACATGCCTGATGCACATACATTGTTGAACAAAATATTAAAAACTAAAAGGTAGATTGTGGCTAAATGCTGCGAAAGTGCAATATACCAACCAAAAGAGATGTAAGGAATTTTTAAAGTGCTTCAGAATTGTGATATGTTTTATATTAGTTATAGTTAATAAGGCAGAAGTTTCAAGATACAACCTACCGAAACTATTTGATTTATATCAACAGCTATTAAAAAGGCATTGAAATTTCGGATGATGCGGGAGAAAATAGGAATATTGGAAGTAGATGCATGAAAAGGATTGAGGCCATTAAATGTTGGACCGTTGCAGCTGTCTAAGAAAATAACAAAAGACCTGCGGAGAGGGACGACGTAAGCAATAAGTGCGCTGTGCAGGGTATTATTTACCATCATAAACATTTCTTTCGTATTACCTATAAAACTTCACGAAAGTCAGTGCAGCTGAACATGCTACATCATCCCTGTGATATGCATGTATCCAAGGTATTAATATTCTGAACCCATACTGGAAAATATATATGCGGAGAACGTCACAAAACACTTGTAAATTATAAGGCGAAACATGGCCCTTCAGAAACGAAGGCCTACATTCCTTCTTCACGAGTTAAAACCTGAAATTGATGAGCCCCTACTACTACGTTTAGTAAGTAGGGGAAGTATTGTATTCGATTCAAAACTGGGATGTCGAGATTTCACCGGAAATATGTTTTGAGGCCCCCTCAATCCAAAAAAAAAAGCATTTTTAGAAAAATGTCCGTGTGTGTGTGCGTGTGCGTGTGCGTTTGCGTGTGCGTGTGTGTGTGTGTGTGTCAGACTGTGGACAGCATAACTCAAAAACGAAAAGTCGGTTAAAAACCAAAGTTGCTATTTAAGTTTAATGTCGTTCAAGGATGTGACACGAAGATTTTGAAGAAAATAGCCCCACCCTAATCTACCCTTTATATGGAAAATTTTTCGAAAAATTTGATTTTCTTTAAAATGGCTCTAAGGATTTTGATTAAAATGCCATATGTTTGAGGTATTTTTATGACAAATGAAGTGTATAGTTTGAATTTTCTGGCTATAGCCTATGTACTCCTGTTTAGTCTGGATGACATTTGAATAACTCGTAAACCGTAAAATCGTACTATACAAAAATGTAGATGTCGCTAAAACACACAATTTTTGTCCAGATAAATTTTTTTTTAGAGAGAACCATTTCGAAGATATTCCTTGTTATGTGTGTCAGTTTCGGAAAATTTAAAACTTTCGTGAAATGGAACATCGCTGTTCATTTTTTTATATGTTAAGCGTGCAAAGAGAACGGGATCTCAAAGCTTTAAAAGATTTGACTATTGCTCAAAGCATACTGTATTCCAATATTCCCTTTGCACCTACAAGGAAATAAGCAATAACAAATTTCTGTAACTGTTTATCTCAACTAACACGAAGAAGATATAGGAGTAAGAGTTTGTAAGGATGGTTAGTACAAGAGTAGAGAAAGTCATATGAGTGCAACACATCAGATTTTTAGAAAAAGGTGTGTGTTCCCCCGTGTGAACCTATCTGTCTGAACAGCCTAACTCAAAAACGAAAAGTCGATTAAAAACCAAAGTTGTATTTAAGTATAATGTCTTTCAAGGATGCGACACAAAGACTTTGAAGAAAATTCCTCTACCCTAAACTACCCCTTATATGGAATTTTTTAGAAAATTTTTATTTTCTCGAAAAGGGCTTGCGATTTTGATTAAAATGTCATATTAAAGATATTTTTATTGCAAATGAAATGTACGAGTATTTTGAATTTTCTGGTTTTAGCCCCTGTAGGTCTTTAGTCTTGATGACTTTTGTGTAATTTGTAAACTGTAAGAAATAGACCAGAACTTACCATCCAAAAATGCAGATCTCGTTAAAACCCACAATTTATGCCCAAATGTTTTTATTTATTTATTTATTTATTTATTTATTTATTTATTTATTTATTTATTTATATAGTTTTTTTTTGTTTTTTTTTTTTTTTTTTTTTTTTTTTTTTAGTGAACCATTTCGGGGATATTTCCTGTTATTTGTGTGAGTATTGCAATACTTTTACTTTCCACAAATGGACCCACACTTTTAGTCTCTTGGCCGTACAAGGAGAAAGGAATTTAAAAGCCTTCATATAGCGACCAGTTTAAACGATTTGACTATCGCTCAAATCCTACTGTATTCCCATAGCACCCACAATAAAATTAGCAATGAGATAATTTCTGCAAATGTTTATCTCGACTAACCTGAAGAAGATGGAGGAATAAAAGTTTGTGAGAATGGTTAGTACAAGGGTAGAGAAAGTCATGTAAGTGCAACACATCAGGTTTTTATGGATAAAAAGAGACTTAAACAGAAAAAAAGTCTCGGTTGGCTTTCATTCAAAATTCTTATTTTTCTCAAAGTAAGCGATATTTGCTGGCTGATTATTATATCTGATGATATACTTTTAGGCATCTCAGTATCTATAGCAGAAAATAATTTTTTCCCCACTCTACTTCCTTTTTGTTAGCACTCGCTCTGTAACTAGGCGTCGAGTAAAATCGCAGAGAAAGGCAAGAGTTAATGCAGAGGAGAACGGAGAATTTTGCTAGGCCCAGAATATGAAAGTATAGTAGGTATTAATAATATTGCTTATTAAAAGAAAACATATTAATAAGCCAGCTCTACCCGCTGTATAGCAGGCATAGGCACGAGGGGAGAGGGAGCGATTGAACTAACCTTACTCACCCCACATACTCTTGCCCAGTGAGGAAGGTGGCTTTGATAAAAGAGCAATTATGGTTTCGTTCTACCTGTATAGTAGTAATAATTTCTACGTTGTTATTAAGTGTTTTGTTTATATTAAACATATTCTGCATACAATAAATATTACAGGCACCTATTGTAGTTAGGGAAGTTCTCTAATTGTCAAGTTTTTGACTTCCTTTATCTTATGCACGTAATATTCTTATGCCGCCTTATGATTAACACACTAAATTGTTTCTGTTTCACAATAAAATAAGCTAATAACAAACTAAACCCCTAAACAGTGGAATCATACCGTCCCTTTTCTATGTTTACAAACACGGGTATTCAGAATATATTTTTTTTGAAATTGTAAATAAATACCTGTGAGACTATCTTAGTTTGCTTTATGGTTTTGATCATAATGGCGTTTGATACTGTAACGCTTTAATTTGAAAACTGAAATCCACATATTACACAGTAAACTTTCCTGTTTTTGTAAATTACAAAAAATTCTCTCTGCCATTCTTCATGAAACAGATGTCCCTACTCGCAACTAATGAGGCGTATTGGAAGCGGAACAGCAGTGAAGGGAGGGATGGCCCGTGGACTGAGGCAAGAACGCATTTCAGTGGAGTAGCCCTTTTGAGCCGATTTTGCCCATGCCTGGGTTATGGCATTAAATGTGCAGATGTACCCCACTTTCTCTCCCACTTTACATTGTTCCTCATTCTCCCGCACTTCCCTGTTGCTACACCTCCCTCTACTCATTCCCTCATTTTCACTTCGTCTTTTCCCTCCCTCTTTTCTCTCTACCATTTTAACACTCTCCATTCTCTCCATGCAACTTATATGTTGAAATTTATCATGTGCGGTGTTAATGAAAGCAAACTTTAGTAAGGAGTTTAACAGTAGACTAAAGTGCACATTTCTTCATGCTTCCAAAGCGATCGCAGCTATACTACCTTATTGATCGAGCGAGATGGCTCCGCGGTGTAAGGGTTGAATTCGAGAGGTCGTGGTTTTGATTCCCGTGACCGACCTTCCTGACCACGGGCTTTTCGGGGTTTCCTCGAGTCGCTAGGCAAATGCTGGGAAGAATAATTACATGCCTCGAATTTACTCTCTTTCCATTTCACTTAATTAACAATTTCATTCATCGTTCATCCCGTTGTTTCTTTCAGGGTCGCATGTACGACTTGGCAGGTATGATATGCACAGAGGAACTTTTCCGTCCCTTGTGTTCCGTGAGATTCGGGTAGGGGGGTGTTGGACCCCATCGGGGTCCTCCTGGAAGACACCAAAGACTTAAACACCTCGAGGTGTCGTCAAACTTGATAAGCTCTAGGGATCTCTGTAAATATCTGTACCGCTAGTCTGGATCTGGCCACCCCGTGTCTCCTCTCACCTCATCCTTCCTCCCAGAGGTGCCCCCTTACGGGCATAGGCACAATAAACCTAGTTTCAGTGCCTAATTCCCTCCACATCCATCTTATACTGCCATGTAGGGAATCAGTTTACATACACAAGTTTGTAATAATGTTATTGATCCTATCAAAATGTTATAAACAACAGTATTATTGTAAGTTCTAAGTCTACATTTTTACTTTCTCTACTCTTAAGTAGAGGAAGTATTTTATTCCACCGGAAATATATGTTTTGAGACCCCCCGAATCTAAAAAGAAAAAGCATTTTTTGAAAAAGGTCCGTGTGTGTGTCTGTGGGTCTGTCTGTCAGTCTGTGTGTCTGTCAGCCTGTGGACAGCTTAACTCAAAGAAGAAAAGTAGATTAAAAATCAAAGTTGGTATTTAAGTTCAATGTCTTTCAGGCATGCGACACGATTTTGAAGAAAATAACCCCACCCTAAACTACCCTTTACATGGAAAATCTTTCAAAAAAATTGATTTTCTTGAAAATGGCCCTAACGATTGTGATTAAAGTGCCATATGTTTAAGATATTTGTATGACAAATGAAATGTATATTTTGAATTTTCTGGCTATAGCCTATGTAGTGCTGTTTACTCTAAATGACTTTTGAGTAACTTATAAACCGTAAGAGATAGATAAAATCTTGCTATACAAAAATGTAGATCTCGCTAAAATTTGTCTAAATAATTTATTTATTTATTTTATTATATTTTTGTTTTATTTTTATCTTTATTTATTTATTTATTTTTTTTAAAGAGTGAACCATTTCGGAGATATTCCTTATTTGTGTCAGTTTCATTTTTTATATGTTAAGTGTGCAAAAAGAACGGAATCTCAAGGCTTTAAAAGATCTGACCATCGTACAAAGCCTACTGTATTCTAATATTCCCCTTGCACCTACAAGGAAATAAGCAATAAGATAATTTGTACAAATGTTTATCTTAACTATGCAGTTATATCAATCGGTATTGGTCCCTACGCTTACATATGGAATAGAAAGCATCCCACTGCAAGATAAGCAAATAAGTAAAATACAATCCAGTGAAATGAAATACTTAAGAAAAGCTGTAAATAAAACCAGGAGGGATAGGATAAGAAATGAGAGGATCAGAGAAGAAGTAGGTCAAGGATCACTGGAGGAGAAAATCGAACAAAAACAATTGAAATGGTGGGGACATGCATTTAGAATGGCAGAGGATAGTAAAGTTAAACAGATGCTAGAAGTAAGGGTACAAGGAAGGAGAGGAGTAGGAAGACCCCGGATAATGTTTGAGGACAGAATGGAAAAGATTGGAAGAAAAAGGAACAAGACAATGGAAGAAATGAAGAGAATGATGAGGGATAGGAACGACTGGAGAAGATGGATTTACGGAGCCACCCCTACGCTGTAAAGGTAGAAGGGAAAGAGGAAGAAGAAGAAGAAGTTTATCTTAACTAATACGAAGAAGATATAGGAATAAGAGTTTGTAAGAATGGGTAGTACAAGAACAGAGAAAGTCATGTGAGTGCAACGCATCATAGTTTTTCAGTTCATATTAGATTCTAATAAGTAATACTAACACATTGCAATTTTGAAGCCAGAGTAAGCCTTTTCAATTTTTTTACTCTTATGTATGGCTTGAAACATTTTACCAATGTTAAATAAATTATATTGGTTTCCTCAATGTCAGTTGGGGTTAAACTTTTGAAGAAACAAAATAGTTCATAGTTTTTATTTTAATACGGGGGTCATGTCTCTCTGCTCTCGAAAGCAGAAATGACGTTGTTTGTGCGACATTTCAGCTTTAAAATTAACGGATTGCCCATTGTCAGTCTTCTCCCGCCGTTCCATATTGCATAACTTGGCGTCATTTTCTTCTTCAAATTAAACAAAATTATTGTGGCAATAAAAGACGATATTTATGGATTATATATGTAGCAAATTTAAGAGGCTTAAGGAATAATTCAGTTAAAAGGTTTCCAAATAGCCAAGTTTCACGTATTCACACAAAATGCTAAACGTTATGGCATACGGCGATTAAGCTTTTAGTGAATAATTCCGCGGCACAACAGACCTTTCTGGGTCGAGACCTGTTCCTCAATTCCGCCCACTACAGCCGTCATGAGTGGGATGCAGTCCTGAAGGGTGGGACAGATCCCTCCCGGTCGTTATATGCGATATTTTCAACCAGGGGTTCTGCTTCTGTATCAAGTAGCTCCTTAATTGGTCCCCCGCGGACCTAACCAGCCTGAATGCACCCAGCAACTGGTCTCCCACCAGGAGAAAATCCCGGTCCTCAGAATCGAACCAATCAATGTTGTGTTCTCAACAATATGCAAAGAAACTGGGACGTTCATAAACTAATGTCTTCTGAAACATTTAATTGGAACAAATCAACAGTAAACTTAAACCAATTTTAAATATGGTGTTTTCTCTTTCATAAGGAATGCAAGGCATACAACATGAAACTAGTGAAGACTAATTATCTCTATCTCTATTATCTGGTCTATCTCTTAAATTTTACCAGTTATTCAAAAGGCATTAAGAGTAAATAAGACGACAAAGGCTATAGCCAGAAAATTCAAAATATAAATTTCGATTCCCATAAAAATATCTTAAACATATGGCATTCTAATCCAAATCGCTAGAGTTGAAAAAATCAAACTGTTCGAAAAATTTTCCATGTAAAGGGTAGTTTAGGGTGGAGGAATTTTCTTCAAAATCTTTGTGTCGCATTCTTGAAAGATATTAAAGTTAAAAACAACTTTTCCTTTACTTATGCTGTTCACAGACTCTCTCTCTCTCTCTCTCTCTCTCTCTCTCTCTCTCTCTCTCTCTCTCTCTCTCTCACACACACACACACACACACACACGCACACACACACGCACGCGCACACACACGCACGCGCGCACACACATAGACCTGTTTCTAAGAATACTTTCTTTGAACTCAGGGAGCCTCAAAACACACATTTTTGGCCGAATCTCTTATTTGTCCTACTTAGTATGCGTACACAATAAAGTAAAAGTCATTTGTTTTAGAAACATAGCATTACGAAAATTTCAGTATGGCCGTGGTATAAACACACTATTACAGTGCCAGAAAGCTTCTTTGCTCAAATACATAGCAACAGTGAAGTAGTCAACTGAATAGTAGATTATCTTGAACGTTAAAGGCAAGACTCTCATTTCCATAAGTGGGCAATTTCAAAGCTTGCCATGAATTAAGTTTAAAAACAAAACAAAGCTGATTTTTGCTCCTAACAGGCACCCAGTATCTTACATAGAATATGAAATTAATGGTCCCCTTAAATTATTCGAACTCCAGAAGAATAATTCTCGGCCTTTGGCATTCTCGGCACTGCACGTAGAAAAGGGAGACCAGTAAAAATAAAAAGGCGTGGCAAGCAAGGTACCTATACTTTACCACAATAAGAATCGAACGTTACACGTCCTGCTCTGCATTTTGTGTCCATAATCACATGCCGTATTTATTTGACGGCAGTCCAACTTAAAGCGTTCCTTCTAACTCGTTCCTTTTCTTTCTTGTTTTATTATCATTACCGACCGTTTGTCTACGTACTTGCCGCTACCCCTAATCAGAGTCAGCTATAGTGTTTAGGTGATAAATTAAAATGGAAGTAGTGGAAATCTCATCGCTATTGCTATATCTTCCTCTTGTTTATCACACCTTCTTTCTCAAATGACTTTTCTTGACGATAGTGTTTATGCTGTCACTGTGGAAAGTTGAATTTTGTGCATTCAGCGCTGGTAGACTATCCTATCTGTATGTTTTGCCTATTCTACTGCCCTTAAATCCCCAATATTTTAATATATTTATTGTTGCAGACAACGAATATAATCATATTTGAGGACGGAATGTAAATATTACCCGGCTTTTCATTTTCTCTTTATTTGTTAATTTACGATTTAATTTATACAAGAGCAATTTATTGTTTTCCTGAAGGTTAACCACTAGGTGTAGATAATATATGCTAGTTCACCTTAAAGGTTGTAACCCTGCTTGTGGAATTACCATGCTAAACAAATGTTAGAATTAAACACTGTATCAATTATTATTCTTCCACACACGTCGTTTGCAGACTGAAGCTGGAAAGCTGGAATCACACCGAAAAACTAAATGCCATAGTCGAAATTTGAACGACTGAACCTCCACTGAAATAAAACACTTTCCTGTATATTGCGATCCGTCTATATTTAGCAAACAGCATAGCTCAAAAATGAAAATTCGGATTAAGTGGGTAGTTTTATTTTTGAGTCTCGGGCATTCTTGGATCTTTCCATGGTAGAAAACCAGAGTTCCAACCATTAAGTCAAGGCTGAGCATACTTGCTGGATCACGGAGGTGGGTGGAGGAGGAAGATACAAATAGAAAAGAAACTAAAAATAAGAAATAAAAAATAACACAACTAAACCTCATTGAATTTCTGTGTCGTCTCATACTATACATACAGGTGTCCCAATACATACACACTTTGAAACGTTATTTCTCAGCAACGAAATGAAACAGAAATACAATTTTTGTTCTGTGTGATCCAGAAGGCACGAAAAAGCTTAACAACATCATCGTGTTTATAAACAAACTTCGTGGTGAAATTATCATTCGATGAACGTAAGTGGTTACTAAAATGTTATTGGAAAGTGTAGAATGGACATAATGTGTGTAGAGGCTTAAGGAAAACCCACAAATTGTTTAAACAAATGTATATCTACCATGAGTAATGGTATGTTATCTGCCTTCCCGAGGAGTATTTGGACCCTACTTCGAAGAGACTGTCCCGGTCAGACTTACCTACAAATGTTGAAAATCATGATTCCACGTCTTAATGATCTCTTTGAGAATCATAATGACGTTCACTTCCAACAAGATGGGGCTCCAACTCACTCTCATGTTGTGAGAAGTGTTCTCTATCGTATATTCAATCAGCGATGGATAGGACGAAGAGGAAGTGCAACGGAATTGCCGTTTCGATCTCTTGATTTAAACACTCTGACTTTTACATTTGGGAATCTTTAAAGAACACGGTGTATGCCACAAAACTACAGTCACTGGTTCAGATTGAACACGTGATCAATGAGATTCTATTAGCAATAGTCCAGACGGCTTGTTGCTGTGTTCGACCTCGTTGTGGCAGAAGATGGACACTTTGAACATGTACGGACTTAAGGAAGTATAAGGAATAGAACAAAAAAAATTGTATTTCTGTCTCATTACGTTGTTGAGAAATACCGTTTCAAAGTGTGTTTACATCAATTTGAGACACTATGTGTTTGTATGTTCCTTATAGGCTTCTACACTGTTGCACCGATTTATACAGACTTGGAACAGATAAGCTTTTTACAAAAGGCGAAACCTATAATCTATCTTAGAATTTGAAATATCACCTCATTTCACACGATTGTGTGTGATGCCTAAAAATCTTCGTGAGACCATCTGCACATATTTTTTTTTCAAAGATAATAATTAACAGCTCGAGCATGTGACAACGTGGGCGACTACTTTCTGAGATAACAGCATTACTAACTGCGGTATATGCGGTTGTACAACCCTGCTGCATGAATTTTTCTGCCTGGTTTTATTTATTTAGTTTGTTTATTTTATTGTTTCCTAAATAGTTTTATTAACTATTTATTTATGTGCCTTAAGTAATGCGTTTTAAGTGTCCCCAAAGGAACACAAAGTATTGGGAAAGTGCAACTTTAGTCAAACTACGGGCAACGTATGCCAGGTAACCAGTAAAGTCGTGTAAGAAATTTTCTGCTAGCGCTTGAAGAATCTCTCAATACACAATCAGAAAGGCAAGGGCAAGTGAATCACTGTAGAGCTCTACACAATGCTTCCTTATCTATTTCTAGCTTCATTAAATGTATTGTCAGAAAGCATTCAGGTGCTATGTTTCGAAGAAGTTGTAAAAGTCAATGCGTCATTCTTTTGAAGATATTTAATAGCGCGTGGCATGATTCACAACATGTCCTCACACTCTTATATGGTCAACTAATGTTCAGATTAATGGTTCCAGGATAAACCCTGTTTTAAACTGTAAAATAGCAGAAATTGTTGAGCAACAGATTATCAAGAATGATATCAAAGGTGACTTAAAGTTGCTATATATGGAATTAATTATAAGCTGCTTGTAATTGAAATTGTACAGTCAAGATGGGAACATTAATAGCTCCAACCGTTCCACTTTAGGAAAATAGTTGAATCCAAAACACCTATAGTGTCATGACCCTAAGGTCAATGGATTAAAATACTTGCGGATTAACATTCAATACTCGATTTTCCAGCAAAATATATCGGATACTAGGGGACACCAAGATTACAGTGCATGTACTAAGAATTTAAAGCTACAGATTTTCTTGGAAATAAGCCAAAACGGAATTTATCAGTTCTTTAATTAAACTAAATTCTCATTTGAAGGTTTATTATAATAAAATTACATAACATGGTTTCACTAACCTGAATCACCAAGACAGTATTTTGACATCCACCGAGAGCAAAGGCTCACACACTCAAGAGACAAACTTACATCTCAATAAATGAATATATTAGTTCCCCACGCTGCTGCACACTACAATATAGTCAATGCAGCCAATCTAGCGTTAGAAAAAAACTAAAATACTCTAAAACAAACCGCTAAGCGCTCAGTAAGCCAATGATGTCAACCAGTAGTTACTGGTTTACCCACTTTCTCGCACACTGCAACACGATCAAAGAATGCAGTGAGTATTTAAAAAACCATAACACATCAAAGAACCTGCTAAATACCGTTGTGTCGCCGCAATAACATTTAAATACGCTCAAGGTGCACATAACTATAGTACCTATACCTACTACCTTATTCATGCCCACGATTATTTCTCATTCGAATTATTTTGCATGAGTCGCTAATTCCAAGTACATATTAGCTGTATGTAAGCAAGGGTTTCTGATAGAAAGGATATGATCTTTAAACCATTTCCCCGTTTCGTTCTCTGGTTTGCGTCACGTGGAGGATGACGGCTGCCCCTCGAAGCGATACAGTGATAGAATAGTTAAAGTGCTGCAAAGCAGCATCGACATCCATTGTCTGCGTAATTTAAGTATTCAGCCTTAACTCCATTTCGAGTTGGTGCCGCAGTAGGTCCCAGTCTAATTATTCAATGAGAGCACTGCAAGACGAGAAGGTGAAGTATCTGTGTTGAAATTTCCAGTAGCACGTACCTGAAGAGCCGCTCTGTGAAGTTTTTTCACAAGTGCAGTATCAGGAGAGTCCGAGTGTTGCTCAGATAACAAGTAGGGTGATTGGAGGTAACGGTGTGAAAACCGAGGTCGTCACTAAACGGTGGAGTCCACGACATTCCCAGATGAAATCTGCTTCAACTGCCAAAAGTAGCATAGGGCTAGTCAATGCACTCATAACTTTGGTAATTGGTGCACTGAGGTGCGGCGATGTGTGGAGATATGGCTTGTTGTACTTGCTCAAGTTGAAAGATTTGCCTCGGATCTTCATTGTAAAGCAATTGAACCACAAACAGGTTGAACGGTTTTCGTTATTGACAGGTATACCACTCAGTTCCTGAAGAACTATATATCTTTGACGAAGTATGGGACCCCGCGTAATATGACTACCATTACGAGTAGTATTCATCAGTTAATGTGGTCCTAGTATTCAACACATTCCACATAAACTCAGAAGAGAGAAGTTATATCAATCACAACTCGACATGCAAAAATGTTGCCGAAATGTTGACCTGTTTGGATCAGGAAATATGTGCACTTGAAATTGCTCCACTTTTACCTGATATCGTTTACACTAGGCAATTGTAAACGCTATAGCATGGCTAGCGTTTACTTGAGGCAATGTAGTTCACAACTGAATTCTTAGACTACCTTACAATCTCAAAAGCCACAATATTTTAACCCTTGTGTAGAAAGTAAAACTGTTAACCTGTATGGTCAAAATGCAGTACAATTATGCTTTAGGACTTCATAAAAATCACAGCTTATAACCTTCTAAAAATTACCTAATCCTTCTTTTCTAATATATTACTCCGCAATATTAAGATTTATATTTAATAATTAATTTTCAACGCATGACTGGCAAACTCACTGTTAGACTTGGTGTAAATCACCACCTTACAACGTCAAAAGCTACTCCTACTATGAATTTAACAATTGGCCAAATTGTTGAACGCATTGCACACCTGTTTTAGGAACTAGTGAAATTGATGGGCTATTCACGATCTCTATTATAATAAAGCTCATTTGCCGTGGCTGAGTGATTAGACCGCTCGCGTACAACCTAGGCGGGACCCGTATGTAGTATTAATGATGGACGAAGCGGCGTCTGGACGGGTTTTCTCCGGGTTCTCCGGTTTCCCTCACCATTCATTCTACCAATTCCTCCATTATCACCCTTCCAATCATCAATTTCGCCTGCATTTCATATCATCCTCTTCCTCACTGTCATACCTGGTGCTTGGCTGACCACCTGCTTCCAGGTTTTCACTCTGGTCCAGAGGTCCCTCTGCTCTCCGACAGACGTCTGACCCTAGGCACTGGCTTGTAAGTCCTAGGGGGTGTAAGTCCTACATAAGGGGAGGGCAGTCAGGGAAAGAAAGAATGTGTACGTTCACTGCCATTTTGTACATTTTCTTACGTTAAAATAATTCACAAAATGATGTTGAAATTGGTATGATAGTGTAGTCAACCAATGGAAAATACGTAAACTCCATGTTGTGAAAACATCTGGTGTGTTGCACTCGTATGCCTTTCTCCACTCTTGACTAATTACTCTTGCAAACTCCAATTCCTCTATTTTCTTCGTGTTAGTCGAGATAAACATTTGCAGAAGTTACCTTATTGCTAATTTGCTTGTGGTACAAGGGGAATATGGCTCTGAGCGATAGTCAAATCTTTCAAAGCTGGTCGCTGTATGAAAGCTTTGAAATTCTTTTCCCTTTGTACGCCGAAGAGATAAAAGGTAAACAACGACCTTCCATTTAAGTATTGCAAAACTCATACAAATAACAAGGAATATCTCCAAAATGATACACACATACACAAAAGGAAACAAAAGAAAAAATGTTTTAATGACATCTACATTTTTTTTTTATTGTGGTAAGAAATGGTCTTACGGTTCCCCAGTTATGAAAAATCATGAAGAGTAAACAAGATTACAAGGGCTAGAGCCAGAAAATTCAAAACAAACACTTCATTTTCCATAAAAAATCTTGAACATATGACACTTTAATCAAAATCGTTACGTGGAGCTATTTTTGAGAAAAATAAAACTTTCGAACAATTTCCCATATAAAGGGTAGTTTAGGGTGGAGAAATGTTCTTCAAAATATTCGTGTTGCATCCTGTAAATATACTAAACTTAGTCAACCTTGGATTACCTATCAACTTCACAGACAGACACAGACGCTTACAGACACAAAAAAAAATGCTTTTTTTATTGAGGGGTCCTCAAAACATATCTTTCCGGTAAAATCTCGACATCGAAAGCTTGGGTAGAATATATTACTTCATTTACCTACTAAACTTAGTATGGAAAGTAAAAGTTACCCTTACTATGATTTCAACCGCTTATGTGCAAATTTGCAAGTGGCCAAGCTGGATAAAATTTGCACACTTCTTTTAGTTTTCAATTTCAATTTATTTACTGTCGCTTTAAATACTAAGTCATATCGCGACGTCTTGGTATATACAAGCATAAGCAAGTTAACAACACAACAACAACATAACAAAATAGCGTGACAAGAAAGAGAAACAATTGAGGTTCCTGACGCCATCCTGCACATCCACTGGCTACATTGAACGAGTCTCTTGGCAGCTTCATCGATGATTTTCTGTGATAGTGGGAGGGTATCCATAATTCGTTTACTCATTATATCGAAGAGAATTTTGAACTCTTGGGTAGTTCCAGATCCGTCGAGCTATACTGTATGTGGAATAAAGGTCAGGTAACCTCTAACCTGTAAAAGTGTCCATTCCTGCGGAATTAAGGGCGGTAAGCAGCTTTTTTTGAACTCGAGTACTGCTAGATTTTCATTTTATGTTCTGTATAATGTGGATGAAATCTTTTGAGCGTACTCAGAAGAGTTTCTAGATCGTTAGTGTGTTGAGGAGCCAGTGTACCTATATCAGTGTTGCCTAAAGTGTTTTCGAAGAAACCTTAGACTTGGAGAAAATTGAGAGTAAAACTGTGAGGTTCTGTTTCCATGACGAATTTGACCAGTTTCAATAATTCTGCATGCGAAGTTATTTATGTTCTTCTTGCCTTTTTAACAGTATGTTTTATCTGAAATTGAGACTATTCTTCAGCATCATGATCCTCAGAAAGATCTTATGATGGTTCGAGCGAATCAGCTAGCGATGGTATTTTATCAGCAGTTATTTCTAAGGAGGTTTAGCTAGAGAGTGAATCTCGGATAGGGCGTTTTAAATTAAAAATGCCAGACTCCTTTGTTATTGTGTGACATTGGCTTTTGGTATGGAAGCATTTTTCTCCTTGTTTGTATTCTCTTCTTCATTGGGAGATGGTGGTGTACCGGTAAGTTCCTTTGTTTGAGACCTATTAAGTTTCTCATGTACTGGTATTAGCTGTGGAAATTGCTGAATCATTGTTAGTATCTTTGCGTGGCAGATCAAAATCATACTTGTAGTATTTAGCAAGTTGCTCTTCTTGTTTGCATAAAATGAAGGTGGGTGTGTCGGACGTGGCGTAAATTCAGTAGTTTGTAGCCTCGTGGTTAATGTTAAAGCTAGGAGGTAACTTAGCAAATCATCTGGGGAAACATACATTTGTCTTCTAAAGCTTACGATATGGGAAAACCTAGGTTCGTTGATTCCTGCGCTGATACAGCAATACTGGACACTGGTTTGACTTCCCACTTTCATTTAATGCCTTATTATTGTATCATTAGGTATGATAGGGCACACGTTTGAGAGTGCAACCCTCTTATTCGGCGTTATTAACAGTCTTAGTTTGCAAGATATATTGTTAATATGTATTACAGTGTGTTTTGATGTTAAATCTTCGGCAAATTTGACACTTGAGAGGTAGATACATATTCTGCTATTGCAAATGCGTGATATATACCGAATATTGCTTGCATCGGTTAGTTTACTTATTGCCATTGCATAGTCTTAACTGTAAGTCCTTCGTGAGTTTCGATGATTAGCGTTTCTTTTTTTCGGAGGAGTTAGCATAACTGATGCATAACTAGGCTGGGTAGTAGACGTCATAGTTTTCTTTGGTTAGGTTCAAACGTTATGTTGGATTACGACTGCTCTGTTGGCAGCCTTGAATAATGGAACCTTCGTTGATTGCGTGGCAATTGTTTTCCGCTTTGGCAGTTGTTTTCAACCTGCTAGGATATGGCAGGCCACAGATGTAGAAGGTGGCCGTGTTTTGTGGTTCGATTGTATTTTTAATATTATTGAGTAAAAGCAAGATACAAATTGTTGCTAATGCTCACCCTTGTACCCGCGGTACTGATGATTAATACTATCGAGATGAGTTATCCTGAGGTATCCATCATCTTGAATTAATCTTGAAAACGCGCTACATAATACATCTTCTGGATACAAACGATGCCATTTTCAACTATCTCACAGGACCATTTGTTTTAGGAACGACTAGGAAAGTTTTAGGAACTGGACTATTTGCGACTTTTATTATAATAATGCTCATTTGAGCATGTCGACTATCTTTCTGTGCATTTTCTAAAGTTAAAATATTACACAAAATGACGTTGAAAATGGTTTGATTTTGTAGTCACACTATCGACAAATACGTAGACTCCATGTTGAAAAATAAATGAAATTCTATTCTCGCCCAGATACTCGTGGAGTGTATGAGAAGACTCGTAGCCAATTACAGTAAATTATTCCACGTTATTTATATCAGCTGTGTTTGTAGCCCGGCCTTCTGCCTCGTATATCAGGCACATCTCCGGGGAAAAGGAGTGAGGAGGAATAGCACGAAGAATATTTATCACAGCTCCGAGGAGATGGAAAGTAATGGTGAGGAGGGATATAAAACGAGAAAAAGCAAGACAGGAATAAAGAGAAAAGTGGAGTAAGAAGGAAGTAAGGCGATAGAATGAAGTGCGACGCAACTAAGAGATGGCGAGTAATTGATTGATTATGACCCTCTAGATTAAGTGCGCTGTAAAATGTCCTTCCGAATGGTACTCAAGTTTAAAAAGTATCTCCGTCAAAATTAGTACTTTATATTGGAAATGGATCATCAATAACCATTTTGGCACGTGCGTCTTATTTTTATTTTCTCTGCTAGTATAGGTGGTAAGAAAGGGAGGTATTGTGTTCCACTCAAAACTTCGAGATTTTACCGAAAATGTGTTTTGAGAAACCCTAAATCAAAACACAAACATTTTTACTTTCTTTCCTATGTATAATAAGTAGAAGAATAATATATTCCACCCAAAAATTCGATGAAGAGCGGAAATTTATGTTTTGAGACTCCTTGAATCTAAACAATCATTTTTAGAAAAAGGTCTGTGTGTCCCTGTGGACAGCATAAATCAAAACGAAAAGTCGGTTAAAAACCAAAGTTCTTACTTAAGTTTAACATCTTTTAGGTCTGCGACACGAAGATTTTGAATAAAATTACTCCACCCTAGACTACCCTATACATGGAAAATTTTTCGAAACATGGAATATCGTTATTGGTTGTTTTTTTTTTTTATTTTTATTTTTTTTTTTTTTTTTTTTTTTGTCTGCTAGCCGTGCAAAGAGAACAGAATTTAAAACTTTAAAATATTTGACTATCGCTCAATGCCTACTGTATTCCCATGTTCCTCTTGCACCTACAATGAAATAAGATAATTTCTGCAAATATTTGTCTCAACCAACACTAAGAAGATATAGGAGTAAGAGTATATAAGGATGGTTACTACAAGAGTAGAGAAAGTCATGTGAGTACAACACATCAGATATTTAGACAAAGAAATCTGTGAATGTGTTCGTCTTTAGTCTTTGAACAGCATAATTAACAATGAGAAATCGGTCAAAAACCAAACTTGATGTTTAAGTTCAGCATCTTTCAAGAATGTAACTTGAAGATGTTGAAGAGAGCCTATCCCAGACCAACCTTTACATGGAACACTTTTCAAAAATTTTGATTTTACAAAACATGGGTCTGATAATTTTGAATAAAATGTCATATTTAAGTTATATCAAACACAAATGAAGTTTTTTGGAATTCTCTACACACTGGGCGACTTTTGCATAGCTAACAACAGCAAGAGATAAAGTCCTACTACCAAAAAAAAAAAAAAAAAGTAGATCTTGTCTCCCCATGCATATGCTGTTAGTAAACAAAACACGCAAGGCAAAGGACGGAATGCTTATTAGCAAGAGGTTACATGCAGTTAGTGGTTAGGTTCCACGTTAGCCTCGCAGGCATTCAGTGCATGTGTTGAGTCCTGGGAAAGAGTACATACCGAGGTCATACCCGGGGAGATATGTATGAGGGTTAGTAGGTGTTACTGCTGACGCTACTGTGTGAGGACTTTGCGCACTGTAACTGCTGTTATCGGCGTAGACGTGGCGTTATAGTCCCTCTGTCATGGCGGGAGTCGATCCCTGCAGCCGGGATAAAGAATCTCCAGTTCACGTTAAGCCCCTCACGCTGGCTCGACGCTAGCCCATGTTCCGGCACGTCTGTAGAGCGTCCAGTCTCATCCCTTCTTCCCGGGTCTGACATACAATGGCCTCAAAAGCTGGCTCAGTATGGAATCCCCTCCCCCTGTACTATACCTCTCAAAATGATCACTAGCCGTAATAATAAATATTTAAGCATAACATATCCACACTGCTCAAGAACATATTTAAACCAATGTCCCAAAACAAATATTGATGTAACTTAATTTTTGGTAGTTTATAATTATAGATTGAGGAAGTGTGTAAAATTATAATGGGCATTATAACAAACTTGTTTCACACAATTCGAAACACGAACAAGCTACTGTCTGATGCACAAAACAAAGTGAAAATACAGGATTACATTGTTTATTAATCAGTGCCTCCATGGTTATTTCAAGCCGCAATATGGAATCCTCCTAGAGCTGCAATAACGCCTAAACCTATGTGGGATGTTTCTCACCAGCCTTCTAATGGCAATTTGTGTGATTTTATCCCATTCTTCAGTGAGTGTATTTGCGAATTATCTCAGGTTCTGTTTCTCAGCAGGTCACTTGCGAACAAGATTTTCCAGCTTGTCCCATAGATGTTCAATCGGATATAGGTCAGGACTGTGTGCAGGCCATTCCATTACCCAAATTTGGCATTCTTGTAAAACATCCTTGGTATACACCTTTCTGGTTGGACTTGAGCATTATCGTGCTGTAGAAGAAAATTAAGATCCATTCCATAAGTAGAGGGTACGACATGTTGGAGGATGAGTTAGTAGTACAGATATCTGCATTCATGCTGCTGTGGTACATGAATAAGCTTTGTCCAAGACTCAACAGTAATGCCAGCCCAAATAATGACCGAGCCGCTTCCAAATCTCTCATGTTTAACAATAATGGATGGAACAAGATGCTCACCACAATGTCTTCTCCATACACATGTACGATCAATTTAAATCTTGACTCGTCTGTAAAGAAAAGCCTTTCCTTGGCAGATCTGCTAGTTGACATGGTACTGAGCAATCTCAAGCGGGCTTCCTTGTGTCAAACAAGGGGCTTTGACGGAGATTCAAAATCTAAACCCGCATTTCTCGACTTGTTTCTTATTGTCTGATCAGAAATCACCACTCCAGTTGTTGTTTGTACGTCATTTTGTATGTCGCTTTCTGTAAATTTGCATCTGCACAAAGCTGATATGACAAGATATTTATGCTGTACTTCCTCCTCTGCCCTTGTCCGGGACGCCTCTTGAACTCATATGCCTCTATATATCTTCTGCAAACTTAATGGTTGACAGAAGGGTTGATATGAATAATCCTGAAGAAAAAGCGAATAGAATAGCCATCTTCAATCCACCTAAGTGCCTTTGCAGTAGATATTTCATTCAGATGTGTTATTCCTCTGTATTGACCTCAGAGAACAATAGATACTTTTCTATCACAGATTGCTGTTAAAACCTGTTTTTAAAAACATAATAAATGAGAGTACACTCACTTTGATTTCCAAATGTTTTTCAATTTCAGATTTATTCACACAAAAGTTGACAAATGTTTAGATGAACTCCATTGTAGTTTTAAACATCACATGTGACTGTCAAAATTTTTATTGCCTCACTACTGTATTTTGGGTTTCGTTTAAACATGTGTTCCTCTAATTTTTTGAGCAGTGTGTTTCTTTTAGTAAATTATGCGTTATTCTCTTCGAACGAAGCTAGGAGTCACGACCTGAACCGACCAAGAGGTATATGGCAGTTACGATTTGACTATGTAATTGATGGTCAATTATGTAACCGAGTGTTTTCTATATTCCTTTGTTTTATGGGTACTGTTAAAGAGAAATATAATTTTTTTTCTATTCTATGAGGACGTCATATTCAGGAGAAGCTAAGGCTTGAGCTCAAGCTCTACGTAAACAGGAATGAGAGCTGAGCCAAAAGTCTTCTCATCTGTCATCTGTATTAACTGTTCTATAAATTTTAGGGAAGATCCTATATAAATCAGACCTTCACTAGACAGCAGCAACAACTTTTCTAATTTTAAGACAGGATCGGATCACATCATGCCTACATAGGAGAGAAACGATTTATAAATTGAACGTAATTTGCGACATTTGATAAACAACATATGCCAGAAGATACGTCGTAGTTAGCGAAAAAGACTGTTAGAAGGCTAGTAATAAAGTTAATCTTTAGGATCCATCAATAGCCACACAGTTATTAAATTTGTGTTTGAATATAAAAAAATCCAGAAATATTGATAGAACATGGTTTGGAAAGATCCAAAAGCTGCTAATGATGAATGGGTGTAGGGAAATGTGACCACCGGTATAGGCGTTAATGAAGAAATTTGGATAATACTAACACACACACACACACACACACACACACCCGCGCGCACACACACACACACACACACACACACAAACACACACTAGTTATATACCCAAACCAAGGATAAAAGTTCACTTAGCTTCTACAGCGAATCATTTCATCATCATATCATCATATCGAATCATATCTTAAGGTTTGTGATAAGAACCAAAGAAAAGGGATTGCTTGATGAATGTGAAAATTGAGGAATGAAAGGAAGAATGTGTTAAAGGAGAGAGTCTTATCTAATGGTAGGAAAGACAAGATTCATTTGTTACTAGAAGTTCAGTTCAGTGCAGACTACTGGAGGAAACAGTTGATTCGTAGAAAATGGCTGAAAAGAAACAAAAAGCTGACAGAAGAGTTTTTTAAGGCCCAGTAGCAGAAACGTGGGGAAATTTTAATGGAATGTAAGAAACAAATGGAAGTAATCAGCGAACAGGATAGAGAAAGGATGATGCTTTTGTGGTCTTGATTTTATAGTTATTATGGGTAAGTGTATGACTGAAGAACGGCTACCAGACAAGCATCTGCGTAAAATTAGCTTACCACTTACATTAATAACCATAATTTGATAAATATCAAGATAGAAAAGTTGAAGTTACAGAGCAATCTAGGACATTCGAAATAGCACAATGGATGTTTTCATTTGCGTGTGCAGAATGTCGGCATGAAACGGACTTAGCATACAATCGACATGAGAACGCGCCTGCCTTTTCTTCTAGACATTCCTGTTGAAAATTCCAACACGAAGAGAATTTCTTCATCTTGGTAGAGATAAAGTAAAGATTTAATGTGCTTCAAAAGAATTTTAGTTAATTAGGAGCAAGCATAAGAAAACTCTAGGCAGACTTTAATGGCGACTGCTTGTTGGCGCTCATTTTATATCCGTATGCGTGCTTCATACGTAATTAATTCGATTATAACATGAACGCTGAGGAAAGGGCCCTTTTTTAAAACATATCCAGTTTCTGGCCAACTTCATCAAAAAATAAAATAACTTATGCTACAACAATACATGAACGCGGGTAGTCATCCTACGTTGTCTAGGGTTCCTTCTGGTTCCTGAGGTCGCAGGTTCAAACTCGGCGGAGGGCGATGAATTTTTTCGGGCATATTCCTTAGGAAGGGAAGTAAAGACAGTGGTATCGTACCGTAGATTTATAGCAATAAAAGGAACTCAAGTCTGATAAAGAAGCTTCTGCGAAAAATTAAGTGGTCTTTCACGTAGAGTTGCCAATTGCTCCTTTTTTCCCGGGTTCCTCCGTTTTGGGGGGGCAAGTATACATCCCATTTTATATTTGCCCGAAATGCATGATTCTGCATTTTTCTCTTTACAAAAACAATATTAAAGCAAAGAAGTTTATTAGAGAAACGTGCCTGTTTAGCAGCAAGTTTGTTATTTTGAAAATTTGAAATTGAGTTGGTAACACTGCAAAATAGATCTGATTCGACATGCGGATGCCCAAAAAACTGCTTACATCCGGTTTAGGCATTTTTATTTGTGTTTTTCTGAGTTGGAGGGTGGTAAATATGTGTTTTAATCAGGACACCACTGTGTTATATTGACTGAAAATGATCTTTCAAAGACCCCTCCAAAGAAGAAACTAACATTTTCACAACAGTAGGTGTATTTGAAGATATGGGAAAAACAGTTTGCGTGGGTTAAGCCAACCCCAGATAAACATCGGGCGTTTTGTGTTCTATATAGAACAGATTTTAGTATTTCACATTGTAGACAGTCTGACCTAAAACAGTACGATCAATATAAAGACCATAAAGAATAGGAAAAATTGAAGCTAGGGAGTAGAAACAAATTATCTGATTTTTTTCGTAAATTAAAAACAATGAGGAGCATAAGATGTGCATTTGTGGAAAGAATTTTCTCATTAATGAAAAACAAGTGGAGTGACATAAGGAAGAGATGTTCTGTAAACTTACTTAAGGCTGAACTACAGGTATCAGTAAATTACCAAAGTATATATTGTGAAGAGCTTTATAAATTTCCAAGCGATGATCTCAAAATGTTGCAATGCTAGATAACAGGTAAATAAGAAGTATATTTATCATTTTAGTTATAGATAAATTTTAACTGTTAGGTGAAATTTTATTAATGTACTATACCAGGGGAAGACAACTTCGGGCCGTGTGACGTATTTAAACGAAGAGCCAGCTTGTACGTTCGTGTGACGTCAGGCGAGAGCAGTGTATTGCTATGCAGCCTAAATCAGCGGCGCATGTGTTCAGTTCTCCGTGTTTCACACCAGTTTGAGACCAGGCTTCAAGATGTAGAAACATTGTCAACTACGTTTCAGATCTTAGCGACCCCGTATTCATTGGATGTTAACAATGTTTCTAGCAGGTTGCAAATTGAATTGATAAATTTACAGTGCGACGATTTGCTGAAGGACAAATATAAACACAAGGAAGACTTGGCTAATTGTTATAAGAATGTTCCTCAAACCAGATTTCTGAGGTTGTATGCCCTTGTTGCACGGGTATTATGTATGTTTGGTTTCACGTATGTGTGCGAACAATTCTTTTTGGTTATGAACCTTTCTAAGTCAAAATCCCGAAGCATATTGTCAGATCATAATCTTACATGCAGTTTTCGGTTACAAATGTGCCGTACATTACGCCCTAACATTGACAAACTAGTTAAAGAAAATCGAAACGGCAAATGTCGGAAAATGTCCACCTAATTGTTCTGTATAGCTCTCCTCTAGCTCAGGAAAAATAGTTATAATTTCTTTTCTATTTGCGTTATAACATGACTGTTCACATAAATATATATATGGCATAAAGCCGAAATGTAATTATTTATAATCTGTGACTATTCGTAATTGGAACAGTCAGCATTAAGATTACGATGTCCCGTATCCCATTTCCTCTTGCCCGCTGTGACGTCACACGTTCAACTGGCTTGCTCTGGGAGCAAGTGTGCTGAGTGGGCTGACGTCACAGCAGCGTTACCTGTCTTCCCCTGTACTATACGTTACTCTGTTTTTCATTTTCGAAAAATTGGTAACCCTACTTTCACGCCCAGTATGCAATGGGCCAGTGAGAACCACAGCAGTTACAGAGCGTCCACAAATACATTAACGAAGACACTGGAAACGGAACGACGGAGAGATGGCAATGATGTAGGAGGGTGCTCAACTACTTGTCATCAGCGTCCTTATAAAACGTATCTTGGCAAAAGCCAGAAAAATTTCAATATAAAATAGCAATACTAGTAAAAAAGCAAATATATAGATAAATATACCAAACAACGAGGCAAACGTCAGGATTAAAACAAATCACAAAACGGTCAAAAAGGTGCATTTCAATATTTAAAGTTTTAATTCCTCAAGCTCATGTTTACCTTTGCTAAAACTTCAAAACTCTTTGGATTGCTTGTTCGTCGTCCGCAGGGATCTCTGTAAGTCAACGACGAAGAGCATATCCCTACATATGAGAATGAGCCCAATTGAAATTACTCAAGACGAAGGAACTACATATCTCAATTTCAACAAATGCCTATATTCACTCAGTTCACGAAGGTTAAGCACGATGCAACTACGAGTCTGACGTCGTCCTCTTTGGTCTAAGTATAACATACTGATCTCGGTTTCCGAGGTCGCGAGTTCAAACCGGTTGAGGGCGATGTATTTCTTTCCCAAATGACCTAACTGTCGACGGGCCCTTAAACGCCAGGCGACGAGTCTGAGCTCAAGAACGGTAAACGAGTAAAGGGTAGACAACCAAGGGGACAATCTATTGTGATTAACACTCCTCTCGAGGAAGGGATGAATTCCGGTAGCCACAGGAGCCTATAAGCCGCAAACCGACTGGTCATAGAGTTGTGCGGAAGTCCTTAACATTTCCTAGCATTTGCAACTCGTACCACCGCTAGAGCCAGCACAGAAGGCGAACACCAGTCGACCTGGCAGACCTCAAATATCCACAGGGAGTATCGTTTACATAGCGCATGCTCGGCGTCATCTGTCCGGCATCGTCATACAATTCTAGCCTAGCAGCACACCTGAAAGATGAGAAGCAAATGGAATGAAGGAGAAAATAATCGTGCTATTAGATTAAGAATGCAAACACCGAATGGATCCTAAGGGCGGTCGGAACGTTGCCACGACAGAGAAGAGAGCAGGGTCTCTACATTTTCCCAGTTAGAAGCGCCCTGTGGAGCCTGGTTCGGGTTTCTACTATTCCATGGGAGCCGGAAACCGGTGGCTCGCCTTCCAGTCTGGGGAATGAGATTTCCCAGCTCCCTGCCGTGCTGCTGCCGCGACGCACGCTGACGCTTGGAACCCTGAAATAAACATAATAGGATGAAAGGTGAAATGAAATCATTAACGGATCAAAATGGAGGGACAGGAAATTCGGAGAGTATGGAAATCCTTCCCAGCATTCGCCTGGCGACCCAGGGCAACCTCCGAAAACATCAACGAGACAGAAGGTCGGCCAGGGGATCGAACCAGCGACCTCCGAATGCGGGCCACAGACATTACTGCCTAAGCCATCCGGCTCGGTAAATTGAACCACAATCTCTCAGCAGGAGAATTGTGAAAGAAACCATTGCGCTACTTCGAAGCCCGTGAAATCAATGTTAATATATAACAAATGCAGATACAGTTCGAGAATGAGAGAGGGGGATAATAATTTACCTTTCTCTTAGCTTGAAGCTTGTAGCAATTGTGTTGCTTGTGTTTTTATTATGTATGTCAACTATTTATTGTGATCTTTCTGGATCTACACTTGTTTTCCAGTTTGGGTTGTTCTGAATTCTTATGGCTACACATAAACGTGTGTGTATATGAAAATAGACAAATGCAGGCACTATAGAATTAGAATTCTTTGCTCTAGTAAACGCGAAGCATTTATATAACTACACAAATTCTACGGCTCAAAACAAAGCGAGAAAATTTATAAAAATGCGAGGAGGTACGATAATGATGGACATACGTATAACATTTCTGAACCAAGCAAGAGCAATGAACATCTCTGCATGCTTACGAGTGACACTCACCTCATTATGCATTATATAAACACAAAGCAAAGTCCAAATTGCACTATAATTTAAATCGAAATTAAGGCTATACCTGCAGCTATCAAAGTTTTAATCTGGTTGGCACATTTTGGTTGTTTCAGTAAGTAAACAATTACATTTGCATTTCTTGATTAATTGAAGTGAAGAACAAAACAGATGAGTATCGTATTGTTCTTTTCAAAACTTAAAATATAGTTTTGCTATTTTTAGAAAGTACAATTGATCTGTTTCACAACAGGTTTGATTCTTAAAACTCCTAACATTATTTTAAATTAATTACAGTGTATCTTGATTTGCCGAACAGAAATGAAAACAAATAATCACTATAAATAAATATTTGAGAACATGACACTGAATCTTTATTTTTCGATATGAGGCTTCAACAAGAAGATCTTGATAAAAATAGGACGACGTATAGAGAAACGAAGGACGTCAGAAATGCAGGCACGTCTGTTTTTATTACCCACAGAGCCACCGAAGTAGGGAACACAAGAACCAGCCATGTAAAGTTTTATAGTCAACCAGAGACACAGCCACGAAAAGAAAAACAGAAAGAAACCAGAAATGAAATTGTTTCCTTTGGCTTCCTCTTTCTAGTATGGTGTGTCTAGAAATGAAAGATAAGAAAATGTAGACGTTATTCTCCAGCTTTATAAGAATGTCGAAAACTCATCGCTCAATTAGATAAGAATGCTCCAACATAACCTTGAAATGCAGTGGATTGGCAAAACTTTGGTTAGCGTAAGAGTGCACTGTTTTATTTGTACTTACGCAAAGAGCATTGCACACAATCTTAATCCAAGAAACAAACGCAGAACATAAACAAAACATAAGCATCTCATTGTTTACAGTTAATCACAGCTTTACTGTACAAAGCAAATGTTGGAACGCACGCCCATTGCGATTAAAACAAAGAGTGCATGTGCCAACTCTATTCTGCCGTACTCTCGCAAAGACATCAGCCATTTCTCTGGTTTAAAGGTTTGTCGAAAAATTTTGAATAGTAAAGCTGTGATTAACTGAACAATGAGATGTTTGTGTTTTGTTTATGTGTTCTGTGTTTGTTTCTTGTATTTAGATTGTATGCCTTACTAAGATAATTGCAGTCTTAATTTTCATTGCTGATTTTGTCATAAATACTTAAACTGGTTGGGAAGTAGTAATCTATGACATTAACTCGTCTAGTGCTTAAACGAAGCACCGCAGCAAAAAAACTTTTCTTAACAAAAAGTGTTTAAAATAATGTTATCTATCAGCTCCCAGAGTTTGCCGGTGTAATTTTGGGACATCCTGTATACAATTACTTCAATTCATTATATTTTAAGTGAAAATTCATCTCACACAGAAATTAAAAGATTTTACAATTACTTTAAATTGAAAAATATTGGAGAGCAGGAGGATTAATGACTTCATTGTCAGAGGTCCAGCATTAGCTAACAACAACAATTACTTTAAGATTTCAAATGCAGTTTAGCACTTCTAAGGAACAGCAGAACTTTCATAAACTTTGAGTGAGTGAGTGAGTGAGTGAGTGAGTGAGTGAGTGAGTGAGTGAGTGAGTGAGTGAGTGAGTGTATCGAGTTTAAGGGCCCGTCAGCAAATTGGTCATTAGGGCTCCGAGTCCAAAAGTAAAATCACGGAAGGTCAAGTGTTAAAACATCACTCATAAAAAACTAAAAACCGAAATTTAAAATAGATAAAAGCAGTTTTAAACTTTGAATGGGATGCTCAGCACTATAGGCAGATCTACAGTGATACTGTAGTAATACATGGTTTGCAGTCTGTGAAAATATGTTTATTTGTAAGATGAGCCTTGCAGAGTCCTCAGTGAGGTTGGTGGTGTTCTCTGATGTACGAGTGGGTTTGTTCAGTGTGTCTTCTTATAATTAGGTGTTCTTTCCTTTTCAGGGAGAGTATGGGACTAGGACTGCTGATGTCATCTTTCCGTATCATGTGTAATTTGTCAGTAGTTTTTGGTTCCACTTTACTCTAAGCTGCCCGAAAATTTAATGTGTGACGTCACGATAAGGTAATTCAGTGGCTTGTTCAGCAGCTTTGTCTGCTTTTTTGCTTTTTTTAGCTGTAACTTTGGACTACATTAGTTCCCATGAGAACACTAAAGTTTAAATAAAGATCTGGAGTTCGGGCTTAAGCTATTTCTTATATCCTTTAACTAAAGACTATCAGCATTTTACGATTTGTGCAGCAATGATTCTCTTAGTGCTATGATGTTGATGTGTTAGCGCAAAGTGTTTTAGATTGCAACGAACTTCATGCTGCAGTAATTTAAAGGGTTTAGCACATATCCTATTTAAATTATATTGCTTGACTACACACCGAAGTTCAGATTAATATGAAATTAATGTTATATGATAAACTACAAGTCTTCAAATAAATATACCTAACATTCGCAAAATGAAACTGTCCGGCAATGTTTACAGTGTTAACCAGTGAAATTACAATAAGACGTTTGTCTTAAAATAAACCACCACATAAACACAAAGGAGAGTGCTGGTGTTCTCATGACCGCTTGTTAAACTCTTTAGGCAAAATATTTGAACAATTAATCTATAAAAGGATGATGGAATTTAGAATAATGATAGGGATGAATATGAAACAATTTGGATTCAGGAAAGGATATTCAACTGAGGATGCTATTTTAAAAGTACAAGATATTGTGTTAAAAAGCTCAAAAAATTATGTAATTGGAATATCTGTGGATATATCTGGTGCTTTTGATAATTTATGGTGGCCGTATTTTTTTGGCATCTTAAGAGAGAAGGAATATCCAGGTACCATATATAATTTATTAAAAGATTATTGTCTAAATAGAGAAGCATACATTGGAGGCTCAAATTACGACATTAGGAAACAAATTACTAAAGGCTGTCCTCAGGGTTCTATTTTGGGGCCCCTTTTTTGGGATATTTTGTCAGAAAGTCTCTTGGAACAATTGGAAAATGATGGAAATGTTTTAGATATAATTGCGTATGCTGATGATATTGTGATAATGGTGGATGGGCAAAGCAGAAGGGAATTGGAAATTAAAGCGAAGGAAGTTACTGCAAAATTATCAAATTGGTGTGAAATAACCAAATTAAAAATTGCACCAAATAAATCAAACTATTTTCTCTTAAAAGGAAACTTAAAAAGGGATCCAACAATAAAAATTAATAATCAAAATATTCGAAGAGTAAAAGAAGTTAGATATTTGGGGATAATGTTGGATGAAAAATTTAATTTCAGAAAACATACAGATTATATTAGGCAGAAATCTGAGAAAATAATGTTAAAATTGGCAAGAATTACTAAATTAAATTTTGTACTTCCCTTACAGACCATACAAATTTATCACAATACAATCTTTGACTCAATTATTACTTATGCTGCAGCAGTTTGGGCGGAAAGAATGGATAATGTGCAAATTAAAAGGCTGCTAAGAAGAACCCAAAGAAAGATCTTATTAAGGCTAACAGGAGCAGTAAATACAACACCCACAATGGCACTGTTAGTATCTACAGCAATATGGCCCATTGATCTATTGGTAAAATTAAAGGGAGCAAAATTCTGGCTAAAGAAAGGAAATTTAGAAAAGGTTTATAAAATTAGTGGTGTAAGAACAGATAAAATTTGGGAAGTAAAAAATGCTTTGAAAAATAAATGGCAAAATGAATGGTCGGAATGTGCTGCAGGTAGAAGAGTTTATGGATTTTTCCAGAATATTAGAGAAAGATTAAAATTAAATTTCATTCAACCAACAAAAGGATTCATTCATTATATAACTGGACATGGACCATATAAAACATATTGGAAAAAAATTAAAAAAACGAATTCTGATATATGTAATATCTGTCAAGTACAAGATAACCCGGAGCATGCAATCTTTGAATGTGAAAGGTATGAAACTATGAATGTAGAAGAAAGGCATCAATTAGGAGGATATTATATAAATGATATAATTAGAAATCCAAATTTAATTGAAAAATTATAGTTTTTAACCAATTATGTTAGTAAAAAAGCTTGGGAAACTGAAAACATCGAGGTAGAATGGATTGAAAATGAACAAATTGAAATAGATGAGATAAGAAGATCTTCTAGATTACGAGACAGGCAGAGAAGAGGAAATGTAGCAATAGAAGGCATCGAAGAAGAAGGAGGAGTAGGCCAACAAGAGAACAGATAGAAATTGAATAATAAATAGAGAGAAATGATTTAAATCAAGTAAATAGAAGAAGATATTTTGTAGTCTTAATGGGTAGGCAAGAATGGGCAGAAAGAAGAAGGATAAGATCAAGAAGAAGAAAGGGAGAAGCATATGCCGACTATAGTAGGAGACTGCAAGAGGAATGAGGCGGAAGTAATGTGTGAGAGAAGTTTGCTGTTGCAGGAGAAGGAGGAGTCCAGCCAGGGGAAGATGGAGGCCGTTGCTAGGCAACTGAGCAGCGGGCGGGTTGCAGAGAATAAAAAGTAAATTTGTATTGTGTATAGTGTAATAAAATTTCATAAAAGTTAACTATTTGGATATGTATTCATAAGAAATGTATGTTTTTAGAAAGAGGTGAAAATCTAGATTATTGAAAAGATTAATTATCTAAATCTATCTTTAGGTGACATTTTATTTTTCTTTAAAGTTAGTATAATTATATTCCGAAAGTAGATAAATATGTTTATATAAATTTTAGTTCATATTTAAATAAACTTATTTATACAAATATAAATATAATTTTAATATATAGTGCTGGTTACCAGTATGGTATTTTGTATAGAAGATAGCTGGAAGTTTTTTTAACCAGTTGTCCAGTCGCTGGAAACCAGTGGCATAGATTTAGGTTTATTTAAATTAATGTTTTCTTTTTTAGAATAGTGTAGATGTCTTAGTTATTTTCTTGTTAGTAGAATTAGATTTGCTGGAAACCAGTAACTTTAGGTAGTTTTTATGTTTTTGTTGTAGTTTTCTTTTGTTTTGTAGTTAGAAATTCTGAAACATAAATTATATAATGATGATTGTATATAAATATTTTGGTTAAATAAATAGAAAATTTGAATAAATGCCCCGGTATAGTTGTCAAGGTGCCGGGGTATAATATTCAGATTTTATTTTATTTTTATTTTTGTTCTCATGACCGACACACCAAACGTCATGACTCCGTCTTTAACCAGAATGACTGGTACCCATACCTCTACCATAGACGGTGACACTAGTAATACATGAAATGAAATGATGATAGTTTGGGAAAGGACATTTGGAAAGCAAACGTTGTGTGCCGAAGTTTAGGATACCTTCCTGGTATTTGTCAGTTGTGAAAACTCAGTCGTACTCTGTGATCTATGAGTAACATGCTAGCCCCTAGTTTCCCAGTCGAGGGTTCATACCTGGCGAATGTTGGATTTTTTCAGCGTCAAGTTCCTCAGAATGGGAAGTAAAACGGTGGTCCCGTCTCAAGGTTTATGGCGCGCAAAAGAACCTCAAGCCTGACAATGAAGTCTGAGAAAAATGAAGCAGTCTTTCACGCGCAATAGCAAATGGGACACTAAGAACAATGATGGTTAAAGAGCGTTCAATTCCTGGAAAAATCCTGCCTGGGAAAGGGTCTCAATAGGAATTGAACCACAGCCTTCCCTTCACGAACCCGTGCGTTAAGTACCTCAGCTTCCTTGTTCGTCAAATTAGTCATATGAAACATGAGAGTTGAAGGTGTGAAAATATAATTTAAGCAGAAAATAACTCGACGTACTGGCAAGATGTTACCATAAGTAACGAAATACAGCGAAATACTCTCTCTTGGCTTCAAATATTCCTGACTATTTCCACATCATTCCACATATTTGATAGAGCTATCGTATACCGCAACTAGCATTATCTTTTCACAGGTTGGGTGTTATCTGGTCTCTCCTATATTCCACGGTTCATTTACGACAAGACTGTAATTCGATGCAAGCGTTACCCTCAGAAATGATTCTGAGAATTTCAGAGACTGATATAAAGTCTTACTGTTACCTCATTCTCAGAAAGTTCATCGAGTCTCTATCACTTCAAAGAAGTGTTCGTATTGCAATTATAGAAATCTAATTTACTGATAAAGATACGAATCAACTGTAATTTATTGATATAATGTACATAAAGCCTAGAAAAGGAAGCCAAAAATTCCTTCCGATTGCAAAGGACTTCGTTTGTATCAAAAGACAAGCAATTCTGTGAAGTTAGTGTTAGTTGCGTTATTCGCTTTTACGTTTTTCGCAGATCTACGTTAAATTTTTAGACATAGAACTTTTTCCATTAATATTTAGTTCAATTATATGTCACGTTGGCATAGCAGAGCTATTTAACACTCAACGCCATGCGATGGGGAATGCTGGAAGCATTTATTAGTTTTATGACTATGGTTGTTTTCACCTTGTTAAGCAGTTTGGTAGTGTGTTTTGTGCCACTTGTTATAAGTGGCTATATTTCACGAATGTAATGTAAAAAAGAAAGAGATAAAAGGTAATGGAACTGCTTGTGATATTTTGTTGCACTAGTATCAAGAGTGAGTTTCGGAAGCCACGATAGAAGAGACGATGAAACAATTGTTGGCCAAGATGGGCATTGTAAGAAATCAAAGAAAACAAATGAAGAGATCTAAAGATGAAATTAAAACAGAAACGAAGGGCTTTAAAGATGAAATGGAAACAAATGAAGGGCGTTAAAGATGAATTGAAGGTTGAGGTGTCCAAGATAAAGACAGAGCTATCAGTGAAGATTGAGGAGCAGCTGGCCGTCGGAAAGATGGACTTTGGCTAACATGTTAACGCCCTAGAAGAGAGGACAGATATCAGCAGCAATGAACCGCACGCCAGGGTGAACAAATGGAGGGTGAAAATGATAAGAACTTAAAGATCAAGACACCAGACGCGACACAACAACTGCGCGTCAAGTACGACAGCGCGTCGATCCTTGAAGTTTTTCACAGATAATTCGTCACCGTCACCACCCACAGCCGAGCTCATCAACTCCTTCCTTGTTATGCTCCATGGAAGCAGTTCGAGGGCGGCCGCTTCGAAGTGAATAGTCGATCTTTGAACCCATTACTTAATAGTGGTCTCCATAGGCACGTTGAAGTGCGAGATGAATTTCAGCAGCAGATTTTTCCTTTAACATGAATTCAATGACAGCACGCTATCGAAACGACACATTGATAACCGCCATTTTGGAAATACATCACCATTTGGCTACATGTGTGTAAATAAACTTACACGTGGTTTTTACATGATTTTTAATTGTGGCAACTACTTTTTATTGAGAGACACAGCATACATACAACGTTTTAAGTTTTACAGGCCTTCGATTTAATCACCAGCGTTGTGCGTTCCCAGCGATTTGGAACCGGTTGAATGCTGTTGACACTGCCTAATCTGAATGTTGTGAAGGGAGCGGTAGGTTGCTTGGAGAATGTCGTCAACCGATTTTCGGTCAAATCGTATGGGACCCACCTTGAGGCGACTTTCACCATTCTCAGCCGCTTCTTCAGGAATTTGAGCACAGTCGAAGATGGCAAGCTGCATCGTTGGCCAATTCATGAATCGTGGCGTTCCGATCCCCTAGCACTAACGCGTTCATGTTCTGCATATCTTCTTCCCCTACTGCAGAAGGACCAGGGCGAGGCATTTCTGTCATATTTTGACATCCTTCTTTGAAGGCTTTAACCCTCTTATCCATTGTGCGGTAGGATATTCGCATTCAATTTTCAACCAGCTCATCTGATGTTACTTCGCAACCATTGTGGCTGTACGCTACAAGCGATTGTTGAAAACTGCCTTGTTGCTATTGTTGCTGTATACGTGCATGGAGTGCGAGAATCAGTTAATTTGCTCTGAAGGAGGGTGGGCATCTAACCTACCTCTGGTAGGTATAAATTATATTATCTGGCTCAGTTTCACGGCATTGTTACATTGTCCCCGCTATTAAAAAATTAACCCATGTGTGTGTTTTATGTACAGGATGGAAGATGCTGCTTCGGACATACGTTAACCAGAGATTCTATAGGATGAGCGTAGTAAATATGTCCAGTAATTATTGCAATAAGGAACCGTTTCGTTAGTCGGTGTCAAATGTCAAATAAGTGGAGCCATCTAGATTCTTGACGAATGGGTATAAATGGTTTATTATTTCACTGTCGTGCAAAAATTATGTGCATAATGCTGCAATGCATTTCTACCTTAATTCAAATGAATTTAGTCACAATGTTAACGTGGCATTGCCAAATCTCTCTTAGAAATTAAACTTTGCATGACTGATTAGTTCATTTCGGACGATGAATGCAAAGGGTGAAATAATGCTCAAGCGAGCCGAGGGTCCAAACAGCTTCAAGTTACCCAACATTCATCTTCCAGTATAAGGAAAAACCGAAGAAAACGGCTTATCCAGGTAGCTCACCCTAACCAAGATTCGAATTCGGACCTCTAGAATGTGAGACAGACACGCTACTCCCACACCTATATAGCGTGTCTTTAAGGGAATATCTTGTCTGTAAAGGAATATTTTAGAGACAATCGTACTAAGACAATTCACAACTGCTACCTCATACGAAGGAGAGCGGCTGTATGTGGTGGTGATGATATTGATGAAGATTATGATGATCTGTATCGCTTGTATTCCAAGCTGTCAACTCATAAACGTAAACCAAAGCAGCAGAAGCTTTAGCTGTGAACATCAGCCCATTTGTAGCACCTTTTACCCGCTCGGTATCGACCCACTGTAATTTGAAAGTGATTATCGAAGGAGGAAATTAAATTCCGTGACAATAATGCACGTTTACTGCCGAGCTGAGATTGAACACAAAATCACGTATTTAGTGCGCAGCTTGTTAGCGCTAGCGGATGACGATATAAACGATGCTCGTGCGAGGCGGTACGCTGCATGTATACGTAATTTCGACCCAACAACTTTATAACAAGGGCACATCTAAAATGCAACACCTTGTCGTCCGGGTGGGATCCCCTGCACCTCAATAATGGAACAGACCCGACCGTTCTACCAAGTTATAGTCAGTGGCGTCTTTCTCTACTAACAAAACAACTTCTGCTGGGACGCACAGAACTACCAACTTAGTTGCTAAATAAGTAAGAAGCAACGAGATGCATCTGAAGCACGAGTCTACATAATAAATATGTTTCTCCCGAACATTCTGCCAAGCTGACTCAAAGACATCTGGACGCCTCTAGTATATTAATTCAATGACAGTTCTTCCACTATACAAAGTGATAGGGGCAAGAGTGTGCCGACTGTAATGGCGACTTTTCGACCTTAAGCTGAAACATAAGTTACTCTAAATTTTCCTCCACAGTGCAAGGTTCCATAAATAAATAAAATTGCTCGAATGTTTGATTGTCCATATGTGATCACTCCTTTATCATCTTCTTCTGTAATTAGTATAGAGAGGTAGAGCTTCAAAAGATGACATATGTGTCCAGTCGTTTAGCCACAAAACAATATTAGATACTTGGATTCCAGTATATATAACGCTTGTGTAAAGTGCAAGATCAGGAATGTTAATAGCAAAAATTACTTGCTCAGATCTTGTAATGACTGCTCGGAAACCACCCCTCCGCTCGTTACTTGAAGCCAGTTACTTGGAACTGGTAAAACCATCGAGCCCTGGCTTATTTTGGACTTTTCCTCGTCGCAGCTGTGAACGCCTGCTTGGAATAGCGGATGCCAGTTAGTAAACAATATATTCGCCTGCTCACTCCTATTCTATTACCAGATTGTGTGTCAGTATTCAGTTATTTTCATTTATCTCCTTTACCTTTGCTATTAGATTTTTTTATTCGTCATATTTGAATCTACCACCATGTGAAATCTGTGCAGCATATCTCTAACGTCGTGTGCATTAGTACGTAATGATTCAATCTTTATTAAAGCTCAAAAGGAAATTAGAGCTGCACGAGGTTTATGCCCAACGGTAATCGACAGAACGACAATTTTGGGTATCAGAATAAAAGTGTTAGATGTCTAACACATGATGTCGATTGAGACGGATTCTTTTCTAACTACTCATAAGCCAATGTGAAACTTAGACACTTTGGAAGCCGATCCTCTTATGCTTACAATATAAACAGTAACGGTTTGCAAGATTGACGAGAATACTTTTCTGTAAAAATAATGCATACGAGAGCAATTCGTAAAATCCGAATCGCTGTAGATCATTGGATTTTGTCCGAACATCGAAAGGTGCATACGCACCGATTCCAAGCATGCGCGTAAAACGACGCCATTTGCACTCGTAGTGTTTCAGTGGGCCATTTACAGTGTCGACATGTTTATAACAATCGATGGGCTCACCAATTCTGAAACGTCTGTAATTCGGTTTTTGACAAGAAGGAAAGTTTCAGCAGCGGACTTTCATCGACAGATCAGTTAACTTTATGGCCCCAATGCGATGAGTGACAGCAAAGTGAGTGAGTGAGTGAGTGAGTGAGTGAGTGAGTGAGTGAGTACTTTCAAGGCCGGACGTAACAATGTCCATAATGAACCGTGATTAGGCCAGTTATCAATGATCACAGATGTGGTCAATGATGTGGATGACAATTTCCACTGGTTTACCAACGAATGGTTGTCTCACAGGCGGCAGACTTCTATGACGTGAGCATACAAAAGCTTGTAGAACGTTGTTTCAACAAATATGGCTCCTAAATGTGAGAAGAATTTGTTTCTAATCGGACATCGCTACAACCATCGATCCGATACCTCGATACTCCGAAGGAAACATCTCACATTTCTACGATTGCAGTGAGACCAAGGTATTTAAACATCACCTCAACAGTGCAATAAATTGCGTCTCAATGCGCATCAAGATTAAATAAAAAAGAGAACAATTTAACTCTAAGTTAAAATTGTTACACGATTATGGTCACCCTTTTGACGCCGTCTCCGACCCTGTAAAAATAAAAAGTTATAATTCTTGTGCTGAGATAGTTAACAAGGGCTCATTGTCACATTGATATTGCATTTCGAGCTGGGATCTTTTAGTGTCTAGGCTTTCTCTCCTATAGATCCAAGTTTGACAGAAGTGAGGTATCAGGTATGACAAGGTTCGGAGGGAAACTTAGCCCCTGAATCAATGAAATCGTTTGTGCTATTCAACCGATGGGGCGTCCCCCAGAATGAAGGGGTGACATGAGAGTATACTAGGGGTGGCCGGACTGAGGAGAGACGACAACTGAGAGCAGGATCCTTAACAACCACTGGTTGAAACTCCCCGGTGACGGCTTGTACAATCGGCTCCACTTTCTCCTGTGGAATTCTCCAGGGACTCCGAGACCTACCCCAACCCGAAGGAAGAGGATTTACGGAGACCAATCATGCACGCTGAAACTCCTGTCGATACTTAGAACCCCGAAACAGCCAACCAGGATGAAAAACTAGGATGAAAAGTAAAGTGAAGTGAGGTTTATTGGAGGGACAGAAAATTCGGGGGATGTAATTATTCGTCCCAACATTCGCCTGCGGCTCGGGTAATTGGGTCAGGAATACTGGCAAGGGGAGTCTAACCCATGGCCTCCCGAATGAGGGCCACAGACACTATGTAGCACTTGAGCTATCCAGCTCGATCGTTTACAAGAAAATTTATTTGGAAATTAGAGTACTTCAGTAATGATGCTTAATTACTTGTTCATATTAATTATTAAACGAGAGAACTTACTAAAATGTGCAATTTGTATCTCTTCATTTTTTCCCTTCTTTTCTCCCTTGGAAGCACTTATCACTGCTAAAAATCGAAACGTCCGCCAGTTTTCTCTTCGCTACATGCAATACTGGTTGCAAGTTGTATACTGTGGTCTTGCGCACAAATCTTGCAGCCTCGGTGTGGGACAAAGTTTATTGTGCCTTCCAGGCAGCTAATCATTGAGCAGAAGACGGATCTAATACAATTTGCAATTTAAAACTCTATAATTTTGTTCTTATGGGATAAACCCGAGAAACGGATATTTTTTCCATGTATCTTTATTATAAAGAATCGCAGCTCAACCCCAAACATCCATGTGTCAATGACCCTTTGTGAGCAAAAATGCGTAGTTGCTTTGGAAACGTTGAGTCCTTTGGCTCAGTAAGCTCCTAGAATAAGGTAAAGCCGCGGAAAGGTTATTTTTCTACTCAAATAAAAGTTAATATACTACAATGTTGTTCTAATTTTGTATTAATGTTTGTAGAATAATCATCTCGTAAGGACAACTAAATACGTACAATTTTGGTTACAGATCATCTGCAACCTTTTCAGGGTCGCAAGCGAAGGCATTAGATGCAGCTTGGCAGGGATGATATGCGCACAAGGACGTTTACCTTCCCTCGTCCGTGGAATCCGTCTAGCGGGACGGCATATGGGGGATTGCACCATGGAAGGCCCCGGAAGACTAAATACTTCGAGGTGTCTTCAAAGTTGGAAAACCTTAGGGATCTCCGTCAATGTGTGTGCCGTTAGTCTGAATTTGGCCATCCGGTCAGACTATCTGGTCATTCTTCCTACCGGGGGTGCCCCCTTGGGAGCCTGTTCCTATACATTTCCTAAAAGCCTCAAAAGCAAATCTTCTTCTTAATAAAAGTCATCCCCAGATTCCATGTGCCGATCGAAGAGATTCGTGTATCTTCGTATAGCCTGTATTTACAACGCACACGAAAGCAGAGTACATCAGAGTACATCAGTTCAAATCCTTCAGTTTCACTCGGCGGTTAGATTACCCCAGATAGCGTATTCCTTAGTTGCGCTTGCAGTCAGTTTTTGCACTTCAGCATTTCCGTCCCATTTTGCAGAGACTTAAACTTAAACCCGTTCACTACTATCAGATCACTTCCTTTCTCACTTAACATATTCTCAATTTGATCCATGTCGTATGACGATCAGTGAGGAGTGGTGACAGAGGTTGACACATATTTTCAATAACGAGAACAAGCGAGAAGCGTCAAGTGCACGAGGTACATATGTTGGCAACGGTTTGGTGATGCACGTTTCGAATATAGACATACCAGAAGCATCACAAATACCATGTACATAAGTTAGCTACTGTTCAGTGACACAAGCCCCGAATACTGACCTACATCTGCATACAGTTCAAGAGAGAAACGAGTACTATGTAGTTCATGGCTTATTTCTTCCTTGTCTAAGAAACAGCTAATTGTTCCTCTTCAAGGGGTTCGGAGCGCAACTGATGTAATTACCCGAGTCTGTTGCAAGGGGTTTGGAGCGCTACTGATGAATTCCGAGCACAACTGTACACCCCATGAAAGAACTCTATAATGGTCTGTGTGTGGTTGATAGCGCAATGTTAACTTATGAGTACTGAAAACAAAACACGATAAAGTTGTGGTGGCCAAGAGATCATAGGTTCAAATCCCGCGTCACTTTTTATCTATTTATTTATTTTTTATGTTTGTTCATTTTATGACTGAATATGTAGAACACAATATTGCATTAGTATCACTTAGTATAACATTAATGCAACTTTGGAGTTATGGGCTTATCTATGCACAAAAACAATTTTACTGACATTCGTGTTAGATTAAAAAATGTATATACCTGAATTGCCATCTTCTGAAGCAAAAATACTAAGAATAAACATAATTAATATCAGGTGTATGAACCCGCAGCACACATAACTGCCCTCAACCTTCGGAGCATAGACAAAATTAAATGCCTGCAGTGTAATATGGACGAGAAGCTACTATGTCCCTGACTTCTTGTATTTGTATCCAGAATCATCTTTTGTCCTTTGGCCATCTACAGGAAAATTAGACCACACATTTCAATAGGTTTCAAATCGGGTGAACAGGGAGGCCAGTTTAGCACTCTGATATCCTACCTCTCTGAGAACGAATTTGAAGCCTTTTGAGATGTGTTGACACGATGATTATCCTGTACGAATTCCATAATTCCATCAGGATATCTCATCCTCACAGAGGAAACCAAAATATTTTCAAGGATTCGTGTGTAATGTGTACTGTTCAGTGTACTGTTAAGCTGCCACAGCACACCTAGACCGTCCCTTGATATCCGAGTCTAACAGTTCATCAGCTGCATGACCATGATGAAATTGTGAAAGATACGTATTTTGCATTGTATTGAGACCCCCTTGGATGATACACACCTTTCGCTTAGGTGTGGAAGAAAATGTCACCTTGTCCGAGAATGTCATGTTATTCCATTTGCGGTTGGCATTTTCCTCTGCGAACGCAAAGCGAAACAATCTGTGATCGTCTGCCAGATGTTTTGCAGCTGCCGTTCGGACATGAAGTCCTGCGTCATTTACACGTTGTAGAGCTGTTCGAGCTGATCCAGGGAAATCCGAATTTGCCTTCATTTCGGAAGCAGTTTGGAAAGGGTTCCTTTTTGCTTCTACAATTAAAGCTGCATCCTGTTTTGGAGTTTACACGCGTCTTCTTCCTGAACTAAGACGACAGTGTTCAACAGCTCCCCTGGATAATCTCATCCACATCTGCGTTGTAGATGTAGGGTCTCCAATACCAGCTGCAGCTTCACGAGCAGAAAAGCCTCTCACTTTGACTAGTACAAGGAGTAACTTACTTGTACCTATTTATTTATATGCACTTTGTGCCATTTTCAAGCGTGGTATCATTCCTTGACAGAGAACTGTGGCTGCCTGATGCGTTTGCGCACCATTCTACGCACCACATGTTTTCGTGTGCAGCATATTGCTGTATGGTAGAATAAAATGTTAAAGAATTATCATAGTAATCATATTATTAACTGCACCGAATATCGTGAATGAAATAAGTATATTTAAAATAACTAGCCACTATGCGTTTATTCAACATCCGTAAGAGAAGGGAAAAAAGTTCTAAATGCGAGAAGCGAACCTGTGACCCTCACCACAGGAGTAGCGTACGTTTTGCCCTAGCGTTACAGTGAACATACATGGAAAGTGGCAGGCTTAGTAACGCCACACAATCCAAATATTATCCTGTTCTGCGTCGTTAGTATTTGCAATTAATATTGATAGTTTGTGGTTAAAGAAGCTAAAGTTATGTATTTGGTGATGACTATTGATCGTATTAAGATTTGGCACTTGTGACAACTTGTTCTGCCGCCACACAACTGTATTGCGGATGGTGTAAACAAGGCGCTATGCCGATTAGGACTTTAAACGAATTTGGCGTTCCAGACATGACTCATTTTTTTGTTCACTGGTGTACATTGTTATTGTTAGTTGGATTGTTCCCTACAATGATCCTTGATTGCATACAGCTTGTAATATTCAGGAACTTTATGTAGAACTGCAACGGAGCTGAACCTGCTGTTGTATTATACGCTGCTCTAGAACATAGTCTCTGCCATCGGTGTCCAAGTTTTGATGTCTGCATATGATACGTACTTTAATTACTTATGCTGTCACCATCTCTTTCTGATGGATGGCATTCTTCATTAAATATTTTATCATAGAGATTGACGCGTTATTTTTTTCTAATTTTCATTTCTGTTCTACGTACTCATGAAAGATTATGTAGTCCTTTTAAAAAATTGAATTTTAAAAACCTGCTTTAACAGCACACTTCAAGGTTTTTTGTTTATTGTAATGTCTTTATACCTCTCATATCACGTGTCCTGACCCTCATAAGTTATTCATTTGAATTGCATACTCATATACTTGTACATCTGACATTTAAAAGCCAGTACCTGAAAATGGTGTGAAGGACATGATATGTGTACTGTAATTACAACTGTTTCATAACATACCTACGTACCTTTTGCAATGTTCGCGTCAAATGGGAGGCTTACGTATCTATGAGTTATGATTTAAACGTGCACAGGTTCATACTTTATGGCACCGTTGGGACATGAGATAATAACTGGCCCAAATGAAAATTAATTTCGATCCACTTATTCTCGAAACACACTGATGTAATCTTAATACTATGACAGTGTTTTTGCAAGAATCGTTTCATAGCACACAAGTTAGCATTAATAGAAACTTTTCATTGTTGATATTTATGAAGTGCGATAGAGTGCTTAGCTAGTCAGGTGTTTGCAGCTGTAGAACATCGCAATGTGGTAATTAGCTCCACCCATTTATCACGCTTTCTACTGAAATAGCTTCAGCGGCTAACATGAACGAAGTGGTGGTAAGTAATCCCACTGCAGAAGAAGGAGTGAAACAATAAAGCTTACATTATTGAATGTATATGAGACTGTCTCAAGAAATGAATAACTCTGGAGCAGAGATTTGCATGACGACCTCAAAGATGGAACTTATCAGAGTAAAGACATCAATGGTGACTATTTCTCTTCTAAAACCCGTTTGTTCTTCTAGGAGTGTTGCATATTATATTATTTAACCGTATACTTATTTTGGCACAATTTGGCACAATTAACTGATCCGTGTATAGTTTTCAGGCCTTAATCTTTCTCCTTACTTAAATATTGATACCACTCTTGCTGTATTCTATTCTCCGGGTATTTCTTTCTCTTCGCAGCACCTTTTATACAGGCACAGTAATATTTCATGTAGTTTCCATGATATTCCATTGCATATTTAAGCAATTCTAGGTTAATGCTATCAATTCCGCAGGCTTTATTATTTCTGATTTTTAGAATACTTTCAAATAATTTTTGTATTTCTAATTGGTCTACTTCTGTTCTACGTGAATTATTTACTTCAAAACTTATTCATCTGCTTCTACATTCAACAGATTTTACAATATTAATTTAATTCGTCACAATAACAATGTTAATAATCCCTTAAATCTTTCAGAAGTAACGGTATGGTGTGGTCTGTCTTCCAGAGAAGCAATTAGGCCCTACTTCTTCGAAGAAACTGTCTTGCCTGCAGGCTTACCTGCAAATGCTGGAGAAATTTTCTCAACCCCACATTCAAATAGAGATAGATAGAAAGAGGATTAAGTGCTACGGATTTCCCGCATGATTTGCTGATTTACCCTCTCTAAGCTTCTATTTGTGAGAAACTTTAAAGAACATGGTGTACGCCACAAAGTCACAAACACTGGAGGAGATCAGACTGAACATGCTGTCTATGATATTCCATTAACAAAAATTTAGACGATATGTCATGTTCGACCTCATTATTGAGTTTACTG
The DNA here is from genome assembly GCA_030765045.1 of Tenodera sinensis. NCBI lineage: Eukaryota > Metazoa > Arthropoda > Insecta > Mantodea > Mantidae > Tenodera > Tenodera sinensis. The sequence goes on from CM060969.1 coordinate 46,305,224, forward strand.
TGACAGAAGTTGGACATTTTGAACATGCACGGGCGTAAGGAAGTCTAAGGAATGCACCGTTGATATAGGTCGCGCGTTACTTCTTGACGAATGAAAATTTTATATGAAAGGTTGAATGCGAGTCTCTACTCAGCTTTTGCGGGAACGAGAGAGAGGAGGTACAGTCTGCAGTGAGATGACGCGCATGCTTCTGAGCTGAAGTAGTACAACACTACAAATAAATTTATGACATTTGCAGTAATATCAGCCACACGTATTATACACTATACCTCTATAACTGCTTCCACTTAACTTTCTTGCATTTATTCTATTCCCGACATCTCTCCCTCGTCTGAATTGCTATTTTCGTTGCATGCATACATCCGTACCGCACAAAACTTCTGCAGTCGACTGTATACACACACGTGACAGAGGAAAACAGAGGTGTCTGTTATCGTAGCATAAACATTTGCTGACCTGTTTATTAAGGGTAGGCTCACTCATTGGATTTCTGCTCAAGGTCATTCGTCAAGAACGAACGCGCAACCTATAACAGTGTGTACTTTGTCCACAAAGGGAATGCCTTACTATTGATACTAAAGGTCGGGCCAGATAGGGAAGGTTAACGGTAAACCTAGAAATAGAATAAAACTAGCAGGCAGTTTTAACATTTTATTTATAGTGGAATAACAATAATGGATTAGTACAACGGTGCCGAATAATAGCCTGAAGGTCATGTGTCAACAGAATCTTTAACCATATACCTTTCTCTCTTTTGGCTCTAGACTATATAACCTCAAAGTTTAATACCCTTAAATTACGCGAGCACGTGAGCAGAGTATCAGAAAAGGAGCCCCAAAAGAACGCGCCATATGACCGACAGACTAACTGCAGCAAGTGGCAAATCACCAAGGTATGAGGAGCTCTCGTCGCGAAGGCAAGAAGAGATAGATAACCTCGTATGAGGCTTGCTGGGAAGAGCCAGCCCGCACTCATCATGCCCCTAGCGAGTGGCAAACATATCAAAGACTGTGGGAGTCAATTCAAATGCTCTGCCAACAGCTCAGGACTAAAACAAAGCAAAAATTGTATTTGTATCTCATTTTGTTGCTGAAAAATGTTTCAAAGTGTTTATAAATCAGTTTGGGACACTGTATTAGCAGAGTGTAACAAAGAAGCTTTCTTGAACTGTGCATAAAGAGAAATCAAAAGGAATTAATTCGGAATATTAATTTTAACTCTAACTACAATCCAATGATGACGAAATTCTGTACGAGAAAGTACATATCAACGATGTTATACAAAGAGATATAATATGACAACTGTGTCACATTATCTTAGGAATCTCCTTCTACTTCTTTCTCTGTTTACTCTTCTCTCATTAAGGAGTTACGCCCCCAGAGCTTACAAGTGAACACCAGCTGTAAGATGCCTATCGAGGGGCAGACAAACTTTGGATCAAAGAGCCATCATGAATGATAAGCCCAAAACCTGGTATAAGAGTTAGGAATGTGGAAGAAATGAGTGAAAGGAAAGGTGATGAGAGTAGAGCTGATTAAATGAATGGCGGGTGAAACCAGAGAATCTAGAGGAGCTCCCTCCCACCCCCGATGCCGTTTTGTCCACAAATGTCACATACCATCCTCTGGAGTCACACCCGCATCGCCTTGATGAGAAGAGAACGTTCTAGCCACTTGGCCATGGAGTCGCTGGGACCTCTTGAATGTCATCAGTTTAGCTGAACATTCATGTGGGAATGTCTATGAACCGTATTGACAGAATGACATCACAACTTTCAAGTGGAGGAATTCAGGAAATAAACAAAAATGAAGAAGTTAATCAACTGTGGAAGAAATGAGCTAAAATCCAATTTAATTGTTTTTAGAAAGCCATAGATTAATTCTGCAAAAGCTGGAGCAGTTTTTCCATTCGCTACCCGCATTTCTTTCTTTTGTGATAAAAGGAACTATTTTCCCTTTAAACAAACTCAAAGGAGACTTTGACTATCAATGTTAACTTTAACAAATGCAGATTGTGATCAACATAACAATGCTGCATCTCTCCCTCACTGTAAAACAAAACTGATGTATGATGTGAATTAAAGTTTTGTCCAATTATGTTGCACTAGATGCTGCTTAAATTGCTAGATTTTATAAGCGAAAAGAAACTCAACGTTGCTACACAAATTACATCCCAACAGGCGTGGAAAAACGCTTTGCTTCACCCAGTGCCAGCAATAAACAATCTGTACACCGCTCATATAAACAAACGTCTAGGAGACGCTTATCTGAAAGAAATCGTCGAAGATCCAAAAGTCTTACGGCTCAGCTTTCGCCAGCACTGCCATAAGTATTTATGAGCCTTTTCCTTTAAAACCTCAGTGCCGCATGAATCATACATCTGCATAATGTTCTGTTTACTCCCAATTTACTATGAATTTAAGCGATCCTTCATGCACAATGCAGAATGGTATATCTAGAACCACAGTTAAAGAGCCTCCAGAAATGAAACTCAATTTTTCCTCTATGTCCCTTTCAGGTATAGAAGCCTATAAACAGTTGCTGTTCTTCCTGATTGAAATACAATGAATTCACCAACCTTGCTATAGCGCAATCCTAGAAGGCCTAGAACTGAAAGTGGTCGCAATATCCTATGAAATAATTTGGCAAATGAAAGGTTCAACTAAGAGCTTGCAACATTTCTTCCACTTTTAATGAGAAAAGCAACTTCATGGATTAATTAATGGACAAGGCTATTTCAGAAAGCATCTGTAGGCTTTTGGACTATTTCTAAAAGAATCATGCGTAAATGAATGAATTAGTCAACCAATTATGCTCTGGAACTGCAAGACATACACGAGTTTCTCAAATAATCTGTCGGAGATTCCATAAACCTAACTCGCACAAGATTTCAATTAGGTAATGAATTAACAAAGGAAGACCAAGTTGATCCTTTACGAATCAGTGTTGTGAATGTTCGTCTGTTTCGAAAAATTGCCAAGAAGGCAATTTAATAAAAAGGAAGAGAGTAAAGTAGAGACGGCTTTAAAGCGATGATAAAAGTTGGGGACGTTCACCTTAGCAATTCCTGTCACTTTGAGCATGTGTCGTGAGGTGAGAATAAATAAATGCAAGTTATTTTTGTTGGTGAAATGAGCAGTATTGTGCTTCAATATAAAATAAGCGAGACACAGAAGTATCTTATCTCATACTGTTCACCTCTGAATGGAGTTACAGATCCCACGTGGGAAATTTAGCCTTCGGGCTAATTAAAAGCCTGTGCCTGAGAATGTAGCAGCATACAAATGAAAATAGCCTGAAAGCCAATGTGACAGAGTTCATACGATTGTTCTTTTAGAAATCCCCATTACTTGGGCCAAAGCAAATCCATTTTCCACATTTTCCAGAAGATTTGCGAAGTCTAATTCGCCACATTTGATCGCTAGCAGTAAAGATGCCATCCGCCAAAACTTTATAAATAAACGAAGGATATTTACGACTGACAATAAAACCATATTCTCCACATATATCAGCGCCCTAAAAGTTTATTACCCAGGAACTGCTACTTTGGAGGAAACGTCTGAAAATATTGGACTATCTAAGTCTAGAGCTTAAATTCTCTAGGATTTATGACATCGCTGAAGGCGAAACAATCGGAGGAAATTTGTATACTCCATAAAGATTTGCTCCGATTTGTATTGAAACATGACCAACTGCTGTACAATTCTCTGCACTAAACACTCATTAAATATAAAGTTTCAAATGTGCGAGTTATTGAACTCTAAATTTTAATACTTTTTTCTTCCAAACAGTGTTTTAAACACAAACACGTTTCAATCAATCTACACACCGTTCTTAAACTACTGTTACAATGTAATTTTAGGGAGCACTTCAATGAACCCTATTACCTTTTGATATGCATTGAATATTAATAATGGTTTATATAATATCAATGTATTGGGAGTGAAACGCATCCGATCTTTGGATATTCAATTTTAGCCTACCCTGTACCAACTGTATTTTGTTATTTCAATTGCTTCTTTATGATTATAAATCATTCATGTTTAATTTACCCAAAAGTCAGTCGCATATCTCTAACCAAGACAGTAATACGGGAACTGCTATGCTGTTTTATAGAATTTTCAGGTGGTTGGTCAATAAAAATTGGCCAAATTGTAAACATTTACAGTTTAAGCTTTCTAAGTTACCATTAAGTCCGACTTTTAAGGAACCCCTTTATGTAAATATTTTTTGTTATTGTAGTGAAAATAAGGAACTTTGAGGACGATTTAAAAAACCATGAATAAAGAGCGTGATTAAGCAATAGTTTTTGCAAAGTTAGAGCCACGCATGTAATCAACTTCTAAATTATGTATGTAGCTACTTTAAATGTACACCGTTTGATAAAAGATGTGTTGTACTCACATGTCCTTCTCAACTCATTTTTACAAACTATCCTTGTGTGTAAGTTCTTGCAGAGTTTGTCCCTTTATGATGGCTTCAAAATGTCTGCGTGATCTGGAGGAAATAGAATAGTGATCTCCTATTTAAGAGAAGTATTGAATATTCTGACAACAATGAATAGCCCAGAAATGGTTAATCCATATAAATGTTTTTGAATTAAACTGTGTGCTTTCCATAATATCCAACATTTTTGTGCAGTAAGATTTTGTCCTATCCATCAGTTATGCAAAAGCCATTCAGAATGGAGTAGACCTCATCAGTTATTCTCAGAAAAACCAAGCTATACATTTAACTAGTCATGAGATTATCTGAAACATACAGTACTTTAATCAAACTCGTTGGTCACTTTTGTCAAAAATCAACATTTTTGGGAAAAAAGGGTTCATTAAAGGGTAATTTGGAATGGGGAGATTTTTTTAAAGTCTTCGCATTCAATCCTTGTACACTGAACTTAAGCAATAAGTTTTCTACTGAACCAACATACACTCATATTTTTTCTGAAAGTCCCTTTTTGAGGATTAGGGAGTCTCAAAACATGCAAAATTTCCAGTGAAATCTCGATATTGGATTTTTGGGTGCCATACAATTTAAAGTAAGTACATCGTAGAGAAAGTTTAAAACAAAATCCTAAGCACACCTAAAGCCCAGCTTTTACTATTTAAGACATTTCAAGTATTCAAAATTTCCCTTAAGATGCAACTTTTAGTTATGGTGACATTTTTCAAATAGTTTCCCCAATTCACACTAAATAAAACTTGCCATGAACTTACAAATATCTTACACCACCAACCTTATCCAAGTTTATGTACCAATTTTTACAAAAGGAAAACTTGCAATTGAGGAAAAGCTATTTTCCTTAACATCAATTAATTTAAAAGTACATTTCTTTACTACATTATTTTCTAGCTCATTAAGAAATATAAATGTTAATTGGTTTAAGATTATAAAAATTGCTTCGTAAAGTTTACCTTTTTAGGGTTTAAATTTGTATTTTAAAATCTTACATAATCAAGAAATGACTTACCACGTATGCACAAAAGCTTTGTAGAAAACTGAGTTTTGAAGAATCCATGAATCGGTCCCCTTAATTTATTTTTATTTGTGTTTTTATTTTGAAATTTGTTCTACCTGTACTGCAAATTACACGAAACTTCCTCATTTTATTTTCATGCCTATGCCATGAATATATGCTAGAGTACATACTAAATAATTGTACCTAGTAATTTGTTGTATAAGATCTAACCCCTAATAATTAGTAAATATTATCGAATACGGCTGTATTAAAGGTGTCTCCAATCTTCTGGATGTATGCTTATGTATGTAAAACATAGCGTCGTATAATTGAACTGTCGTATGCCTACAGCATAATGCGATATAGTATTCACTTTTCACATATATGCGTTATAGATTTTAGGCACCGAACTTAGTCCATTAATATTCAGTACAGGAAGGTATACAGAGGTTTTTTGGATATATGTTTTCTTACTAATATATTGATACACCCACAACGTAATAACTCATTTATACGTCATGTTTATGATAGCACGGTAAATTGGCACTGGCGTCTTCAGCAGAGGGTAACCTACCAGCTCAGGGGGCGGCTAAAAGGAAGGTGCTGAAGGGTAACTAGACATATAATTCTGGTCTTGAACAGTTTAATCTACATATATGAATTTCGCAACTTGAGAAGTGCAAAGGGTTGTTTAGACAGCAAATGGCTTGACCTTTACCAGTTTCCTGGCGTACTTAGTTCCAACTTGTTGTTGTAGTGTTTAACGCCCGCTTTTACCACTACGGCACCGCAGGCGGTGACACTGATGATACATGAAGATGGAGCACCGGTGGAATGAGATGGCGGGGGAAACCGGAGTACCCGGAGAAAACCCGCCCTGACGCCGCTTCGTCCACCACGAATACCACATGCGGGTCCCTGGGATCGAACCCGGGCCGCCTAGGTGGTAGGCGAGCGCGCTAACCGCTCGGCCACGGCGCCGCCCTAGTTCCAACTTGGAAGAGACGGTTAAAGATCAAACTGTCACAGGTTCCTCTTAGCATGTAAAATTCACTCTCTGCTAAATACCAATTTGGGTTGAACTACTAGTACATGAATGAAGCCTTTCTCAGCACGTCAGCTAAGTTGACTCCAGTGTATGTGGGAAGAGCATTATTCCCCAAGGAGTTGCAGAATCTGTTGTTGCAACATCAACTTCCAGAAAAGGATTTACTAGTATGCTAACAGGAAATGTATGTCTAGATATCCATAAACTCTATTATGTCCCGAACATCTTAATTCTATAAATTTATAATTATCAGAGACTTACAAAAATATAATCACCAGCATATTATGTGTGTTTAAAGCATGTTAGGTGAGGCCTCAGTGTTTTTGGGATGCACGTGTTAACAATGCAGTCCGGCGAAGTCATTCTTTCTCAAGCTGTATCTGATAATACAATACTGATAATACTGATGAAGCAGTACAACTAAATAATGTTAATGTGTTCCTAGTGTGCTTGAGGTAACAAGAGCTCTAGAAATTTCACAGCACTTTGTGTCGTCACAAAGGGCAAATGAAGATATGAATGTGATTAATGCATATAATCGGCTACTAAATCCAAAATACATATTTTTTTAAAACGGTCCGCACGGTTGCCTGCCTGCCCGCCCGCCCGCCCGCCCGCCCGCCCGCCCGCCCGCCTGCCCGCCTGCCTGCCTGCCTGCCTGCGTGCGTGCGTGCGTGCGTGCGTGTGTGAACAGTATAATTCAAAGATGAAATGTAGGTGAAATACCAAATTTGCTATTTAAGTTCAGCATGTTACAAGGATGCGGCACACAGACTTTCAAGAAATTACCCCGCACCGAGCTACCTTTTAATGGAATTTTTTCGACCTATTTTATTGGCCCTAACGATATTGATTATAATACCATGTGTTTAATATCTTGAATTTTCTAAGAATACCCTCTGAAATCCTCTTGCTTCTGATTAACTTTTTCATAACTGTTAAGCCGCAAGAGAGACAAAAACTTATTACACCAAAAATGTATATTATCTCTTTAAATCACACAACTTATGTCACTACATTTTTTGTAGAGTTAATCATTTTCAAGTTAGTCCAGTTATTGGCTTGAATTCTTGCATACATCTACCTTTCTCAAGTGGGAAGTCATTCTTCCTATTTTTGTGTCTTGGCCATGCGAAGACAAGGGAATTTCAAAGCCATCTCATAACGACCACCTATTTAAAAAAAGCTTGACTTCTCTTAAGGCCTACTGTACGCACCTGTTGCTATTTCACGTATGTAATACAGATATTTCTATAATAATTTCTATAAGTCAGCATGAAATAGATAAAAGCATGAGTGTTCTAAGAATAGTTTGTACATGAGAAAGTAGAAAAAGTAGTTAGTGTACACATATTTTTTTTTATTTTGAGATACAGTACTGACATATTAGGATGTCCTAACATCAGACCGACAATCGATGGGAGCTGATAGATCAGACATTTTATTTAAACACTTTTTGTCATGGAAACTATTTTACTGTGGTGCTTCGTTTAAGCTCTAAACGAGTTAATGTCATAGAGACAAACAGAGACAACAAACAAAGCACAAACATCTCATTGTTTACAGTTAATCACAGCTTTACTATTCAAAATTAGACCGACAAACTTTTAAACCAGAAACATGGCTGGTGTCTTTGCGAGAGTACGGCAGAATAGGGCACGCCGATGCGCTCTTTACATTAATCGCAATGGGGTTACCTTCCAACATTTACTTTGATTAGTAAAGTTGTGATTAACTGTTTGTCGATCAAATTTTAGGATACTTGTATATGTAAGCGCTCCAAATAGTGCATTTATTTACTATTTTGTATTTGTTTCTTTTATTGCTTTCTTAAATTAAATACACGCAGTTAGTTTGAGTAGTAATATAATGGCTGCGCCGTTGCCGAACGGTTAGACAGCTTGACTCTCATCAAAGTTCGATCAAATCGGCGCAGGGGTGGGTTTTCTCCGAGTTCTCCGGTTTCTTCCGCCACCCATTCCACCACTTGCTCCATCATCACCTTTCCTATTATATTTCGCCACCATTTCATCGCTCTCACACAAGGCTTCACACTCATCACCCATCAGCGTTCCTCGTATGATCAGCTCCAGTTACGAAGACCGCATATTTTTGCCAGGAGGGCTGAGGGCGCTGACCACGTCCCACTCTCCACCACTGGACCCCGTTCATGACGCCTGTAGTGAGCAGAGGTGGGGAATCCCACCGGCAGGTCAAGGCTACACTAAAAGGGCCGTAATGCCACTGACCGACAATATTCTAATAAAGTAGTTCCAGTTCGACAAGTTCCTTCACTTTCTCCCAAATATACATAATTTTAACCTATCACTTTGAAAACATATAATGGAGGTTGTATTTACAGTAGTTTGATATCCTTGCTACTGTTCGCTAGATCCAGAAGGAAATGTATTCCTATAAAGAATTAAAACTAGAATCTTCACCTTCTCCACAGAACGGTTTAGATTATTCCACTTCATAATGCATATTAACCTGTGACTGCCTCCTTCAGCTGGGAGTCGAAAAGAAACGGTGAATTAGATAAGCATACATAATGCACAGAGCTTCAATAAACGACAGAATCGTTTAGGACCAATAAAAACCACGCCGCTAAGGAACGTGTAAAGATGATTTATTTTCCTAGGCAGTTACCTTATTATTGTCGAGTTAAACATATTCTTTTATGATCTTCAAGCAAAAGAGTACATCCAAAGCCGTAGCATTTTGTGAGGCGTACTTAAAATTATTTCAGCAAATAAAAGAAGAGAGTGGTCATAAAATGTTAAAGAGGCTCTAACAATGTATTGGCATCTTATGTGTGTGCTTAAGCGTAAGATTTAAAGCTAAGAACAGTAGCCTTCAGTGTTACTGCCTAAGTCGAGAATGTTATCCTAACATTCACTGTTCATTCATGTCTATCGCATTCGGAACGGTCAGGTTTCACTCCTTTTCTTCAGAAAATTAGCATCCATTTATGTTTAGCGTAAGTTTAAAGGCACTAAGAACAATTGTTACTTACAGGTACATATATTTGTTGTACCTACTATATGGTAATTCGTAATTGGTGAAATTTATCATTTTAGACAATTAGTTTTCAAATTAATACAGCTGTTGCTGATATGTCAAATGGACTTAACATGAAAAAAATGATTTACTTAGGAACAAACTAAATGCTTTGCATGATACCTATAGCAGAAATTAAATCTGATATGTCTTTTCCTACTTAGTCTTGCACAAACTATTTTTATAAATGTCTGTTCTTCTATCTACTTCATATTAATCGATAGAAATTTTCAGAAATTATTTTATTACATATTTTCTTGAGGTAAGCGAGGTATAAAAATATATAAATAAACAATAAATATATAAATAGATAAACAAACAAACAAAATATGAAACTTGTATCCTGGTACCCAGGTTATTATACAAACCTTAACACACATTTTGTAGTAACAAAAAACTCTTATCCTTAATTTGGAGTTAATTTTTCAGGTAAACACCACATCTATTACAATAGCTAAAAAGTAAAAACGTAACGGAATACAGGCTAAGAACTGTAGGAGTGAAGGTGCAAGAAAAAATATATAAATTATAAATGTCTTAAGAGGTTGAATCAAAACTGAAAAATTCAATGCCATAGCCGGGATTTGAACCACGGATCTTCCGCTTATCGAGCGGCTGCTCTAACCATTAAGCTACCATGGCCAACTTGCCAGTACGACATTAAATTCCTCAGTTGATTCGTATAAATGTCTACTTAAATCATAGTTGCTGAAAACCAGCAATAAGCAACTGATAGCCAGCTATGTACCTTGCATCTACAAACTAAAATTTTAGTCACTGGTACCCAGTAAAAATATACAATGGCAGTCAGCACATTAGCCTTTATCACGATATCTTTCCTTTATATTGTATAATAATGAATTAATATTAATGTACAAGGGGAACAGGGGAGTACAGTAGCGGACAAATATAATTTTCACAAACTATGTCCACAAATTCAATTCATTTGCCATGAAAATACCTTAAACATAGATAATTTTAATCAGAAAGCACCGCCCACCCCCACTATATAGAGCAGCAACGACCGTTAACGGCCATTGCTTCCACATCTCCTCTCTCTCTCTCTCTCTCTCTCTCTCTCTCTCTCTCTCTCTCTCTCTCTCTCTCTGCTTCCACATTCGAACTCTGACCAGTGCAGACAACGGATTGTCTTACCCTGAAGGTGCCAAGCGTAGTACTTGGCGAAACCTGGGTATCTACAATGCTTTTTAGACCACGGCTTACAAACCCGAAAGGAATAAACATAACCTAATATGACACCGGCCGTGAAAGCCTAAGTCTAAACAGAGTTCGTGATGTTAGGTGGCTGCATTATGCCCTCAAGTAACATGAGAGTCATTATAAAGGTCAACTCCCTATTTTTAGAACTAAAATGCCAACAATCTAACAAATCGTAATCTACATACTTTACACACCTATTGCCATACTGTGGCGTCATTTATCACGTGACCACAGGTAGTATTTCCAAAATAGCGAACGCCAATGTTTCATTTCAGTAGTGTGCTGTCATTCAATTCGTTACTAAAAACAAAAAATTCTGCCATTGAAGTTCACCTCAGACTTTAGTGTACCTATGGAGATGTCTACAAGGACGACAATAGTGTTGAGATGGTATTTAAAACATGGGAACACGGATATCCAAGTGAGCTTCTTAGCGGTCGCCCTGGAACTGCCTCCAAGGAACGCAATAAGGAAAGAGTTGATGAGCAAATTACAGAAGGCAGACGTGTCACTGTGGATGAAATAGCTGCAAAACTTGAAGTGGGACGTTGGGTCGCACGTTTGTTGACCGAAGGCCACAAATGTCAGAGAAGAATCATAACCCAAAACTTCCTTTACAGATTTTGAAATAAGGGCATGACTTTGACGAGCGTTGTGACAGGTAATGGAAGTCTGAAGCAAAACACGAGAGTATGGAATGACAGCACTTGGAATTCTATCTTCAAGAGTATCTTAGAACTTGCTGAACGATGGGGAAAATGTTTGCAAAAAAGTTCAAACTGTGTTGAAATGTGGCAGAAAATACTGCACATTAAGATGAAGTACTTGGTTTGTCTAAAGTAAACAAAACCAATTAGTTATTTAAGTTTAATGTCTTTCAAGGATGCGACACGAAGATTTTTAACAAAATTCCTCCACCCTTAACTAACCTTTACATGGAAAATTTTTCGAAAATTGTGATTTCAAAAAGATGCTTTCAAGATTTGATTAAAATGCCATACGTATTATAATTTGAATTTTCAGGTTATAGCCCATGCAGTCCTGTTTATTCTTGATAACGTTTGCATAATTGGTAAACCTTAAGGGATAGACCAAATCTTACCATACAATGATGTATATATTATTAAGACACATAACTTATGTCCAAATAATTTTTTGTAGATTTTTCGGAGATATTCCTTGTTGTTTGTTAGAGTTTTGCAATGCTACTTTTCTCAAATGAAAGGTTATTGACTCTTTTTTGTCTTGGCCGTGCAAAGAGAATGGAATTTCACAGCTTTCATATAGATCCCAGCTTTAAAAGATTTGACTATCGCTCAAAGCCTGCTGTATTCCCATATTCCCCTTGCACCTACAAGGAAATAAGCAATAAGATAGTTTCTGTAAATGTTTATCTTAACTAACATGCAGAAGACAGAGGAATAAGATTTTGTGACAATAGTGAGTACAAGAGTAGCGAAACTCATGTGAGTGTAGACACATCAGATTTTTTAGCCATTATTGTCCATGTTTAAAATTGTCTTTTTCTGCGAATTTATTAGAAGGCGTGTCTTTATAATAATCCTATGCTAGGAAGGTATCTAACTACTGGATTTCTTCTCTATTTTTCTCAAATTAAAGCACAGTTGTGTTAATACAGAGTTCAAATTACGTGGACATTCATTAACTAATACATGTTCAATGCAGGCTAGATTGCATCAGTAAATCGTTTCTTCCCTCCTTATTTGGGCCCACGCAGTGACCAGTTCTCACTTCGCCAGACCAGCGCGGTTTAGAAGGAGAACCCATCACTACAAGTGCGGTGTGAATCTTCTTCCCTTTCAGTTTTATGGTTGCAACAAACCACATCGTAACACTTCGCTAATGCTCGCGTAAAATTGCGTTTGAAAACCTTCTGCAAGCGCATCTCAGCACTTTCAGAGAGAAAAAGCAGGACGAACAGAAATTACCGGCTGCATGAGTTATGGATCCGTGTAATTGTTTTATAAATCCTGCAGAAAGGGTCTGTGCAAAAAAGTAAAGATGGAATACATCAGCTTACCGGCTCGAAATTAATGCTTCTTGGTGATTTATTTAAAATGAAACGTTGGCAAACTAATTTTAACTGGGCTGTAAAACAAGTTCAATGCAATGCCGCTTTTTATGGCATGAATACAATTCAGTTTATTTCATTATGCAAACATCTACAAAGTTGTACCGGAGAACATCAGGATTTATGGCGTAAATGATGGTGTGAGATAGCACAGAAAAGCTTCAATGTGATGGACTGATAAATAACAGTCTTAATATAAGCTAGGCTGTTTGAAAATTGACATATTTGTTGTTTATGGTATGTTTTATTGAGGCTATAGAATACTGACATAGCACCAGTTTTAATTATCATCCTATTTCCAGGTATTCGGCCTTGTGGTCCGCTATGATCTCAGCACAGAATTTTATTTCCAGCTCTTCCTTGGACGGCCAAGAAGTCGCTTTCCTACTGGGCGATAATAGAGCAGTGCTGTAGGGATCTTTGTCCTAGATATGCGGAATATGGGTCATTTCAATTTTTCCGATATTGTTGTGTGAAATCTAACACAGGTTAAATCTGAAGTTCTTTCATCTATCCTGAAGCGAGTCTCACGAATGGCATTTCAGTGGTTGTCATCCGACGTCCATCATTTCCCCTGAGTGTCCATGTCTCACTTCCATACCAAAGAGTGGGTCATGCCAGAGTCTTATAAGGTATGTTCTGGTATGCCGCTGCAACTGAGACAGTTTCCGGACAAGTACTCATAGTTCTGTTTAATTTTTTTTTTCCGAAATGCCTAAGCCTTCAAAGGAAGATAGTTTGTAGCCAAGGTAGTTAAAAGCTTTCAGTCTTTCTAAAAATGTATTATTACCTATTAACCAGCTTTAATAATCCACTTTGTTGTTAAATTTTATGTAAATATTTGAGGAATTACACAGCTTAATTTTTTCAGTAAATTAATAGACATTTAGAGTAGATACAGTTACAAAAGTAGAGGTTAGGGCTTCCAACCATATAAAAAGTCATGCAGCTTCTAACGTGAGGCTCAGAACAGATCGACGGGAGTTCTCCAAGAACCTCGAGTTACCTACTAATCCCAATTTTGTAACGTCTTGTCTACAGTATTTTATCTTATATGTTGTATGTTTAGTATATTTACTGAAATTTATTTATTGCGGAAAAGTTATGCTTAGAGAAACAGTAATGTGGGCTTTGGAAAAAATGGCATGATACTTTAACAAACTTTGTTGTTATATTCTTCAGTTTTGGATGCTGGTTTCACATGCAAATTTAAAGTAAAATGAATGACATGGGGGTGGAAATCGAATGCTGTTGCAGAAGGATGCGTAGAAGAAAGTGTGGAGAGTAATAACAAAGTTACTGGTCTAATTCTTGTGGAAGAAAGTTGTGAAAAACAATTCTTTAGATGATAGAGAAAGTGTGCCTCCAATAAGTATTAATAATTGCAATGGTTATAATATTAGAATAACTTTCAATTAGGGAAAAAAGCTTTTCTTAAATGCATATTATTGTCAAGAACATTAAGGTATGCATCATTAAAATGCATTTTATGTTTAGTGTTTTGATGGAACATAAAGTATAGCTTTTGTTGTCCAGTAACCATAAACATATGCTTCACTCTCTAAGTAGTATATAAAATATATCAAATAAACTTATTCAGTTTGAGTCTATTGTTCCAAAAGAGGACATGATTTATCCCTCGGAGTAGGAATGAGATAAAATTATTTCCTGCAACAACTATATTTGTCGCAGTTGCTGTGCGCTGAAAGTTACATGTAACGGTTACTTATCAGTAACAATTACGTGATTTGTTCTCATAGTTATCACGTTCGCTGCTAGGTTACCAATAACCATTATCTATAACTGCATTTCAGTATGAACGATGTCAATACAGACAGATTTACTGTGCTAAGTGATGCAATCTAAAAATAATATTATGTTAACAGTTTGATTACAATGGTGGTTTACAGTCACAAAATGCAAGCTCAGTTGCTTCTGCATTCCTGCACATAAACAAAAGCGAATTTAGATCCTAAATGAAAACGCAATGTGACAAATGTAGCAAATGAAAGTACTTTTTATTATTGCAAAAATAAACATGACTGAAGTTAAGCATTATAACAACGTAAATATATTAATGACATTTTGAAAGGCGATATTGCTAGAGTTTAATAATATTAAAGCCCAAACACAGAAGTGTCTCAAATCACAAAACATGCAAGGAATTTGTTAGTTACGTACGAGTGCAGCAAGATGCATAATTACTAGGCGTTTTCCTCGCCAGACAGTGTATAAGATCTACAGTCTACTTGGATCTCTTGCGAAGGTTATTAATACTGTGTCACAAGTTCAGGTAACTACTCGTAGTTTCTGATGAGCGATACAGTGCACTTGTACTGAATTATATCACCCAAACCCGGTATCCGTTAACCGGATAACTAGTTATTGTAGGTATCCGTTGTTGGGTAACTTTGTATTCGTCATTTTTGCAAGCGTTAATGGGGTAACTAGTTATTGTCTGTCTCTATTACTTCACTATTCGTTACATTTAACCGTAGATTATTACCTACCCCTCCTACTACCAAGGTATCATATTGGTGCAAAAGTACTTCAGTATTCTGAAAAATAACTAACCCCTTTTTCTTTATTTAATAAAACAAAAATGTATACAATTATTTCTACTGTACTCCATAAATAAGCACCCTATTAGTAATTAATTATATATGTTCGGTGTATAAGTGCACATATTTCTATCCTTAACTCAGGATAATGTAATGTACATCAATCAATATTTATTTCATTTGAAGACTTAATTTTAGTTAATAATAGTAGTGTATATTTAGGTTGTGGCACACACGAATTACACGTGTTTATTACCGAGCGGGATAGCTCAGACGACAACGTCTGTGGCCCGCATTCGGAAGGTCGCAGGTTCGATCCCCGTGGCCGTGCACTCTGACATGGGTTTTTGAGTGGTTTCCCCAAGTCACTTAAGCGACTTATTTCATATCACCCATCATTTCCCTTCATTTCTTTTCCTTATCATCTTTCATGTGTACTTTAGGTGTGTAATGTTGTCAGTGCCGGACAAATGGCGCGGATGATTGCGCATGGTAACTGCTGTTCTCGGCTCTAGGTGACGTTTGGCTGGCCTTGTCCTCCGTCGGGGGGGGGGGGGGATGACGCTCAGTGCGACATCGGAATCGCGGTGTGGTGGTTCATGGTGAGGCCTGGCGCCGGGATGAAGAGATCTCAGCACTTGTTAGGGACTTCCGCGCGTCTCTGTGCCCTGTCTAGCTGCGACCCTGTGTGGCACCTTCGGTTTCCTCATTTCATCCCCGCCTCCTGGGGCTGGTAACCACAACAGAACTGTGTAGTTTGAAGTGAGTGAGGTGTCCCCTCTGTGTCTGTACCCTTTACGCCCTTTTTTCTTATCTACATGTTTATTTAACGACCCCAGACTATTTGGTCAGAAGGTCAGGTACTGAATGTATGAATGCGTATGAGCAGACCGGATGACCTATTGTGATGGACATTTTTCATTTTGTGGCGCAATTATGACCGCGCCGAAGACATCAAGGAGTAAACTATAGGAGATTTCTAGGAAAACTATTAAGCTAATACACTGAAATGGATACCTCTTAAGGTACCAATTAGCAGATTATCAATTACTCCCCTAACACCCTGTATTGAGAAGAAGTTCAGATATTATGGCGCACATATGCAGAAGAGAAAGTGACGTTACATAATGTATAATATAACGCATAACAGAATGGTCAGCCCTCTTGCTTGTGAGGAAAACAAATAAAACCGTGCCCTATTAACTGTCTAGGGTTCAAGCTCGGGCTCGGACTCAGCTCAAGTCGGGCCGGAAGGATATTGGCAGTTCAGCGACGTATTTCGTATCTAAGCACTAACTGTCCGGTATAAAATATTATTGATCCACTGAAGTACAATTTACCTATTATGGCAATCGGAAGATTCCTTTGCTCCCTTGGTGCCCCCTTTCTAGATACTTAACGCCCTTGTATTTCAGACAACAAAGGCACTCTCCTAAGGACTAATCGAACGCCCTGTAATCGCATGCAACAATACTGGATCTTGTTTTTGCATACACAAGTGTTAGGCGTTCACTTCACACTTCGACCTGAGAGGAGGTGTTGCAAGTGTTACTGCCAAGGTAAGAAAAAAGAAGTAAGATATATAGACGTCAGGTACATGAATTATGAACCTGAGACGTGCGGCTCCTTCCCTCTCTTGCTTTCACTAACAAAAGGGCTGACATCTTGTCAGGAAGAAAATTTTACAAGCAGTATAAAAATAATTTTCTTTCTTAGCATTCTGCCAACTGAGTATAGTATTACCACAGAAATGCAGATTTCTTACATCAAAGGTTACACCAAGGACATTAAAAACAAAGCCTTTATCTGTATAATCGAGAGAAGCTTGTGGTACTATTTAATGGTTACCAATTGTAACTTTATTTCATGGTAATGAAGATAAGTTTTTATGGTGATTCAGAGTAGAGTAAGCTAACATTCAAATTTATTTGTCTACTTTAAAGTCAGCTTTGAAATTTAAGTGCTATTGATAGTCTCAATGATTAAAGTCCACTTCGTTATCGACTCCATCATACATCAGATATTTTTAGCCTTCAAGAGAACTAGAGGATGTCTCGAAAACCTGTGCCAAAGCAGATGAGACATTTTATTTCATGTTCGCACACGGTAACTCATTTCGTTAGAGCGTTGATACTTGAAGGTGGAAATTAAATTTTTGTCAGAGGTCTAAAAACAGTCTTTTAGCCCATATTCAACATCGAGACGTTAAGGCCTTGTCAGTGGTATTAATACCGCGTCTGTCCTATGATACTGTTTTCACACAAATCTTGGCTATGAAATTGTATAGATACTTCCCCAATATGATTAATGGAGGAGAAAGATAAAATTTTTCGTAAAGAAATTTGATTTAAACCCCCAATTGCTCCAATAAACGCTGAAGAAATAATAATGAATTGAATGAAGTAGTTATTAGGTCATGGCTTTATAAATCTAGGATTATTCAATTAATTTCACATACCTACATATGCTATCTTTATGAAATCGTTCTAAAAATATCTAAAAGTGTTAAATTTTCACATGCATACTCCTGGTATTCACAAAAATAGATATGAAATATTGGTGGATGTTATATTCCTGATTTCCTTGGCCTCACACTCGCGAAAATTACATATTCTGGAAATCTATTTCCTCATTTAGCGACTATTTAATACATACAGGCGTTAAATTATCATACACGAATTATCACTAGGCCATTCTCTTGTTTACTCGAATTGTACCTACTAATCACAATGGAGGTGTTTACGTCAGTTTTAATAGAAGTTAACACTTTATAGCCAAATATTTGACACATAGTATTTAAATTCCTATTTTATTTATGAAATAGTACAAATAAATATCATTCGACGTCTGACCTTCCCAGATATATTTTGTCACTCCGCTCGAGAATTTATCGGTTAGGTGAGACGTGTTATGATATTACTTGTAATAAAAGTATTATCAGAATGGAGGATAGATTTTTAGACACAACAAATATTTTAGTCTCTTGTACCGTCAGTTTATGCTCCATAGTTATATATATATATATATATATATATATATATATATATATATATATATATATAGCTCAGTGAAAAGTGAAATATTTTAGTACATTGGCGGCTAAAATACGGCTTCGGTTGCTGTACCGAAAAACCGACAGGCCTGGTGGCACTCGCAGTAATATTTTGTCCATTTCTTAAGGTTTACCAATTTTACGAACATCAAATACATGTCAGAAAAATTATTATAGCCATAAAAGCAAATAAAAGACAACTAAACCTTATTATGTAAAGTTTAGTTTCGATTGAGATATTTTCTTGAAAATATTCGTGTCGTGCTGAACTTAAATATAAACTTTGGTATTTAACTAAATTTTAGCTTTCCGCTATGCTGCTTACAGACACAATAACACAGCCGCTCATACAGTAAAGATACGCAAATAACAAAGAGTATCTCCGAAACAGTTCACTCAACAAAAAAGTTTATTTGGATATAAGCTTATCTGTTTAACGAGATCTGCATTTTTGTATAATAAGATGTTACCTATCTCTTACGGTTTCCCAGTTAAGCAAAAGTCATCTAGAGAACACAGGACTACATGGAGTACAGTCAGAAAACTCAAAATATATATTTTATTTATCATAAAAACATCTTAAGTATATGGCATTTTAATCGAAATCGTTAGAGTCATTTTTGAGAAGTTGGTTTTAACCGAATTTTCGTTTTCTAAGTTATGCAGGGAAACACATACACACTCACATGAACCTTTGTCTAAAAATGCTCTTTATTCAGGAGTCTTGAAACATATTTGCGGTGAAATCTCGACATCGAATTTTTGGATTGAATAGAATACTTCCCCTACTTACTATACGTCGCAGAGAAAGCAAAAGTTGCTAAAATCTAAAATATTTCATTACATTGGTGGCTAAAATACAATTTCTGTTGATGTACCGAAAAACCGATAGGTATGGCAGTACTGGCATAGTAAGATCTTGTCCATCTTTTATGATTTACCATTTAGTTATACAAAAATCAAATATATGACATCAAAATCATTAGAGCCATGAGAGGCAATAAAGAATAACGAAACTTTTATTATGTAAAGTGTAGTTTGGTTTAATCTTCGGAAGGTGCTGAACTTAAATTTAATCTTTAGTATTTAACCGAATTTTAGTTTTGAATTATGTTGTTTACATACAGATGAATTCATACATATACATACTCTTGCATAAAAATCACGTTTCAGGTGAAATCTCCATATGGAGTTTTGGATGGAATGCAATGCTTCCTCTACTTACTATTGGTAAATAATAGACAAAGGAAAAAAAGTAGTCTATACCTTTCTATTTCCATAATAAAGAACAAGAATTATACCGTAAATATGCATAGTTATTTTTGACTAAGGGCTGTGTTTGTTCAAATTTGCAGACGAGCCTCGGCGGACATGGATGGAATGCAAGCAATTAAGAATGACTGGATACCATGTGCACAACTGACAGAAGGTACCGCAGCGAAAAAGGAAGGGTAAGTTGTTTATAGCGGCATTCTCACCATAGCTTTTATATTCCGCTGCACCCTCGCCCTTTTTGCTTAATTTAGGGTATCTGTCCCTCAAGAAAGGACGGTTCAAACAGCGGCCTCGGATAAACATGACCTCAAAATGAAACCTGCTGATGCTAGAAGATTACCCAAGTCATAAAAGGGGGGAAACCTTTTCGTCAAGACGGACAACCTTTCCAAAGAGGCGACGACCGACCGGCAAGCAACTAATCAGTACTCTATCCCTTGCTTTATTGTGCTCGAGAGCTCATCGCATATCTCAGCGGTGGCTTGTATTGATTGCCCACAAGGGAATGTTCAACCTCTTGAGTAGAATAAACGAGTACGTAAACTAAGGCACAAAATATCAGTCAAGTGCCGCATGTTGTGAATCCACGTGCTATTAAATACTATTCTTTCCCCTAACTTTATTGGTTCAAGTATTGCAGATATAACTCAGTGGCGGCTCCTACAGGCACCACCAAAGAAAATCTCTCTCCACCTCCAGTCAATGACACATCATTTATCGTTGAACGTAATCATGACCATTTCGGTGGCTGCTTTAGGCCACGGTACAAGGGTTGTCTAAAGCAACCAATGAAATAGCCACGTCTTCGTATTATAATAAATAATATGACATAGGCCACAGGTGCAGTGAGATTTTATTTGGCAGCCTTTGTACAGCCACAGTTAGTCAGAAACGAGTGGTTAATCCATAGAACCTCCTGTATAAAATAAACATATACTAAGGCTGGCACAAAATTTAATGCCAGGTGGTTCAGTACAACTTCCAATCGTAGATTTGCCCGGCCTTGTGGTATTGTATAGTTAAACATGCCGTAAATTCACGTTGTAAAACCAGTGATATAATTATCATTTGCACCCACAAAATTTATTTGTACAACAGAAAAGAGAATAGCAGTGGTCAAGTATAAGACATCATTAAATTTTGCGTCTGCCATAATTATATACTGAGAAAACATTTTATATATGTAATCCACACAATGGATTTCGATAAAGCATTGAGAAGACATGTGTTTTGAGGTTATGTACTATCAGTATCTTGCAACTTCAATTCATAAATTAATAAAAGACCGAAGACCCTTCGTTGAGAATTCCAGAAAATAGTTGCGCTCCACAGAGAATGTGTATAGAAACAAAAGTCAGTTAGTTGCTTTACTCCATAGAGTGCGTGGTGAAAGCCAGTTGCTCCAAGTAATATAGGTCCAAGAGTGCTAAAGAAAATCTTCGGCCGATTTTGTATCGGTTTTTGGAGTCTTTTGAGGCGTGAGTTTTCCCGTTAGATCTTAACCCCTTCAAAGGTGTGTCCTGTATTAACCGATAAGGTATGGCTGCCAAATCATGATAAGAGTATGACAGACCAAATGCACCCATTCTACCTCTTTCTCTTTTGGACAATACGATCGAGAACGTAACATCTAATGTTTCACTTCTACGCCATTTTGCAACCTTTGTTGTGATCATTGGCGTAACTATTTACCAGAAGGAGTGGCCTATCTTTGCACCGTGGCCTAAAGCAACCAATAAAATGACCATAGTTTCATAGAACAATAAATAATGTTGCATAGAAAAGAGTTGCAGTGAGATTTTCTTTTGCGCTCTTTATGCATGTAACACTGAAGCAAGCGGAAGGCAGGGCTTAAAAAGGGGTAATCGAACACGTTTAATGGCACGAATTGTGTTAAGTTCATTTCCTTAATTGCCATATAACATATGCTGGAGAACCATGCATAATGAAGGTGTCAAAACCTCTGTTAGCTTTATTCTAATTTTACGGATGTGTGTCCTGAAGCATCTGGATGTGCAAGCCTTTTGGTAACTCCCATGTAAGAAAGCTTCGTTGTTGTAATCAAGGTCATAGCATGCCATTCTATAGAGAGAGGAAATCGCTAATATTAGATATTTAATATTAACAACTAAAAATATTACTCTCGCCTTGTCTTCTTCAAAGCAGTTAGCTTTGTGACGTGGGAGTGCGGAATTCATATTCTCGGACTCCACCCCCTGTTAATTGACTCTGTTAAGGGATCCGGTATTCTATAAAAACTATGTATTTTTATGTTAGTAAATAACTGTTGACGCAAACGTTCCTCTCCGTCGAACACGTCGCCTTTAAGATCTATAAAATCTCGTGTTTGGTGTCCGGACTAGCTCTAGCAAGAGGTCTTAATCTCAGGGTATGCGCGAGTTATGGTAGGAATGGAACCAAACGAAGAATTAACCAACAGATCACTTTATTTGTAAATTTCCAGATTTGTAGAGAACTGCCGACGATATTTAAATAGAATGTAAATTTGTAACTTCAACTACAACGTTATAACACTTTAACTTTGTCACCCTTTAGCGACCGCTGAATTATGTTTACGCGCTAGCTTACGTACAACTCCCAAGTTGCACGTGTACTCTCGGCTCGATTCAAGACGAGTGTGTCTTGCGTTGCATTTGTTTTTGCGCGGGCAACAAGAAGGAAGCGATTTCCATTGGCTAACTTCAGAGCACGTCATGGTAAGATAGAAATCAGCCCGCTAAATCGTTAGTTTTGTGCATACAACAATTGTAACCTTATCACTGTTTTAAATCTGCCTAGGCTTCCATTCTTGAGACTTTAACATATTAGCTTTATTACGTCTTCCCCTTCACTATTGACTAGAATCTCCTTTTGTTTCTTTCCATTATCAAATATATTTTGACATTATAATTTCGGTTTCACTGTGAAACCGAAGAGAAAATACAGAGGTTTAAAATTTCATCTGAGCAAACTGCTAAGCCATTGTATGTTGGACCCAGAAGGAAGGGATGACGTGAGAGTGCTCTACAGGCGTATCGGAACCCAGGCGAGCAGAGCGAGCTAGCGTGAGGGTCCGTGGAGATTGTTCATGTCGACGCCAGGTTTTGCCAAGCAGCAACCGGTCAGGCGATTACAATGCTACCCATTCACCGAGAACATCAGTCACGTTCAAGTTCTCACACTGCAGCGCCAAACTCGCTCATTGCCAACGCTTCCAAACCCTGAGAGACAGGATTGAGATGAAGTGAAATGGAGGGGCGGGAAATTCGAGGGATGTAATTATCTTTTCCAGCATTTGCCTGGTGACCCCGAAAAACCGCCGAGAAGAACCCTTGGGTTTGAAAGGTCGGCCGCAGGAACCAAAACCAAGATCTCCCGAATGCGAGCCTCACACGTTACCACCAAATCTCATCTATTACATTAACATTACTTTGCCATTCCGACCAATTATTCTTCAACCACAAAAGGGTACTTATAAGTAAACCGATCTTTACTAAATTAACGTTACAGAAAGGTAAAGAGATGGACCCAACTTTGAAATCATCAGTTTTGTACTGTCATAAGAATGAGGCGAACGATATTCCTTGATAGTGGTTTGAATTTGTCAACAGTTTCGTCATATTAAAATGCTGTCGCTGTTGAGTGATTTCTCGCTATTTCACACAGAGAGGATGAACTTTTAAGACCAGTATAGAGTGACTCGCTTTTAAACATCTGACTATAAATTAGAATTCCTCTATCCACCCAACACCTGCAGCGAAATGTGTAATGAAACTGCAAAAGTTTATCTAGATAACATGAAGTGGATAGAAAAACAAACTTTGGTAAGAATAGTAGCAGAAGTTATATACAAATAAACGATAGTGTGTAGAGAAAGACAACCAAGGAAAATGGCTCCGAGGTGAGTGTGAGGTTCGCATTCGAGAGGACGTGGTTCGATTCCCACCTTCCTGACCCAAGAGTTTTTTCGGAGGGTTTCCCAGATCACTAGGGAAATGCTGGGAAGGATAATTCATCCCCTTAATGTTTCGTCCCTCATCTTCATTTCAATTTGGACTTTCAGGGTTGGAAGTATTGGCGAAGAGCGGGTTTGGCGCTGCTGTGTGGGAGCTTTGCAAATTGTAACTGTGCTGGCTTTCGACGGATGGATGACGTTGTACTAGTCTGATCGATGGTTGTTTGGTGAACCCTGATGTCGAGATGAATATTCTCCAGCACATGTTAGGGACCTTAACACGCCCGTAGAGCGCTCTCTTTTCATCCGTTCCTCCCGGGGTCTGACATACAGTAGCCTAACAGTTGGCTCAGTGTGGAATCTTCTCGTCTATACTCCACCTCTAGAGAAAGACATGTAAAAGTATCATTTTTTTTTTTCCGAAAATGCGAATTTAAGCTTAAAGTAAATACATATTCGTTATTAAAATCGTCTGTATAATTTAATGGTATTTAATTTCTCTGGTCATGAATTTCGGTATTTTATCATCTTCTTGTTTTCTAATATCGTCGCCATTTATGCTGAATAAAAATCAGCAACGCAGCCTAAGAATTCAAGGACTGAATCAATCTGCATACATCTAGTTAAGAGATTACGTCATTTTTTCTTCTCTCGGAAGATTTATAGTCTTGTAGTCAGGTATGTACTGTATGGCAAGAATGGTGTAGGAGAACATAACGATGTGTCAAGAATGGTCAAGGGCGTGATCTTCCAGTAAAGGATATTAAACTTTTAAAACTTTAATTACTCCTAGAGCGAAACATTGTGCTTGTATATGCATATATAAATTCTTTAGCTGTCGCAATTATTTCTGATCTTCAGTGGCGATTTTATAACCTACATCTGCACACAATAGGTGTAAAACTGTATTTAAAATTTACTTATAATTTGAACTTTGATAACCTAAAGAATATCTAATAATTATTCTTTTTCATCGGGCTTGAGCAAAACGGAAAGTAGATTCAACTTCAAATAACGTAATGGCACAGCCACATGGAAAGTAAAATAACACGTGCTCAGTCTTCGCCCTTTCTGTTAATGATTTTTAATGGGTTGTCCTTATGGCATTTTAATGGTGTGCTTTCTACAAAGAGGGTTATAATAGGGTATGACCTCGGAAAATCCAAAATCTTTAGCATTAATAGATTTTTTTAAAAATGTTAGTAAAAACGGTTTGCACACTTATCCATGGAAACATCACAGATTTCTCATGATATGGGCCCCAGTTGTAATTCCGACGTGATAAATTTAAAATGTTGAGCTTTCACTTGTGACTTTTCTTTAGCATTATCAGAATTTTTAAACGAATAGGTGGAAATTTCGTTTTGAATAGACTGAAGAATTAAAGTATTGCTATTTGTAAATTCGATAAAAGTCATTTTATGTCTCCCTTATCTTCAATTATTGTTGGAATAAAAAATACACATTGATTATTTATTCAAATAATTCTGTAAATTGGAATCTTCAGAAAGCAAATAGAAAGAATATTGATAGAGAGAGAGAGAGAGAGAGAGACAGAGAGAGAGAGAGAGACAGAGGGGGAGAGAAGGAGAGGGTGAGGGAGAGAGGAGTTTCTGTGAAATGCGTGTCGTTGGAAAGCATCTCTTTTCATCTGTGTAACACTCATAAGAATGAAGTTTTCCTTCCCTTCATTTTCTTACATTGTATTGTATCGAGGTTTCGTCGAAAGTACGTGCTTTGAGATTTCTGAATAAAAGTAAATGTAATTTGTAAAAATATTTGCGCACGCATGTCTGTCTCCCTGTCTGTCTGCCTATCCGTTTGTCTGTGGTGAGCGTGAAGATGATCTGCGTAAATAAAAAACTGAACATTTTTATTGAATAAACATAAAATTTCATGTTTGAGTCAAATGCAGTTTAAGTGTACCAAGATGAAAATTTTCAAGAAAATTACTCCATACTAACTGCCTGAAATTTTTCGCCACTGTTCTTTATCTCAATTATTCTTCTAACAATTTTGATATAAGGGACCGTCGAAAACGAGGTCATTGAGCCGAATTTTCTTCATTCTGATTGAATTTGATACTACAACTTTGTATCATAGGAAACTAAGAAAAGCTTAGTAACTAAAAAATTTCAATTTGTGCAAACGCATTTCTAGCATCATTTTCCAAATATTTTATGTTGTGTCCTATTATAAGTGCATCATATGGTTCTACTCTTTTATTTTCATCGCAAGATTTCACACAGCCCATTATGAAAGCAGTCTCTAAATGTGGTGTGTAATTAAGCACTTACTCTTTTGTTGTTTGCTTTTGCTTTCTGTCTTTATAGTTGCGTGAACAAGCTCCACCTGTTTTCTTACGTTTTATTTTTTAGAAAGGGTAGATAAAGAAACGTAAGTTGAAAAAACATTTTGTATTATAAACACGTGTTTAATGTAAAAAATCACTTTTAATATGAAGATACTAAATAGCGTATATATTGTTAGGCTAGAAAATTCGTACGAGTGTTTACTTCAGGTTTAAGCGGTAGTAGTTTTAAGAGCCGTCCCTATGTGATATGTATGTAATTCTTCAGGTTTACATAACCAGGAGGCGGGGAAAAAGAAACAACAGTTCCTGCTTGTTAAAGGAGCGAATATTAAAAAATTCAAACCGATAACAGAAACAAATGCATTTGGAATAAAGTGTGTGGTTTAACGAAATCTACATATTTCGTGTAGAAGTTTCTATCTCTTATGGTTTACCAGTTACGCAAAAATCATCCAGAATGAAGAGATCTTCAGAGGTTATTCCCGTAAAATTAAGATATACATTTAATTTACAACAAAAATATGTTAAATATATGGAATTTTAACCAAAGTCATCTCATTTGAGAGAATAAAATTTTTCGAAAAATATTCCCCATGGAGAGGAAGATTTTATTCAAAATAAGTAGTAGCAATAGGGAATTTTTGGGTAGAATTCATTAACTTTTCGACCTACTATGTACAATCGTGGAAAGAAAAAAAAAGTCATGCCTGACAAGCCAAATTTATCTAAAGTCCTAAACGGCATAGTGACTTTTACATCATCCACTATACAGTAATGCATTATCTCTAATGTTCCTATGTTGTTTTATGTGTGCAAAACCCGAATAGTGATAAACAAGTTGGATATTTGGAGTACAGATTGCAGAGATTAAGTTTCTTAGGAGACCTAAAAGTTGCACAGAATTAGATAAAAGTGCAGTAATGATATAAAAATATAATAAAAAATATATATATATAACTTGCTTGATTTTATTATTTACTGAATATATATATATATAAGAAAAATAGAAGCTACATTTGGAAAGTATGGGGTCAACTAAATTAGTTAAGCAGCATATGGTTGTAAACAAGGAGTTAAAATGAATTTAGGAAGTTCTATATGAAGATGTAAGGGTCATTTGTCCAGGCTATAGGTAATATAAAACCTGAACATACTGGACACATACTCCTTTAAACTCTCTTTAAGAACTGTAAAACAATACAATGTAAGTTAATCTCCTTGTAGAACAGAATCAGACGGACAAGTTGAGTTGACGTTTTACCGATGTGCTACAAAGGGAGACCGCGTGTTTTGCTCTGCGGAGAATGTTCAATCTGTCACGGGCTTGCCTTGCTTCGCTAGCACGCTCACATCTCTTACAACTGCACGCTTCACTACAACATAGAGAAGGTTTGTATCAAGGTTAAAAACACCATAATAGAACATAGGTACAACTGTTACAGTTGAATGGTGCGTCACTAACTACACAATGTAACGCTTTTTAATTTCTCTATCACGTACACCTATACATAAGTAGAGAAGGCATTGCATTTCGCCCAAAAGTTTCATATTTTCAAACTCCCTAAACCGGAAAAAAAAAATCTGGTGTGTTGCACTCACATGACTTTCTCTACTCTTGTACTAACCATTCTTACAAACTCTTATTCCTATATCTTCTTCGTGTTAGTTAAAATAAACATTTGTACAAATTATCTTATTGCTTATTTCCTTGTAGGTGCAAGGGGAATATTGGAATACAGTAGGCTTTGTGCGATAATCAAATCTTTTAAAGCTTTGAGATTCCGTTCTCTTTGTACACGTAACATATAAAGAAGTGAACAACGATGATCCATTTCACGAAAGTTCCAAGTTTCCCGAAACTCACACACATAACAAGGTATATCTCCGAAATGGTTCACCCTACAAGAAAATTTATTGAGACATAAATTGTGTATTTTAGCAAGATCTACACTTTTTGTATAGTATAATTTGGTCTATCTCTAACGGTTTACCAGTTATGCAAAAGTCATCCAGAGTAAATACGACTACAGGGGGTATAGCCAGAAAATTCAAGATATACATTTCATTTGTCATAAAAATATCTCAAACATATGACATTTTAATCAAAATCGTTAGAGCCATTTTCAAGAAAATCAAAATTTTCGAAAAATTTTCCATGTAAAGGGTAGTTTAGCGTGGGGCTATTTTCTTCAAAATCTTCGTGTCACATCCTTGAACGACATTAAACTTAAATACCAACTTTGGTTTTTAACCAACTTTTCGTTTTTGAGCTATGCTGTCCACAGACTGACAGACTGACAGACACACAGACACACAGACACACACACGGACCTTTTTCTAAAAATGCTTCTTTTTGGATTCAGGGGGCCTCAAAACATGTATTTCCGGTGAAATCTCGACTTCGAATTTTTGGGTGGAATACAATACTTTCCCTACTTACCAGTAGAGAAAGTAAAAAGCATTTTTACTTCCTCTAATACATACAGTAAGTAAGGGACGTATTGTAGGTATTCAATCCAAAAATTCGATGTCGAGATTTCACCAGAAATATGTGATTTAAAGTCCCCTGAATCCAACAAACATTTCGAAAAATATCCGTGTTTGTATCTGTCAACAACATAACTGAAAAACGAAAAGTCCATTAAAAACCGAAGTTGGTATTTAAATGTAATATTTTTCAAGGATACGACAGGAATCTTTGAAGAACAATACCTCCGCCCAGAACTAACTGTATATAACCATTATTGATTTTTTTCGAAATCGCCTCTAACATTTTTTTTTTTAATGTCATATATTAATATATTTTTATGACAAATGAAGCGTATATTTGGAATTTTCTGGCTACAACCGATGTAATCCTGTTTATTCTTGATCAATTTTGTATAACTGGTAAATCGTAAGAGATAGATCAAAACTTACTTTACAAAAAAGTAGATCTCGTTAAAACACACAATTTATGCCGAATGATCTTTTTATGAAGTGAACCATTTCGGAGTTATTTCTTAGAATTTTGCAATACAGACATTCTCAAATGGGAAATTGTTATTCATTTTTTATCTGTTGATCATGCAAAGCTATCATATGGCGACCCTATAAGTTTAAACATTTGACTATCGCTTGAAGCCCATCGTATTTCCTTTGCACCTACAGAAAATTAGCCATAAGATAATTTATACAAATATTATCTCGATTTACATGAAGTAGATAGAAGAATACGTGTTTGTAAGAATAGTTTATGCAAGAGTAGAGAAAGTAATATTAATGCAACACATCAGACTTTCAGAAAAAAAGGTTGCATGTATGTATGCGCGTGTGTTAGTCTGCCTATAAAAAGCACACCTGACTCCGATTAGTTTTTATCCTACTGGTCACGAAAGAGAACAGATATTCAAAGCCATCACATAGCAACTAGCTCTTGAAAGTTCTGACTTTAACTTGAATGTCTATTTCGATTAACGTGAATTAGATAGAGCAAACATATTGAAAACATAATTTGTATAACAGCGAGTATAAAAATCATGTGAGCGCACACGTCATAGTAATGTGTACCTTTTAATAGTAAATATTCTTCATTGTGGATGTAAAACGTTGAAAGAATACCAGAGTGTTGCATATTGGCCTCAGATTTGGCCTTATAAAGCTGATATATCCTTACAACATGGGCTGGAGTCTGTCGAGGGGTGAATACCCAAGCAACCTTTGAGTCGCCGGCTGGGAAAACAATCATCCACTGGAAGAGGCGGCAGCCATTTTGGGCCGCTGTTGCTCTAATAAGCGGAGATGAGGAAGATGCTAGGGACCGACCAAGGCGCGTTTGGCGCAAGAATGTATTGCCTTCCAGGCTAAAGTCAAGCTAACACTAAAAATTGGAGGATTGTGTAATTAATGTAATGCAGCAGTAAATTTGGAAACTCCACAGTATATAACCACACTTCTTTAAAAGGATGCCAGTATTGCACACAAAAACAGTAGTTTTTGCCATGTTTCAAATTATAACTTAATGGTTGTTTCAATACTAATTTTGTATTGTGAGAATTCATTGCTCTAATAAAATGTTCCACACAATGCATTTTTAAAAATATGCACATACAAGGTTCAGGTTTTAACGCACGTAAGTTTAGAGAAATATCTACTATGTAAGAGTTTATATATTGACTACTAATGCATGTAGAAAAACTATGAATTTTTGTACCCACGAAAATTCCTAATTTTTCAAAATTTAACAATTTATTTCTCAAAATCCAGTAATTATTTTTAAAAGGTATGCAGTCATTTTCTTTTGCGCACTTCTGAACATCAGAACAAAAACTTTGAAACAAATTAATAAAAAGTTACATCGTGTTGATTATTTCGGATAGACATGGAAATAAGGTTTAAATTTCTCATTACTAAATAAGCAGGTATTTGTCTTAATTAAGGTCTTATTTCTTAATTTGTTAATTTATTCTGGCTTAAAATGTAAAAAGCATTAATTAGAGTTATGATTGTAGTAATTATACGGCCACATGTACCTTTGCATAGTAAAACAGTAGTACTGGACAGTTTCGTTCAGTCATTTGTAAGGATTAATTGCACATTCAAGGAGAAATATTGTAAATTAGAGTTAATCTGACTCATAAAACAAGTTTTGTTTCAATCTTTAATATACGCAAATGTATTATATGATAAACTATAGAAAATTTCCGTATTTGTTGTAAACAGACGAAAAATAACAGTGGCCAGCAATGAAAATATTTCTGGCTCATGGTTCTTATTAATTTCCTCATGCTGAATTCATAAATAACCATAAAATGACTGCTTAGCTCTTGTTTTGGTGATAAGGTAACAAGTCGATTTTAGAGCCTACATTTTGGGGAAATTTTTATTTTTTAAATAGGTACATACATCGATTGAGTGTAAGATAAATATTCTTTCTGTTATAATTTGGGCATAATTTCTGATGTTACGAGTGTTTTAAGGTGTAAATTTTACTAAAATGCTGCGAAAATGTGAAAATTCAGCGAATAACTTTTGTTGCATTTGTATTGAAGTAGCACTTTCATCACAAAAATGCAAACTGACACCTTTTGTAAATATTGCCTGTCAGTATTGTTTTTGTATGACAAGGAAAACCATGGGCTCCATATATATGTCGCAGCTCTTCTGTCATTAAAAGAATGGCTGAAAAATAAAAAACGGTCTATGGCTTTTCCTGTTCCTATCGTTTGGCGAGAGCCTGCAAACCATGCAGATGACTGTTATTTCTTATTTACTGAACCTATAAAGGCAGGATTGTCAATGAAAAAAAGATAAACAATTCAATATCCAAATATTCCATCTGTTATTCGACCTATTCCACTACCTCTGGAATGGAGGCTATTCATAGATTCCTCCAAGTTAACTTTAATTAATTAATTAATTATGGAGTTTGGGCGTGCAAGCACGCCCGGGCTGCTTAGGGAATGTGCCCTCTTCAGCCTAGCTTTATTTTTTCTTTTTTGGTGGGGCAGAGATCTATCAGTTTGGGTGGTACATTTTCTCATTTTGTTGATGCTTATTTCTTTTTTCCCAGGTCACACATCTTGCTGCCGTCGCTACCCAAGAAGGCCGATTTTGCTGTTTGCTTAGTTCTTTTTCTTTTTGTTGCTGCTTCAGGCTCTTGTTAGTTTTTATTTATTGTTAAATGTCATTTGTTTGGTAAATTAATGTTTTTTTTATGTTTATTTCTTATATGTTTGATAAATATTGTAGGAGGTCTTGTAGTTGTTGTTGTTGGTCTTCTTGTTGTTTGTCGTAAATGTGGATAAGAGTGAGTAATGGCGGATTTTTTTCATTTTGATTTGGTCGAATGGTTTTCATTTTTTGGGCTGT
The DNA here is from genome assembly GCA_030765045.1 of Tenodera sinensis. Lineage (NCBI taxonomy): Eukaryota > Metazoa > Arthropoda > Insecta > Mantodea > Mantidae > Tenodera > Tenodera sinensis. Next base: position 46,337,106 of record CM060969.1, read on the forward strand.
ATTGATCAATCGTCGTCTGTATGGTCTGGTATGGGCGTTATCTATGTATTTGAGCATGAGTTTTGCTATGTGTTGATCAATAGGCATGGTTCCTGTATAATTGTAGATGTTGCTGTTTTTAAAATTGGGTAGAAGTTTGTATGCGATGCGTAGACATTTCCTTTCAAAAGATTGTATTTTCTTCATTGTATCAGGTGTGATGAGAGGCATGGTGGCTACTGCGGCGTATGTTAAGTTTGGACGAATGAGGGCAATGTAGAGGTGACGAAGTATTTTTGGAGAGAGGCCTCTTTTATTGAGTTTGGCGAGATATGCTATTGTTCCAAGTATGGGTCTGGTTTTTTTTAAAACTTCATGGTAGTGTGGTGTTATTGTAAGGGAGCGATGAATTTTGATGCCTAGATATTTAATGCTTTTTTGGCACATTATGTCTTCTTTGTTAAATTTTATAGTTACGTTTTTGTGTTTCTCTTTTATTTTTTTCCGAAAGGTTATTGCTTGGGTTTTCTGTACGTTGATTGTTATTCTCCATTTTCTCGTCCACTTTAGGAATACTTTTAGTTGTTGTTGGAGTCTGTTTTTTGCCGCTAATATTTGTGTGTGAGTGCTCCAGTAAGCTGTGTCGTCTGCATATTGGGCAAGTTGAATTGAAGGGTATATTGGCTGTGGGGTATCGGAGGTGTATAGGATATACAATAGTCCTGATATGACACTTCCTTGTGGTGTTCCAGCTTTCATAGAGATTGGGTTTGATATTTCTCCTTTTATTTTTATTGTAGCTGTTCGGTCTGTCAGAAAACTTGCTATCCATCTTGTTAACCGTTGTGGAATGTTCATTGTCGTTAATTTGTACAGTAAACCGTTTATCCAGCATCTGTCAAACGCCGACTGGATATCTAGAAAAGTGGCGACGGTAGTGAATCCTCGGTTATAGGCATCCTGTAGTTGTGACATCACTCTTACAAGTTGATCTTGAATCGTAATGTCACTCCTATAACCGGCTTGTGTTGATGGTATCAGATTGTTGGTGTTACATATTTGTGTTATGCGGTTTACTATAATTTCTTCGAGAATTTTGGAGAAAGTTGAGGTTAATGATATAGGTCTATAATTTTTGGCATCTGTTTTATCTTTTCCAGGTTTTTCAAGTAGTAGAAGATTTGCTTTTTTCCATTCAATGGGGTGGTATCCATGTTTTATGATCATGTTGTAGATGTTAGCAAGATGTTCTATTGTAGCAGATGGGAGTTTGCGGAGCATCATATATGTAACATTATCTGGTCCTGGGGCGGTGTTTTTGTTCTTGGGTATTGCATTTATTATGTCCTGTTCACTAATTGGTTTTTCTGCATCATTTGTGGGGTCTAAATCTGTAGTGGGGAATTGTGGAGTATATAGTTCTTGCTGTTGTTGTACATGTTTATTTATTCGTTGGTAATGTGTTTTTTCAAATTTTGGGTCTTGAGGTGTTTGAAATACGTTGTCATAATGTTGTCGAAATATCTCAAGTATCTCTTTGGTGTCGTGGATTGTTTGTCCATTGTGTTTGATGGGGTAGTTTGGGGATACTTTATTTTTTGTACTTTTGATAAGTCTCCAGAATTTTGCTGGGTCTCTTGTGTGATTTTGTGTGATTTTGTCTAACATGTTGTTCCATTTGTCGTAGTTATGTTCTTCTATTGCTTTTTTGACGTCTTCTTGTAATTTGTTGAGTATTCGTTTATCTTGCGGGTGGTGTGTTTTGATATACTGTCGGTGTGCTTTTCTTTTCTTCTTAATTAATAATATTATATTCGGCGGAAGAGGTCTGCTGTAGGGGTTTATTTTGATGGTTTTAAGTGGAATTGCTGCGATGCGGGCTTGAGTGACGATGTCTGTTATGGAGGTTGCATATTGTTCTATCTCGTGCCAAGTTGTAGGTGGTTGTGGGAAAAGGTTATTTGAAAGTTGTTCTGCTGTATTTTTGTATTTTTCCCAGTCGGCGTTTGCAAAGTCATTTACTGTGATTGTTCTGTTGTTTTCTGTGTTCCATGGGTTTGTTCTAATTGTTACTATTATTGGTATATGATCTGTATCTGGTGGAGCGTCGGTTATTATGTCTTCTATTTGTGGGTATGTGAGTTTTGAAGTTAGTATCTTATATGGGGAGCTTGGCTGTTGATTACCTGTTCCTAGTCTAGTAGGTCCTGGTACTAGAACTAGTTTTAAATTTGTGTTGTCTAGCAGTTTTTTTAGTTGTCGACCATTTGTATTTGTAAATTCATCTAACAGCTCTGTATTGTTGGCGTTTAGATCTGCTGCAATAATGAGGCGAGGGAAATTGTCGTTGAGGAATTTGAAAATGTCCGTTGGGAACGTTGATTGTGGCGGGACGTATAGCGTTGCTATGTGGAGTTTCTGTCGTTGGATTTGAATTTCAACCAATAGGAGTTCTTGTTGTTGAAATACAAGAGGCGTGTCTATTTCTTTAGGATTTAGTTCTTTTTTTACCATTATCATTACTCCTCCTCCGTTTCCTTGTGTTCTGTCTTTGCGAAATATTTGTAGAGGTTGAAAATTGAAATTTCTGTTTTTATTTAATTTTGTCTCATTTACTGTGATGATGTCTGCTTCATGTTCAGATATTAGGTTGTAGAGTTGCTGTCTTTTAATGCTAATTCCGTTAATGTTGATGTGTAGCAGTTTGATGTTGTGTCGAATGTGGGTTGTTACCGTTGTAGTTGCCATTATTTAGTTTTTTCTTCTTATTTTGCTTTTTTCTTTCTTTGTTGGTTGCTTTTATGTTTGTTGTCGTATGTTGTGCATGAAGATGGCTAACTGATTGCCAACTTTTGTGGTGTTTACTGCCATTTTTAAGGTTTTTTGGGCAGTTTGGGTGATGTTATGCAACAGTCTAGTACGTTGGTGTGGAGGTGTGGCATCGTATAGTGGAGGTATCAATGTGGACAGTATCTGTTGTGTTAGATTTTGTGCTATTTCTTGTATGAATGTCGTTATTGTAGTTTGGATCGTGGAAATTTGGTTCTGCAATGTCTTTATTTGCTCTTCTGCTTGTGTGATGATGTTTTTGACTGTTCCTAAAAAAAAAACATCATCACACAAGCAGAAGAGCAAATCAAGACATTGCAGAACCAAATTTCCACGATCCAAACTACTTCAAAGTTAACTTTGAAAGCTGTATTACTTCATAACGATGTCTTCCTTCTATTCCTGTTATCAATGTTTCCGTATTATTGCTGGTCTCTGTATAGGGCCAAGAGCCAAGAGCCAAGAGCCAAATCAGGTCGCTCGGGTTTACCCGAGCGGGATATATGCCCACGGTACCTATCCATTTAGTATGGATTTACCCGTGAGGTATGAAAGATGTAGTCATTATACAAGCTATTTTTGTCAGTGTCAGCCAATGGTGATGATTGGTTACTCTCTCTTGCTATAGACTAGGGATATGAGTGCCAGTTAGAATGTCTACCCATCCTGGGGCACCCATGCCCCTCTGCTCACTTAGCAAAGGTCAGCTTGTCTAACCAGCAAGTCAAGCAGTGTCAATTTAGCGAGAAACCGAATGCATTGGAATGTTTGGTGAAATGAGGAAGCAGCGAAGCTAATTAGCCCAAGACATCCTTGGGTAAACGATAGCTTTTGCGCCTCCTGGGAAGATGGGGATCATATTGTCCCAGGGTATTCACCAGCTGGTTAGGGTGTGGTGTAAGTTTCGCATATATAGAGCGGGCTCTATCTCGCACAACGTCCACAATGTATGGAATGCCAGAATGAGTGTGGAGAATATGGGAAGAAAATCTACGGTCAGTATCGTAGATCATCCTAAGGGCCCTGTTCTGCACGACTTGCAGTCTGCGGATGGTGGTTTGAGCCACGAATCCCCATGCCTCGCATCCATACAGGATCAGGGGAGGGATGATCGCACGATAAATGCGTAGTTTAAGTCGTGTAGGCATAGTTGACCTAAAGATGGGATAGAGCTTTCCCAGAGCTCCGTGACCTTGGGCAGCTTTAGCTGTGACATGTTTGGTGAAGGTAAGTCCTCGGTCTAGTTGTACACCAAGGTACTTGGCTGTGTTGACCCAAGGGATTCTCCTCTGACCAAGTGTCAGGTTCTGTATAGGGATACTTCGAAGCTGACTTATAAGAGGAAAACCAAAAGACAACGAACTTAAGAAACCACATGATTCTCTTCAAACCCAACCACTTACCAGGGTTGTTTATCAATGTAGAACCTAATGGAATGGAATGCTCATTAAATAAAATAAATAAAATAAATCGGGCTTTCAATGTTGTTGCCATATTTAATTAAGGGGGCGTCATTTTCTCTTAAGCTGCTAAAATAGCGTATTTCCATCTATTGTGAATCACAGAAACTAAAAATAATAAACTTTTTACTTTCTCTACTACGTACAGTAGAGGAAGCGTATTCCATTCAAAAACTCGATGTCGAGATTTCAACGGAAATATATGTTTTGAGGCCACCTGAATTCTAAAAAGCATTTTTAGAAAAAGGTCAGTGTGTGTATCTGTGTCGACAATTTTGATTTTCTTGAAAATGGCTTTTAGGATTTTGATTAAAATGCTACATGTCTGAGCTATTTTTATGACAACTCAGATATATAGAGAGAGAGAGAGAGAGAGAGAGAGAGAGAGAGAGCTTTTTGGCTATAGCCCATGTAGTATTTACTCTGGATGACTTTTGCATAACTGGTAAACCATAAGAGATAGACAAAGTCTTACTATAGAAAAAAATGTAAATGTTGCTAAAATATGTAATTTATGTCTTTTTTTTATAATGAACCATTTTGGAGATATGCCTTGTTGTTGGTGTGAGTTTTGGAGAATTTACACTTCTGTCAAATATAACATCGTTTTTCACTTTTTAAATTTCAATCGTGCAAAGATAACGGAATCTTCTGCTTCTTTAACTGATTTCCCTCCCCTTGTGTAGGGCTTAAAAGCCAGGCACCTGTTGGGGAGCTCAGGAAGCTATGAACCGAACAGAGTGAAGACCTGGAAACGGGTGGTCAGCCCAACTTCTAGTATGAGAGTGAGGAAGAGGATGATATGAAGTGCAGGCGAAATCGATGATTGGAAAGGTAACTGTGGAGCAATTGGTGAAATTCAAAACTTTAAAAGAATTGACTATCGCTCAAAGACTACTATATTCTCATATTCCCCTTGCTACTACAAGGAAATAAGCAAAGGAAGAAAGCAGTAAGATGATTTCTGCAAATGTTTATCTCAACTAACACGAAAAAATGTAGGAATAAGAGTTTGCAAGAATAGTTAGAACAAGAGTAGAGCATGTAAGTGCAACACATCAGATTTTTTTGTCATGTTTTTTTTTTTTTTTTTGGTGAGTGCAATCTGTGGCTTTGTTTTACGTGTACGGTAAAATGTATAGCTGCAAAAATACACACAGCACCTAGATGTATGCCACACCATGGCGTAGTGGACTAGAGCATGATTCTCCGGTTTCTACCAGGGGTTCCAGCTAACCCATGCAGGTATAAAATTTTTGGACCGTGTATGGGACCAATATATACTGACCATCTTCTACCTGATCAGAGCCAAAGTTCTAACCGGTATCGGTTAAATGATCATCCACCTCTGTCCTATGCACGTGGGCGTGAGGTCGGTGATGTAAACCCAAGTCTACAGAGTCTATAGTGACAGATTTAAATTATAACGCTTTGGGGATTGAACTGCGCAAGAGGAGAAAGAAGAATAAAGTTCTATTTCATCACAACCACTATCATCAACTCGACACGTTGGTTTTTAAGTGCATTTGCACCTTCCAAAAATATATTTCCTTCTGCAGTGCGCACATACATGATTTGAAATTGCCCATGGAAGCTTATTCAGCTTTAGCATGTATGCGTTATGCACTTTTTGTCTTTTCCTTGTTGAGAAAGGCATATTGATTTCGGAAAAACAGCCCCGGTGCTACACTTATGGGATAAAACCTAATGGCCTCTGCAAGAAGCTCAGTCAGAAGAACGAAAACAGGAAAAGGCTCTAAAAGTAAAGGGCGACAGCAGACTCCCAGTGTCTACCCCTCTGGAGAAAGAAGAAAAAATACAGGAAACTACAAATAAAAAGAAAAATCTAAATGGAACGCCAGAAAGAGGGAGGGCCATAAAACCCTTAGATAGCGGTCCTAGAAGGAAGGAAAGGGGGATAAAAAACTTTAGATGGAAAGCTACCAGTAGAGATTCAGAATGGTTTCAAGTCTGGATTTTTATCTCAGCAGTAAACCTTATTCCATCTCATTTGCTTCTCGGAGACCTGTTCATTAAGATAATGCAAATCGAACCAAGATTAACGGATTTTTTACAGTTCCTTGGGAAGAAGGCATTAAAGAAAAATTAACTCCTTACTCCACCAGTTTTCTCAGCTATATATAAGTTCACGCATTTAGAGCTACCCTCAGTTAAGCATCAAATGAATGAAGTAACGAATGCATATAGAAAATAATTGATATGGTACACTCGACTTGCTTTACTTGGTTATCATTCATACTCTACATTGTAGTATTCAGATGAACTCCAGTTCTTCTATCCACGTGACATTTTACCCAGAAATTATTTGGATTGAATAAAGAAGTGCTTACTTTCATACAATATGCGACGTATTCTTCCAATGTTTATATCAGAAGCTTCAAGGAACAAGTGCAGAATTCTTAAGAGTCTTTCTGAAGGAAAATAAAATCTTAGTGTTACATTCACGTGGCTTTAGGTATCAGTTTTAATGTAGCTTCTACAAACAATTCTTCCAAATTAATTGCTATAAACCTTTCTATAAAGAGTGCTATTACCCATTTCGTTATATACGTATAGAGAGAGAATATAAACTAGTTATGTTACTATGACTGCCAGAAAAAACTGAAAATTGATAACACTTCAAAAAATACCAAACCAGTAATAACGAGTATAACAGAAATATACTTTCGATACCACAAAAAGTTGCATGAAACAAATGGCGTGCTTTAAACTGGCGTACCAACATTTTTTGTGTATTACAGTTTTTAATATCCTTTGCGGTTTACCAGTTACCGAATGAAGAGGATTCTAAAGTTTTTTTTTTTTTTTTCCCCAAGAAAATGCAAGATTATATTTTATTTATCACGAAAATATCATCTAAAGTACATCATGATATTTCAATTCAAATCATTACAGACCTTTTGAGGAAACCAAACATTTCGAAAAACGTTCCATATAAAGGGTGATTTAGAGTAGATTTTCTTGATAAGTTACATACACACACACACACACACACACACACACACACACACACAGAGAGAGAGAGAGAGAGAGAGACTCACACATTTTGCTTATTAAATCAAGGGCCTCGAACAGTGCATTTGAGATGAAATCACAAAAAAACAATTTTGAGTGGAATGCAATACTTCCTATACCTTCTAGACACTTGCTAAAGAAAGTAGAAGAATAGCCAAGTAAACATACAACGTCACATATGATTAATCAGCTAATGCTATGCAAAATGTCCTCCAAAGTTGTAATTTTAAAGAACTCCAAGTGTTTTTCTGCAGTTGGTTTAGATAAATTTCTTAGGTATTATGTGACATTATTCAAAATACAAATGAACGGAAAGCACTTTACAGCTTGTTTAGAGAAAAACCAACACACACTTTTAGTATTCATTAAATGCATCATGCTTGAATCAAAATATTTAAAAATCGTTTGTGCTAATAAGATACCGAGCATTTTTCCATGAAAATTGCGTTTGAAGTATTGTAACCTTGAAATATGCTCGATCTAAATAAAAGGTTCCTCATTTGTCCGGGCTTTAGTTTCTGAGTTATGCGTTCAAAGAAACGGGTTTTTCTACCAATTGGTTTTCTTTGGGAGAGGAGTTCGGAGGACCTTAAAGCATGTTTTGGGATGAAATCTCCATGTCGAATTTTTGTTTTAAGTAGATATAAGAATTCCACAATGAAACCGGAAAAACAATAAATTTTAGAAGAAAATGTTGATGAGCTGTTTTATAAAAATAATAAGATAAGATGCATGTGTTTATATTAAGAATACCACAAATCAAGCACTTTTCACTGAAAGATTTAAGATAAATTCAAACAATAATTTTCGGACAATGTATAGAATTTTATTTAATGTTCTTCCCACTAAAAGTTTGTTATATAGTTATTCCAGGGAACTATCATATCTAATTGACTAATACTTTTCTTGCAAAAATCGTCTATTGATAATATTATTTAACTTCCTGTGTCTTGTGATCACAGTACTAGAGTTAAAATTATTTTGTGCTTAATGAGTTTCTAGGGTCAAAATTGAACATAGATGAAAAAAGGAAAAGTGACCATTTTTAGGGGGTGGCTTTATAGAGGGGGAGGGGGGGCCTAAAATGTAGACAGCTACAATCTTCGTTATGTGGATCAATATGTGTTATTAAGTATCAAAAGAATAAGAATATTCTAAATATATACATATTTTTTTTTAGGTCTGGGAATTCAGGGGTTGTATAGTATATACCTCAGGAATACATTGTTTTATGGGTTTTTTAATCCCACGATCGATACAAAGTAGACAAGAGAGAAAAAAAATATGAGCATAGGTTGCAGAAGGTATTAAACATGATACCACCGACCGCCACGAGTTTAACACATTCACAGAGCGAGAAAAAAATCCAGAGACTGATACCAAAGGACGCAGGAGGTTAAAAAATACATGTAACCTTAAGCTGACAAATACTTGTAGAAGTTAAAAATCTTGATATATTTACACAAGGAATACTTAAACATCTTAATTATTGTTTCTTTATTTCGTTGTATTAATTTCTGAGCTCCAACAAAATTGAGGAAATGAGACTATCACAAAAAAGAGACTTAATTTTGAAAACAAGATCATGTCATACTAAGTCAAAGGGTTTATCAGCATCCACAAATTAACCTAAGAATATGACTTGTTCATGTAAATGTTAAATATAGCAATGGAGTAAACTGTCAACTGTTGACTTTGAATGTGTTTGGGTAGAATGTGTTTTAATTGTTCTAAGTTGCGGTAAGAGTAAACGTTCAAAAAATTTAGAGGGAATGCTTTAAGACTTAGTGAATAATAATTCTTTGGATCATTGAATTTTATATGGTTCTGGAATTATAAGTTATATTGGTGTGTTTCGTTTTGAAATACATGAAGTTAAGTGAAGAACATAGGGTTACTGCCACTGCAGATGTCCTAGACAGAGGCTTTGAGGAATACATTCGTCACTATCATCAATAAATAATGTTTCGCTCAGTATATTGGGTGGCAATCAGAATGGCTGCACTGCAGAATTACCAAGAGCAATTAGATTTTTTTTTTTAAATTTTTTACCTTCTTGATCAAATTGTGTCGTTTACTGTAGGTACATAAGTTCACCTTAGTCAGTGTATGTACCTTAGTTACAGACATTTTCCTACCCAACGTGGTTAGCTGGCTTTAGTTGCGTAGTTGCACTTCCTATTTTGTTGCCGTTGAACTTTGGGATAATGGAATTGCTCGTTGTTTACATGCTCATGTGGTCGTTGTGACCCATTTTTGTTTACAACTCTTTATTTTTCTGTATAGAGGGAACTATGGATCGTGGATTTGAATATTCAATCTGGTGTTCTGATAGCTTAGCAAAAGCATAAAAATATATAAATAAAAAAAGATACACGGGATTTGACCCGTGACTTACCGAGTGTGAGTTACAGACGTTTGAACCATTCCCCTCGATAAACAAAACCAAATTTGCCTATTATTAACGTAAAGTAGGTAACATTGTTGACACACTTCCATAAGATGAATGGCAACAATATTTGTGTAAGTTTAGCGCGAGGAATTCTGTAAATATCACTGATAGGAAAACCACGGACATTTGTTTTTCTTTTTGAATTAATTTTAAAACAGGTTAGTAATCAAATGAAAATCAGCAGGACCAAATGACCACAAAGCAGCCTAGCTGGTTAGACCGCACGCACAACAGAAGCTGGCTTACAAGATCAGTTTTCAGTGCTTGAACCGAAATATGCAGTTAAATCTACTGGAATTGCAAGCTAACACAATCAGTGCAATGGTAAATGTTATAGCATGTATAATTTACTGCTCATATCATCTGGCAAACGAATTCCATTTAGAAATCCATGATAATGTTTGTCTAGCATTTTACGATTCAATAAAAGCGCAGTTTATACTTGTTGTGATTACATTTCAACAGTGATAGAAAGCCAAAATGCAATTATAATGACGACAAAACTGCAAGAACAGATATCTGTGAAGGACACTTCGATTTTTTTTTTTTTTCTCTTGGAAGCAGTTACTGGTAACATTGACTTTTACGGCAATAGAACTAAATAAATTGTAGTCTAAAAACTAAAAAAAAAAACACTCTTTAATAACAAACCGAACTAAAAAGTGGAAAATAATTTTTCAGTATGAAGAGTTTGTTCTACAACGACAAATTCCACTGGTTCATTGTAATTTAAAAATTTAAATTAAGAAGTTATATTAATAAAATACGTTTTATTGTAAAAAAGAGCGGGGTGCATTTTAAATATTTTATCATATCTTTACTTTTATAAATAGCTACCAATTAACTCTTTATATCATTTGATGTCAGACATCCCACGCTTTTTTACAATAAAATAGAAATGATTATTCTAAATAAAACGAAAGAAGAAAGAAGACAAGAAAAATAAGACTTAATGAGGGAAACATTATTGCATTAGAAACTAACACCCAAATATATGTTAAGTTTCGTTACAGCGAAGTTTTTACTACAAACAATCATTTTCATTTAAATATGGCCATATTATAATGAAATGAAGAATGAATAGTCTCTCTTATACAACTACATAACTACGTATTCGGGCACCGCCCTCAGTTCAAGACACACACCTACTGCTTGTGCAGAAAAAACGTTACACGACTTAGAATACACTCGAAGAAACGCTTGTAAAAGAAATAGTAAGAAATGCCGAGATCAACATGAATGAGAAGTGTCACACCCATTCCACATAAGGACAGAATGAATGAATGAAGATATGCTCATCTCCATGACTTCATTAAAGTTATCCAAAATGAGCTACAAATGAAACAACTGAACACAAGAAAATATAGAATATGTATTAATGAAATGAACATGACAAATATATATATAACAAATATTTAGTGCAGAAAGAGAAGATAAAGAAAAGAAGCTCGCGAAATAATCGCAAAGTACACATATTAAAAGGGAATTATTAAACCGAAATAAATATTGTAACCCCGCCGACGCCAGCGGCAACAGCAAAGGCTCGGAATCAGGCTGCCTCGCGGGACTGTGGTAAACACGTGACAACAATCAGAGTGGGAACACAAAGGGTTGTTCAGATTATTCGAGAAGTGTTCGGTAGCCGGCGTCTTTGTACAAGTTCGAGAAAGCCCGTGTTATGCCATCCTCGTTATATTAGGAGGCGATGCAACGAGTAGTGGTAGTAGTGGGTTACAGGTAGGAGGAGTCATCTTTTAGTTTGTGTGCGTGAGAGAGAGAGAGAGAGAACGGAGTGATTACATCGTCAAAGTCAGCTGTTTGAGTGACAGAGAAAGTGGAAAGAAGGCAGAAAGAATTGATAGAATGTGTGAAGAAAACAGTTGTGAGTTGTAATATCACGAAAGGCTGTAGGCTGTGTTAACGTCAGTAAAAGGGAACTGTGTTGTGCATTCATTTAGAAGAAGATAATGTAAGAAAAAGTAACTGGAGTGGACTTCTGTCTTTTTGTAACAATATGAATGCACTTGTATTAAGGATAGTGTCTTAAGCTCGCTGCTACCTACCAAGCGGGAGACGCGGGTTTGATTCCGCTGTAGATCTAATCGGGGTGCACTCAGCCTCGTTAGGTCGGAAGGGATCGGGACGCTGCCCACCAGGTGCAGGTAGCCTCATTCAGTGCTTAGCAACAGGACGTCAGAACGAGGAGAACTGGAAGGGATGGAACTTAGACAATGTCGGAATAAGCCTAGTGAGCCGAAATAGTCATGGGAAATATGGTAAATGAAAATGGTATATGCTTGTAATTACAACGTACACTGGCATGTGAATCAGTTGAAGAAGTCAAAAGAAAAGGAACTAGGAAAAATACAAACTCGGCAAGTATAGAATTTGTATAGTGTAGGAGCTAAGTAGGTATCTGACGGTATTCACATCCTTTTGGCGTTTTATGTCGATGCTACGACGTTCGAATACGACATTCATCTGGCGGAAAAGTATCAAGTGTGATAAAATGAAAAATCCAGTCCGGTAACCCTTTTACCCTTTACCACTTCTAAAATTTTATCACAAAAACACAGTTTTGTTCCCGTCGTTAACATTGCCTAGTCTTTTTGGGCGAGCACAACTCACAACTGTTCCTTCTCGAACTTTGCTCAGTCCTTTCGGTGTCTTTCTTCATTTCTCTATCTCACACACTTTGCAATACACACACACACACACACACACACACACACACACACACACACACTACCTACACACACACTACTTACACACCGACCTATCTCTTACGACGACACACACACGCACAGCTGTCTCGCGCTCACTGACACATTGACCGACTCATGTCCGTAGCTGTAACTAACTGTGAACTCACTCACTGCTGTTTTGGCCTCCTTATATAGTGGGGATGATGCCACACGGCCCGTTCTCGAGATTCACACACACACACACACACACACACACACACACACACACACACACACACACACACACACACACCGGCGATCACGCACCGGCGCTAGAAAAGCCCCTTTTGATTCTGTCGCTTCGATTGATGTCAGTCACGTAAACGCAGCAGTCGAACGAGGCAGCCTGACTTTGCATGTCTTTGCCAGTCTTGCCTCCGTCCATGCTTTGTTCTGAGCCGAGGCCGTCATCACAGTAGGGTGTAATGTTTATCCCTGCATTTCCAATACACTTATTGCTCATTTTATTATTTAACTGAGTAGGATTGTTTTCTGCAAGACTAATGACTCCAGATTACCTGGATCGCGAGAAAGGTATTGAAGTGTGAACATGTGGAACCAAACTGGCTGGTCTACGCTGTTCATTTTGTGAGGCAGTTTCAACCGTGCATAAACATCAGTAGTAAATTAATCGTGTGTTTGTGTGAAAATGACAGATCAATACCTGTACCACACTAGAGATACGCAACTGATGAATCTCGCCAAATCCTGTACAGGCCTTCTAGACTCTACCAAGAACTAACGTTTGACGCGCTCACATGCAATGCATGCCCGCTTAGTAGCCCGACAATGGCATGAAACGTGAACCCAAAACACAGAAATCTATGCACTAATACGTGGAAGAGTGTTTAGTGGGTATATTTCCCCCTTCAGGGGGCAGGGACCTCCACAGTGTTAGCCATATCACGTGAACATCTACCTGTATCCGGAGTTCCCTTCGCCCCAGATAGTAAAAATGTGTGGGAAAACTGTTAGACGAAGAGAAAAAATAACTAACTATTTACAGGTTAAGGTACCAATTATCAAATTATCTGAACTTATGTACTTAACACCCTGTATATAAAACATGCAATGGAAATTCCATGCATATTCCTCAAGTTCGAAAGTGAAGTGAATTAAAGAAGTGGTGATGTATGATTACGCAACAATGGAACCAAAACGGCCCACAGTTATTCCAGATACGTCCCTGAGAAAGAAAGAAATCTATGGATCGATATTGTCATAAAAGTTATGTCAGATTTATTCTTCTTGAACTTTCACGCGATTGTAGAAATGGCTGTTTATGTCTTAACTTCTGGATGATCGGCTAACTACCAGCCTCTTAATCCTGAGGCGAAGACCCACTCACTTCTGACCATAAAGCAAACGGCATCAAGGAGTCTGTGTTCTTTATGGTACTGGAGGTAGCACTAATCTCTGGGTTTATAAAACCCACAAGTGAGACAGGAAAACGATGTGGAAAGAAAAGGAAAAAGTAACATAAAAACATCATGAATTGCCCCATTCTGTGGCAATGACGTCACAACGACAAGAAGGAACGAAATCTGTCTCTTTAATGAGCGACACAAGTTTTGGAGTTTGCTGAACTTTTAGGCGCTGATCATTTTGAGAAGTTTTTGTGATTTGATTCCACGGTTTCTGTGAGATTAAAGCGCCAAAGAAAATGCAAGTAGTACAAACAGCGCCAAAGAAAATGCAACTAGCACAAACAGCGCCAAAGAAAATCTTCGGCATATTTAATGTCATTTCCGGGGGTTTCACCTGTTCTTACTTATTGCAGATAGTGGTGGCATAACGACGTAACAATAAGGTGAAAAAGAGGGGAAATTGATGTCTTTGCTTTTTCTGAAAGCGATCTAATTATAGATATAGCACACACACACTAACACACGCATACGCACACACACACACACACACACACACACACACACACACACACACACACACACACACACACACACCTTGTATATGTACGGGTGATATGTAATAACTGAAACCGAATGGAAACAATATAAACTAAAAGCAGGGGAATATATTATATGTTTGTATATAATGATACGTTTGTAAGAATAAATGTCTGATTAAATAAATTACTCATTTTCCACAATTGACTAATCATGTTCAAACACTAGAGATAAACATTTTTATGTATACGGTTTATATGAATATGACAACACGTATTATGGCAATAAAATTTTCTTATCTTTTTGTCTATATTCTTGTTGTATTCCTATTATCAGCAGTAGATTAAAAAAGGTAAATTAACCAAGTGTAGTTTGAGTTAAAGGGAAAGCATGCTACTTTATCTCTTTATTCATTTATCACTTATTCATTTACTAATTTATGTATGTATTTATTTTTGCTTCTATGCAGCAACAAACACTGATATCACTATGAGAATACGGCCTTGTTTACTTTTTTCTTATAAAGTGCTGCTTTGCTATCTATTTAGTGTATTTTCACGTGAAAGTCTGCCCTTAGATTGCAACCTCCTCAATGGCTTGTCCTAAACTAGGCTATAACTTGTGGCTGCCAAACATGATGAGGGGTCTATATGACAAACTGAATGCACTCACTAGCTTTTTCTCTTTTAGCCAATATGGTCGAAAACGTAAACATATATTTCGTTTCTACGCCATTTTCTAACCTTCGTTTTGGTTATTGGTTAAGGTTACTTAGCAAAAGAAAGGAGTAGCACATTGTTGCACCGTGGCCTAAAGCAACCAATGAAATAGCCAAGGCTTCGTATAACGATAAATAATGTAACGTATACGTGAGATGCAGTGAGATTATCTTTGTTGTTCTTTGTACATATCGTATACTTGTGATCTTTACCCTATCATGTTTATTTTTGTCTCTGTTGCGCCAGCTATTCGTACAAGAGCTTAATTTGAACTGTTTCGTATTATTTGACATAAAGCTTGAAGAAATAGTTTCACTACACGTGATGAAGGCATAAATAATAATAAATAAAACCTGCATAGCTAATAAACTGGATACTATACCAGGGCTTATCATGCACATTTTATTTTATATGTATTGAAAAGGAAATTCTTTATCAAGAAATTTGAAAACAAACTTTTGCGGATAAAGTCTACATCTATCTACCTAAACCTACTGGACTCTGGTTACTGGATTCAATTAATCTTACAATCACATCCAATTATGCTCGTTACCTTCTTGATATTCCTCTTCTCTTCAACGAGATTTTAAATCATATTCCTTCCTTAAATGTTCATATCCAATTGTATTGCTTTCTCTCTAAAAATTCTTCAAATGCTGTTACAGAAACTAGCCGGGTCATTTGTTTTAACTGCACATAATCTTGTTGCTCTCTTAAATTGAAGGTACAGGAGGAACCCTTAAAAAGCGGATGGATTTTTCCTGGTAAACCACACAAGGAGATCTCAAATTATATGAGATAACATACCTTAATGGCAACTTACAATACTGTAAGTTCTTAAGTTCCCTGCTTCCATTTTAACCAACTATAAGGGTAATCAGTGTAAATTAATGTTCTTGCACAGAATAGCCGTGTGTACGACAGGATTGGAAAGGGTAGAGTGAGATTGAAAAATTCAATACCATGACCGGGATTTGCAACACTATTCCGTCATCAGAGGTTATCTATCTCTCCTTTCTCCCTTCAATGGTTTGTAGTACCATATTTAGGAAATTCGTGCTCCTTCCAGTCTTTACGTCATTTTCAATGGTGTAAGTATTCTACATCTATTGGTTTCACATTATGTTATATAATGTAAATATTATTTATATAACTTCATTTAGGCTTCTAACTGTGAACTTTTGCTTCTTTTCTTGCACTCTTTAATTTTTTTGTCATCTACCCGTAGATGGTATAGTGAACTCCATTCAAAACATCGATACCGATATTACATTGATATACACAATTTGAGATTCCCCGAAATCAAACAAAGCGTGTTAAGAAAAATGTCTGTGCAGGCGTATGTAGAATTTATGCAGAAAGATCTTCGTCGTATTTTTGTTTTCACAAAAAATACTAACCACTTTTATTAAAATACCCCATTATTAGTATGAAAAATCAACTGTATATGTATATTCTGAATTATGGTTTTTACAATTAGTGAACTTACAGCTACAGACAAAATCTTACTACAAAAATATGTAGATCTCGTTAAAGCACACAATTTATGCCCTGTTTTGTGTATTCAACCATTTCAGAGATATTTTTGTTGTTACTTTGAATGCTCATATACTTACATTTTTAACTGGGAAGTCAATATTCAGTTTGTTCACCTCGTCCTTCAAAGAGTATGGTATTTTAAATAAATGACATAGACACATTCTTTAAAAATCATACTATCATTTACTTGCTGTATGCTATAACATAACGAACTTGTAAATTTGAATTAAAAGTTTATATTGGTGGCTCCTTAGAAACGACCTGACTCTGTGCGAGGGATTCCAGATTCGATTCTCAGCTGCGGGGTGGGAATGTTTCTCTTGCCAAGATGATTTCCTATCCTCCCCAGAGTTTAAAAGTATGAATGAGAGTATGTGTGCTCCAATGTACAAAATAAAGTTAAGTAGTAATTAATATTCCTAAGGTAAAAGGTCACCGATATACCATTGCAGCCAAAGTGGGGTATAAATGGAACAATGTAAAACAGGGGGAAAAAGGAAAAAATATGTTATTGAACACTGAGTAGAGAAAGCCATATGACTGCACCGCATTGGTATCTCCCGGAGCTTATAATAATTGAAATTTATGTTCAAGTCCTAGATGCTAAAAGCAGAATATGCTTGCACAGAGGCACATACTACCTCGCTTCTTCGACAGGGTAATAAACCTTACAACCCTTAAAATCTAGAAGCCGAACAGCCACCGAAGGATCTGCAAGCGATGCAGTAAATCGGGTCATTCAAAGAGGGATGATGCCTTTCCATAACAGCTTTTAAGTCCGGAGGTTTTCAGATTTCTGCCCACTGTTGTTTTTATTATCCTCCCCGTTGCGCTTTTATTTTTGGGTAATTTCCTCTGAAAGCCATCTTTACGCATCAGGGAATCTTGCTCTGTTTTACGTTCAAGACTTCGCTGCAGGAAGTACCATGAAGCAGAGATCGATTAAGGTCTTCACTTGCGAAATAAAAGCGCTAGACATTCACCCTCGCACTTTACTAGTAAATGCCCTAGTCGCAATTCAAAGCGCTGGATCAAAAAGCATGCATCAATAGATTAACAGTGAAATAAAATAAACGCGTTATATAAACAAGATAAATTCTTCTTTCGAAATTCGAAGTCTTGCGCCTTCTTAAGCAATAAAAGCTGCATTGAAAGAACTACTGCGATAAGAATAATATTTATTTTCTTCTGTCGATAACACTCAATATCAGATTTCAGAGGATATATACGATTTCAGGTCCAAGGAATAACATATATTGATTACATTCACATGCCTTTCTCTAGCCACCATTTATTTGATACAGCTTCTACCAACTATAGTGTGGACCTGGGATGTAGAACCTTCTCTGTTTGAAGAACCTCTATTTGAGTGACCATAGCTTGAATTTTCGGGGATTGTCCTCAAAAGACTGGATGATTTTTGCATAAATGTTAAACACTAAGAGACAGACAAAAGCTTACTAACTAAAAATGTGTATGTGGTTGAAACATACAATTTATGTCAAATACTTCGCTTTTCTTTTGAGTGAACCATTTCCGAGGTGTTCTTTGTTTGAATTTGCCAATACTTATACCTTTTCAAATAGGAATATTTTATCTGAATGTTATTCGTATAGCAAACAGCTCTTAAAACTTTTCACTATCGCTTAAAGCCTACGGCTTTCCCATATTCCCTTTGCATCTACAAGAAAATTAGCAATAACGCACTTTCTGAAAATGCTTATGTCGATTAAAATGAAGCAGGTAAATGAATTAGCATTTTCAAGAATAGCTTGTTATAAGAGTGAGTATAGCTCTACATATATCTGCGGAGCGAGTTTCACCAAATTAAAAACTGTAAGTACTAAAAGTCCCTATCGTAATATAATCATTTGGTGAATCTTCTAGGGTTAGGCACTTCGACTTTGTCGCCAAATATTGATAGACGTCTTAAACGTAAGCACTACCAAAAAGTCACTAATAAGCATGTTTATCGCATAAGATTTGTAAGTGCTTTTGTAAATCAAACGAAACGTAACCAAACCGCCGCTGCAATACAGTGCACAGTGTTAGTGGCAACGTCCACTTATAGTGGAAGGAGGTAAATAAAACCTCCCCTCTTTCGCAAACGGTGGACATCGCTAAAATATAGCATAAAGGACCCCGGTGCCTAATTGTGCTTCACTCTTCTACTTTTTCTCGCATTATTATCAAGAGAGAATTTTGTTTATGTTTTGTAATCAGTATTTCTTACGGTTAGTTATTGTCGAACGCTTTACCACGAAACGCAGATATTGATTGTGAAAATACATTACAAATTTGGTGAATGATACACAGAAACTGTGGAAGCGTCGGTTGTCGTAAGGCACCTAATGAGTGAACAGTTCGGAGGCTAATGACAAAATTTGAGACCAGAAGTTCAATTACATATATCAAACCTCCAGTTCCCTCTCGTTCCAACTGTCTAATGAAAATATTGCAATTGTGGCGATAGTGTTCCCGTGAGTCCAGAAAAATAAATTCATCATTTACAACAGCGGGCAATTTGAAAAGCTCCCTCTAGCGAGTTCTCAGAAATGATCTTGACATGTATGACTACAACATTCAGTTAACTTATCATACGAAAGCCTTGTTGAGGAATACATTTCCAGACTGAGTTCTTTCATGCAATGGCGATCACAACTGGCTGGCCAGCAAGGTCACGTGACCTAGCACCATGTGACGTTTTCCTTTGGGGGGATTTACAATTGCGAGTTTATAAAGACAATGCCTAAACAGTGAAACAACTGAAGAAAGAGATTCGAAATGTCATCGCCCAAATCAAGGAGCAGCAACATATTTTATTGACCTGCAGAGCAAGTCTTGGGAGACATATGCCAGGTGTAATTTTTCATACGTAATGTTCATACACGTAATTTTTACATATATTGTTGAAAGAGATGTGAGCAAAAAGCTTGCGACATTCCAAATGATATGTGTAACATTGCATCGAACGTTAAGAAACAAAACAAGAAGAAAGACAACGTTAAACAATGGTGGTCCCTGCACTACTCTATGGAAGTGAGACATGGGTTGTCACGAAGAAAATGAAAACCCAAATACAAAGTGCAGAGATGAACTTTTTAAGGAAAACAAGGGTATGCGTTAGGTTAGATAAAATAAAAAATTATGACATAAGAAAAGAACTCAATATAGACTCAATAAGTAGCGAAATAATAGTAACTTGGCGTATAGTCAGTGATCTCTCACGCCTGGCGATATATGAGACGTTGTTGTCCTGAAGATATGGTTGCATCTGAATAGTGTGTACACACACTTCCTCGCTGTGTTTGTGCGATAAGCTCACGTAAACATCTGAGCAGTTTCACATTCTTTCCGATACGCCCCATGACTTTGCCAGTAGTACTCGAGGGTGACACGAAAGTTCTTAGTGTGCGACACCTTGATACTGTCTCCAATATCTCAGTCTTCCATTAACCTCCTGACGGCTGCTACAACGTTAAAGTATGTTAACTCAAAGTATGCATGCATGAGATGAGAATAGTATGAAGTTGCTGATTAAGCTGATGGAGGCTAGTAAATGAGCTATTTGAAACAATTTGCCAACTTGTTTGAGAATTTAGAATTAAAGTGTTTCTGAATCCTCGCATGAGGAATGTAAACTACTGAAGCAGTATCTCATCTAACTTCTGGCGTATCAATAAGTTTAGGCAGTGCTGGTTTTAATAGTGGAGAAATATTTTAAACGTATACATTTATATTTCTTAAGAAATACAGGTGCGATTGTTTTTGCGAAAATGTATATGATTTATGTGCATTTAAGCAGTCTAAAACTTAATCAAAATAATACTATGCTAATTCGAAAAGTAGAATTCTTCAGAATTGAAAATTTAATGACATGTATCTTTTAGGAAAACAGCATATTTTCAAAAATAAAATGATTGAAACCATTGTGTCAAATTAATCTTAAATAAAGAGCATAAAAGTTTTGCTATGATCAACCAGTTTGAGAAAATTCTCCAGAAACAATGAAAACTAAGTTTTATAACTATTCACACACATGTTAAATTCAATAAGTACAATTATTTAGGGTTATTGAGAAGTCGCTCTGCAGCTCTCGTGTAACCAAGATTCCCTTAGAGACGGGAATTCAGGTGGCAGCACTGACTGGCGCGAGCGTATGGTTATAATGTTCCGCGAAATAAAAGAAATAAAAAAAAAAAAAAAAAAAAAAAGATTGATTCATGTAGTTAATTCATGAAAGGTAATGTAGATAAACAGGATACCAACGTTATCTTGAGCGGTAGGCACCGGCAAGGTGCGGAGGAACTTGTTGATAAGCCTTTATAAAAATATGTTCACTCAATGTACGTGCAAGAAAAGATTTCAGGAAGAACTGATTATCTGTCAATATATTTGGTGGCCGTATAGGTTTAGTTAAAATATTTTTTTGTTTCCAGATTTATACACGGAAGTTTGTCCCAGTAGCTCTTTATATTTATAACACAGTTAAATGTTTTCCATGGAGAAATTGTGGAATGTAATTTCTACAGTAGAAATATGTTATTTTTTTCCATGCGTTTAACTTTTCATAGAATATTTCTGATGTTATCATGAACTTTTGTAGATATGAGCATAGGAATAGGCAAAATCAGGAGTACATTAGGTATGAATTTATGCTCATAATGCTATAAGTGTGTAACACAACGATGAAAACGTTTTTTCCTACTTAGAAGGCATGTAGCTATTGTGCGAGGCCTTTTAGTCAAATATTTTCGAAACAAGTGAATGAGACTAAGAGAATCAAATGAATGGCTACCAAGATCTCCAGATTCACACCTTCCTTCGACTGCTTTTTTAGATTTTTAAAATAGGTATAAGGTTTTGCAAGAAGACCAGATGGTGCTAGGGAGATGAAACACTCATAAGGAAGCATACCAAGAAAATGGTGCAAATAAAGAACTTACTAGTAAAACCTCACTGAGTTTCAAATCTAGACTACAGCAGTGTGGAAGTTCGAATCTTTACAAGAGAATATTCTAATGATACCTATGTGTGATTTCATAAATCTACATTGTAAGTTTTATGCCAGGGTGCTTTGAAGCTTCGTATTGTATTACGTCTATTCCTATTTGTTTAAAACCGTTATTTACTTCACTGTCCGTAACAGTTTCATTTTGTGAATAGTCATATTAAGCTGTTTATACGATGATACTAAATGCTCTTTGATGAATCCGGTTCAAAACTACACTTAGATTTCGTGATCCAAGATAAGAGTTTTGCGAGAAGATTCCACTCTGATCTCAGGTCTTTTCTGAACTTTGGCCATTCTTTATGGAGGATCCAGAGAAAAAGAATTTAATGCTTTTAGCTGCCTTCATTTCAATGTTTTATATATTATCAACAGTATTGCGCATACATTTGTAGGTTAATCATTGCAATTTGGTAATTATGGAACCTTGGTTGAATCAACATTAGGCATTTGCCCTAGAAGCATATTTTAAAACTAACGACTCAGTTGCAGAAAGAAAACATGTTTTAGGCATTATTTCGACCTGGTAATGCATGATGCAGTTTCAACACATCATACCATCATTAATAGTTGGGTTAAAGAATTAAGAGCACTGCATCGACCATCAAGAAGCCACCAAGTCACCAAATAGCAGTGTGAAACTTTCCGAAAGAGTTGAGTTGTATCTGTGTAGAGTCCTCCTTGATCTATGCTACAACATTCACAAATGTTGGCTATACCGTACAGACGTGTTAGGCGGATATTATCTTAGATCTATGCATAAGTGCATATACGTTGACAATTTCGCAAAAACTAGATCTTAGTGTTTATTATATCCGGATGCAAGGTGATAAATACGAATAGCCAGTTTTGAAGAAACCCATACTAGTAGAAGAGTTCTATTTTCACTTGACTGGGTTCATTAGAACAAAATGATGTTTATGTCTCATTCATAAAGAAGCCTCTCCAAAACCTAGAATTTGCAGTAGGTATAGTGCACAGTCAGCAAGTTTGGTGTTACCGGTTCATAATTTGTGTCACGCAGAGCAATTTGCCTCACACAAGAGAAGTGATACTCAAGAAATGGATGTAAAAGTACCTGAAGGTGTAATTGTTTTAAATATTTTATCCCTAATTTAAATACAAGTATTTATATTATCATACAATCGCGCAGTAAAATTATTTCTTTTCAGACCCTGTGCAATCGAGTTAATTAAGACCAAAATTGCTGTGAACTGGCAATGGGTATAAAAATATCTGATGTTACATTCACACGAATTTCCCTGTTCTGTCGTTTATTAGTGAGTATACAAACTAGCCTTGCAAAAGCTTCTTTTTTGTCTACTCAATTTTATCGAGATAAACCTTTATATAAGTGTGTTGGTATATAGCTATATACCAACACACTTTGTTATAGATACAAGGGGAATTGTGATAATTAAATGTTTAAAAACTGAACGTATATGATGGCCTAACATTCGATATTCTCTCATGCAATTGCGAAAAACAATTTAATTTTAACAGGACTCAAAAGAAACACATGTATTGAACAATTTGAAAAATTCATAAGAATATATCGGAAATGGCTAATGGCACAAAAGACGCTATTTGAAATAAATTATGTATTTTAAAGGAATCTAGTTTGTTGTACTACGTTTTGGTCTATCGCGTAACGTTTGTCGGTTGTACAAGATTACACAAAATGTGGGAGAGAAGGACTTCAGAGGTTATTTCCAGAAAATTAAAGACTACTTTTTTATTCGTCATTTAAAGAGTTTGAGCATTTTGAGTCATTTTTAGAATATCCAAGCTTCCGAGAAACCATCCTTGTAACGGGTAGCTGGGGTGAGGTTTTCTTAAAAATCTTTGTGTCGCAACTTTGAAAGATATTTAAATTAAATACCAATTTTGGTACTTATTGGAAGCTACAGCTTTTACTTAACACAAACAAACAAACAAACGGACTTTGTCTATAAATCCTTTTTTTTATTTAGGGTCCTCAAAACATCTATTTTCTTTGAAATCTCGATATTGCAGCTTTTTTATTAGAGTGCAATACTTTCTCTTCTTACTATGCGTAAGAAATAAAGTAAACATTTGCATCAATGTTACACATATTATTTATATTACACAGCATTTTAACCGTGAAAAAGGTAGCTCCCACTGTAAATATGGCGCTTCACAGTATGATGAATAAATCCTTGGGAAATTAAATTTTGACTTACCTACTCCAACTCAAAGAGTATTCCACTACATAGCCAAATCATTTTGCTACAAACTGATCTTTCTCAAACTGCTAGCACAAACGGAAATACTAAAACCGAAACGTGAGCAGGCGGATTCCTGCCATCTTAACGAAACCAACATCAGATGGATACTGGTTGCTATAAACTGCAACCTACTCATTTTCACCCTCCAGTAGCTGCTCTACTGCCCCTAAGATTTTTACTTCCACCTAGAAAAGCGATGGATGATGGTGATAGAGATTTTCGCCTTTCCTCATGTAAACACCGCGAGGCAAAAGGGCCCTCGATAGGCCATCATTGCCGAGAATCCCCTTGTAAAAACTCCACCCTTATGAAGGCTGGACTGCCGACCACCCCAGTCAAGCGGTTATGGCACTTCTCCCTCCACGGCAAAGGGAGGGTATTTGAAAAGGAATGGATCGTGAGGTTTCATTGAGCTTGTGTGTGGTCCGGCATTCTATGTAATGTTTGACAATTACTAATACTTATTCGACCTGCTCTAACAGTGCATTACGATATATAGGGAAATCCTCTCTCTGTCTCTCTCCTTTCTCTTTCTCTCTCTATCTCTCTCTCAATCACTCTCACACAGCATCTCTCTCAATCTCCTTTTGTCAGACATATTTCTCGTTATATTTTCAAAATGTGTCTTGAAGGCATTGATTAGTAAACATTTAGACAGTTACAAAATAACTAAATGTAACCCAAAAGTTCTTGGCAATTTTTTATTTTGGAACGTAACTTGTGTTAGTCTATTAGGGTGAGAGGTTCTAGGGTATACCTATTCATATTCGTAAAGGTCCAAAAATGTAATTTCGTTTTATTTCATTTATTTTTAAGGAAATTTAAGCCCTATTTTTATTTTGATTGTAAAATGATATTTTTGAAACCGAAAATACCTCCGGAAACGGAGATCCAGAAAGTTTATGAGAGAAGTTAATCTTTGCTATTCATATTTGACTGAAAAGCATTCTTGCCTTATCTTTAAATGTTTTAGTTTGTATTTAGGATTAAAGACTTTCTTTTAAACGTTTAGTTCATAAATTACGTTAATAAGGACTTTTAATCCTTTCATTACGGTTATTATGGTCAAACAAGCAAGCAGCAAGATTCTCTCAATTTGTGAAGTTGCGACGTACCCTAGTCGTGTGATTTAGCACTTCCGTGATTTGTCCCTCTTACTTTGCTTCCTGATGTCGCAGAGCATCCAATTGTCTGATATTGCCTCAATGAATTACAATATGACTTAAAAGCATATTTACTTCATTTCGTGACTCTGGATACTACCGTGAATTATTTTCAATTTAGCTGAATATAGCTGTAATACATATCTGAACACCTGTTTTGAGACATGCCTGCTTCTTTTGAACATGTTACAGCCTAATCCAGTATTTTGTCAAAATTGAAAACATTACCCTAAGTTCAAGGTTTAAACTACAATAGACTAAAAGCAACCGTTATATTTTCAACATATGTTTAGAAGACATGGAGTAAAAGTATTCTAAAGGTTCATGCACTTTAAAAGCGGTTTTAATTCTTTATAGGATATAGGTAATTCAGTTCTAAAACACTTCCATTTTGGAAAGGACAGACTGAGGCTGGAAATAACCGGGATTTGAACCACGAATCTACCGATTACCGTCCGACCACTCTAACCACTAAGCTACCAAGGTCAACGTGCTAATACGACATTAAATTGTTTAACTCACTCGCACTTTTTCCGGTGAACCACACAATATGATCTCAGTTCATATGAGGTAATATAGTTTAATGGCAACTTGCAATATTCTAAATCCCGGACTTTCAGTTTAACTATGAGGTCAATCAATGAAAATGAATTATCAGTGGTGCAAATATTTTATACACGTGTTTTAGTCAGAATATACTTCAAGACAATAGCATTTTGAAGTATTAAACTTAACAAAAAGTTTTCCATTTAAAAGTCGCTTGGAATGGGGAGCTATTCTTGAACATCTTAGTCACTTCTTTGGAAAACGTTGAACAAACGTCAAATTTGTGTTCATATCTACATATTATTTTACGAGTTATGCTATCCTGATCATGAATGCAATTTTAGACTGAAATGCAATATACCTTTGCCTGTAGGAAAAATAAAACCCAATTTCATTTTGCCTAGAAACGTTTGCGCAAATATTTTTTTAAAGTAGAATGTATCTTTTTATGGACATTTGCAAGCAATTAAACGTTCTCCAAGGCTCGTAGCAGCACAGCTGTTGTATCGTTAAGGCAGTTGACAGTTATGAGAGTGTAAAGGAAGCATTAGAAACAATGTCTCTGTTTACAGCAACTCCCGTTCAACGCCGTGACGTCGTTTATTGAAAACCTAAGAGACTGCTCAGCAGCGTGCAGTGGCGTGCTCAATGCAGGTTCTTAAAATATGCGTCAGCACGCATTCAATATGTCTCACATTAAAATCACTCTATTGCTGTATTAGCAAAATCTGATTGAGAAACGCCTTTGCTTTTCTTTTCTCTCAAATTGTAAATGATGTGACAAGTTCAGTGATTTGAGTGATTGAGTGACTCTATATGTATTGTATGTATATTTACTTACTTATACATACTTTCGTACATTGATATAAATATTGATCATATTCTTAAATAATGTTTCAATTATTTCCATTGTAACATGTTATAAAGGGCAGTAAAGATTGATTTGATTTGAAATACAAAAGCTTAATTTTAAATTGCAATTTTTAATGTTCTAGAGAAACTAAATCGCGATGTGGCACACGACTTTTTCTGCCCATTTAGCCACACTCACACACTTTCCAGCTTAAAACTTTTGCTTTTAACAATCTTGATTAAATTGCTATACCTATATTTAAGACATTTTATGATAAATTAAATGCATATTTGAATTTTCTTAGAATAGCTTCTAAAGTACTCTTCATTCTGAATGACCTTTGCATAACTGGTAAACCATAAAATATAGGCAAGATAGTCCACAAAAACCTGTAACACCTCAAAGCACATAATAATTTATGTAAAATAGTACTTGATAGAGAATGAATCATTTCTGAAATATTCCTTGTTATTCGTTTGAATTTTCTAATTTTATAGTCGTTTCCTCTGACCCTATAAATACAACCGGTTTGACTCTCACTTAGGCCTACTGAATTCCTCTATTCGTTTTATACCTAAAAGGAAAAAAATAAGTAAAGCCAATAGTATCAGGAGAATCACGTCAGAGCTCATATCAAAACACTTGTATACCTACAGGTGTTAGGAGTGTAGGTGCAGATTTTTGATAATGATACTTTAATATGTATCCACTTAGATGTTGTAGTTGCCTTTTTCTCTTTGTCTAATACTTTTCCCATAAACATTCACATAGTTTACTACCTGATGTACTTTGCTGGTCTTAACTGCGCCTCATAATGAACATCTGAGATAGACTATCCATTTTGCTTCACACCTGAATGCGCGACCTGCTGAACTAAATAATGTGAGGTCATTAGCCTTGCAGAAAGTTGTCAAACTGAGTTCCGATATAATGTTCGTTGCTGCGTTACAGCATTCTTTCCGCCCACTCGGCGTCATGCTTTCTGTGGTAGGCTTACTTGAAGGTACTAACCAACCAGAAAATAAACTTCTCTTAATAAGTAAACTTATAAATTCACAAATAAAGGAAATATTGATGTAATATTGTTCATTAATCTGTCCTGAGTTATCTACTAGTACAAGTAGGTATCTGCAATCCCTGACAGTCTGTATATTAAGGGCTTCTGCATAATGTGAAACTTACTTTTATGTTAAGTAACTAGGGGACTAAAAGTTTAAAATTAACAGTTTACTGGTTTAAAATTTCATCCACTGTAATTAACAAGTTATTCGACCATTACGTTTGACAATTTGTCCACAGACAAGGGCTACATATTGGCAATGCAGAATTTCTAGAACTTAGATATTATCGGATAGAGGCTAAGGAATACACGTACCGCCGATATTTAAAATCCTCTTGTATGAGTATCAGGGGATTTTTCATTCATTACTTGGAATAGTCGGGGCTGTAAGTAATTACTATAAGGGTAAAAGAGAGAGTTTACTATAAAACCCGTGTAAATAATAAAGATATGATATATTATTTAACTACAACAATGCTAAGCTCTTGGAACTTACAGCTATTGCTATTTTGCGAAAACTTTTCTCACTAACCCAGGAGTTTGTGTGTTGCTCGCTGTTCCTCATAAAGGAGCTAGGTATGTTAGAAGTCTGAATAAAGATTTTAAAGAAGAATAAGACATTCTGAAGCTAGTTTGGAACATTTGTTTTATTAGATTTAATAATTTGTTAATTTTGGAAACTTTGAAAAGTATTTCAATAGATTCGACGTGATCTTTCCAAACCAGTTTAATGTCGATCACTCCACGTTGTTGAACTGGTTTGCGAGATAATAACAATTTTAATTGTTCGTTTAAGAGGTATAATGGAGACATTATGGGAAAGTCCAAGTGAGAATAGTTTACTAATATGGCGCTAGATACGCGATGTTGCAAACCTTTTGCTGAGTAGACACATTTCAGAGGGGAATTGATACTTTTATCAACGTTGAAATTTTAACGAAACTGGACAGAATAATTTGCATGCATAGCTGCGCGAAGCAGTTTTACTTCTTGAATGTTATCGGTGCAAGAACCGATCCTTGAGAAAGTCCAGCAGGTATCGGTTGTTAATGGTTATCGGCCGTCAATTCGAACCAAAACTGGTTTTCTATTTAAAAGTTAAAACTTATTTGGATAAGACGGTTTGGTAGTCCTATTCTGTACTCCTTCATGCCGCACTTTGTCGAGGGCTTGAGAAATATCTAGCAAAACAGCTACAGTATGTCGTTTTTATTTTCATGGCTATTAATGATTTTGTTATTCGTAAAATCTAAAGCGTAGTAGAATGTTTGGGAGAAACATCAAATTTAAAAATCTGGAGTAATATGACTTCAATTTATAAATTTTGAAAAATGTTTCTGTATGGTTTTCTCAAACAATTTTGGTACTGTTGATAATAAACTGGTCGACAACTGGATGGTAGACGTCGGTTTGTCATGCTTATGAAATACAATGATTTACATACTTGCGAAAAGTGTCCAGTTCTTAACAAAGCATTGAAAATCGGAACCAAGTAAGTTAGTTCCTTCTTAATGCGCTATCGAATTATCAAGCATCGGGGAGAACTAACTGACAAAAGAAGTCGAAAATTGACTGACTAGACTACTTGACCTACTAAAGTATTTTAAAGAACATATTTTAAAAACCTGAATGTTGTTTCCTTAATAAAAGACTACAAAGTCCGAAACTGTTTTATCTTCAGGCTACGTATCTTCTTCTGGAAGTACATAAGTTTAACTCTGATATTTCTATTTAAAGTTGTACTTCTTACTTTCTTAGCATACTAGAATTCATTCACTAAGTGAAGTCAAAAGACCATTTTATAAGAATAACGCTAATATTTTTATTTTTGTAGAAGCCCGAAAGAACATCCAAACTGAAACTTTGAAACACGTGTGAAATTCAGCAAGCCACAAGCAAGTCGGAAAAAATAACCATAGAAAATGAGGAATTCTTAGGAATGAAAATGGTGGCACTGGAGCAGAGTCCTAACATCAGGTTAGAGTTCGTAAAGACAGTTACATTTAAGTTCCTACCAGCATATCTTTCACTACTTCAGAGGACAGTTGCAACGTTAATAGACAAGGCTATTAGATTTACAAATGATATTTTAACCATACTAGTAAAACTCATATATACGTATATTAATAAGTATCAAACACGTTGACATAGTCCTAAGTCTGCAAAATGGGAAGGAAGTATTGTTTGAGTAAGTACAGCATAATGTTAGGTGCTCTTGGGCCGCACTTTGATGATCTGTTCAAACCTTCAGGGACGCACCTCCACGATGCACTAAAACCTTCGAGGGCGCACATAGACTGGAAATCGGATTTCGGGCCGCACATGGCTAATACATATTAAATATGTTTTTGTATGTATGTATGTGTATCCGGTATCACAGCGAAACTATTCGCCTTCCGGTTCCTAGTTGCCACTTACATCTATCTAAATAAACCTCGCCCTGAAGATTTCTCTGTGACATAGCAGTCATGATGCTCTTCTTCCGGGTGCCACGTGGAGGTCCTCGCTTTCTTCTTCCGTTTGGGATCCACTTCATGATCTTTCTTTTCCCATGCGGCAAGCATGTTCATCCAAACTAATTGTTTTTCCTGAATATTTTCTAAAATAATTAGTTCTTTATTGACTACTCTTCTAATTTCTTCAGGGGCTCCAATGACCTACCTGTCGACGGGCCCTTATACCCTAATCACTCACTCGCTCACTCTAATTTCTTCATTTTTTGCCTTTGCAATATAGATTTCATTGTAGACCTCTGTAGGAAGCCCATTTCTGTTGAAAGTAGTTTCCTTTTCATCTTTCCATTTATTTGCCAGACTTTACAGTATACAAAAGTGCATTTTTCATAATGGAGTTACATATTATTTTAGCTTTACATTTTATATATTTTTGTCATAACAGGGAATTCAAGGCCCCAGTAATTCTTATTGCTTGAATTTATCATTTTTCGTGTATTCCAGAATTATCCAATTTTGCTCCCAGATAATTACTTTCATTCTGAGGTTTAATATTTACATTTTCATCTATTTCAAGCTTTTATTGTCTTCACCTATGCATAGATATTCAGTTTTTCTTCCGTTTATGGATAGACCCCACTTTTCACAGTGTTGATTTAATTTTTTCATCATACATTGTAAGCCTTCTGTGTCTAGAGTGAGCACTATCTGGTCATCTGCATAATGGAAAGTGAATAATACTGTTTCATTAATTGGTATCCCCAATCCACCGCAGTTTCTTTTCCAAATAGATATCTAAATAGGTATTAAAGAGCAATGGAGATATACCTTTGTCGTAAGCCTTTTCATATTTTAAATTTTCTAGATAATGCTGTACCAATTTTGATCCTATTGTCTGCATTGTCATATAAAGATTTGATGGCCGTAATAATCGTTGTTTGTATTGATGATTGATCTGAAACTTGAAATAATTTCACTAAAAGGATACTAGGCTTTCTTAAGATCAACAAACACAAAAAGTGTTTCTTCACATATTTGCATTCCTTTTTCTATTAGCTGTTTTAAACAGAGTCTGTTGGCTAAAGTACATATATTAATTAGTAATAAACATTTTAACACATAGTTACAGTAGTCCTAACTGTGAAAAATAGGAAGGAAATATTGTTTGTATTCAAGTATAGCATAATGCAAGTTCTCTTAGGCGCACATCGGCGATCTCTTCAAAATTCCAGAGACGCACCTCGACAGTATACTAAAACATCCGGGGCTGCACATAGACTGGAAATCGCATTACACGCCGCACATGGCATCCCCGGCTAATGCATATAAGTTATGCTTCTAAAGAGTAAAAAACAACTAATTAAAAGAGCCCATCACACTGCCCAGCATGAGAAAATACCTTCCTTAAGATATTTGCTAGAAGAGAGGGAAAGAGAGAGCCTCGCTATAAATAAAAAGAGAATGGTGCAAGAGCCCGTCTGAGGCGCCCAAAATCAATACTTTGGAGATCCAGAGGGCATGCCGTGTTGCTAGGCAACTCGTGATTTACTCCCCATGAACGGCTGTAAAAGGAAACAGACTTGATAACGGGACAGATAATGTACCCGAAACTTTCGGTCGGCCAGCCAGTAAACAACAACCAACGAACGTGCGTCGTATATTTTATCCTCCTTCCTCGTTCAATAACTTTGCTTACACGATATAAATAAAAAATTTATGTTAAATTCAAATTACTTGTTCTGCTCACTATCGTCCATTACTTTCTCTAATGCGTGTGAGTAGGGTAAATACTTAATGTACACCATCCAAAAGTTCGATGTCAAGATTTCAACGGAATAATGTGTTTTGGGGATCTCGGAATACCAAGGGGTATTTTAGAAAAAGTTCCGTCCGTGTCTATCTGTGTAAATAGAAAACGAAAGGTCAGTTAGTACCAAGCATGGTGTTTACTTCAACATCTTCCACATGCGAAGGATTTTTAAGAAAATCTTGCTACCCCAAACTATCATCTTCATGGAAAAGAATGTTTTATTTTCTCAAAAATGGCTCTAACAATTTTGATTAAATTACCTTAGATTTAATATAGTTTCATACAAAAAATGAATGTCTTGAATTTTCTGGGAATAGCCACTGAAGTCCTCTTCATTATGAATGATTTTTGCACTACTGATAAACGTAAGAGATAAACAAAATCCTGCATCTTCTTACCAAAGGCACTACGACTTCAAGGTTGAATGTCTGTCTTCTCAACAATTCATTTCCAGGCACTTATTCTGCACGGTCATTGTCCAGTTTGATACTCTTAATTTTCTCAAATCGTTCATAACATGATCTTCCCAACAGACTTTCCGGTTATGGGAGGTATATTTCTCAAGAGATTCCATTTATATGTCCCCTTCACTAGCCTTTGGCCTTCCATTCTCTTAACATGTCCGAGCCAGCTTAACCTCATTACCCTAATGAAGTTTACAATATTTTGGTTATGTATTAATTCATTTATTTCTTTATTGGTTTTTATTCTCCAGTTGCCACCTCTATTTTAGTGGGTCCAAAGATCCTTCTTAGGATATTCAAATGTTTAAAAAGCTGGTCGGTATTATGCTGCCTTTTCGTGGCACTAGCCATTTCCACACCATAAACGTAGTTGTTGGTCTGAATATTTTATACTTTGTCATTTTAAGTGAGAGGTGCCAAAAATAACACCGTGGGTCATTCTGCTCTTTTCGAAAAATTGTCCATGTAAAGAGTAGTTTAGGATGAAGCAATTTTCTTCAAAATCTTCGTGTCTTTGGGTTTTAACCGACTTTTCGTTTTTGAGTTACGCTGTCCAATCACACATACTCGGATCGTTTTCTAAAAATGCTTTTCTATGGATTCAGGGGGCCTCAAAACTTATTTCCGGTGAAATCTCGACGTCAAATTTTTGGGTGGAATACTATACTTTACTATCGTAGTAGAGAAATTAAAGAATCACTTACTACGATGTGTTTTACTACATTTTCGGAAAAAATATTCGGCTATAACGTTCAACGTTCATTAGTTGGTTACGTATTTGGGGATTGTTAACAAGAATTCAACGCTTATTTTCAAACACTTGTTTTCTGTAGATTGTTCATTTCACATTAACAGCACCTACAGTAAGTTTTGAACATACTCAAAGTTATTTATTATCCAAGATTGTGTTAGACATCGTTGAACAATTTACATTATTGCTACTTTTCCTCTCTTTTTGGTGGGTAGCGCCGTGGCCGAGAGGTTACAGCATTCGCGCACCACCCCACCACAAAAGGGCACTTACATGCTATGTGGGATTTCCAGAACTTAGAAGACTATCAGGTGAGGTTAAGAGAGTCAGGTTTTACTCGATGTTACACACCCTTTGTTTACGTATCAGGAGATATTCATCCCCTATCGGGACTGTACAAAATTACAGATGTAAAGGGAAGGATTTACTGCAAAATTCATGCAGATCTTTAAGCAACAATTTCATAAAGAACTGTGGCAAGTAAATGAAATTTATTAATCCACACTGGAATATAAAAGCTAACGATTAAAGGTCAGTATTTCTTCAAATATTTATTTAGATATACGGTATGTAGATACTAGAATAAGCTTTTAAAGTGTCTTTACTGCGTATAGTAAGCAGGGGAAGTATTGTATTTTATCCAAAAATTCGATGTCGAGATCTCAACGTAAATATGTGTATTGAGGCCTCATGAATCCAAAAATGCAATTTTTAGGAATAGGTCTGTCTGTCCGTATGTTTAATATTTTCAAGGAAAATTACACCATATAGTCCTGTTTGCTGTTGATAACTTTTGCATAACTGGTAAACTAGAAGTGATATACTAAATTTTACTATACAAAAAATCTATATCTCCTAAAATAACACAAAAGTTATTCCAAATGCACTGTTTGTGCAGTGAACCATTTCGGAGATATTCCTTCTTTCTTCGTGCAAAGAGATCGGAATTTCAAAGTCATCAAAAATCGACCATTCTTAAAACATTTGACTCGCCTAGAGCTAGTGCATTCCCATATTCCCCTTGCACCTACAAGAAAATTAGCAACAAGGCAGCTTTTACAAACGTTTGTCACGATAAACATCAAGTAGACAGAATTGTGTTTGTAAGAATAGTTTGTTTAAGAGTATAGAAAGTCATGTGAGTGCAACACATCAGATGTTTATAATTGAAAGGAAGAAACAGAAATATATAAGAATATTCGAGAGTATGCCAATCCCCAATTTCTGCTACCAAGATTCTCCTGTGCCATTCCAGCTTCTTTGGACAAATGACACCAGAAGAGGCTTAACGACGTCATATTAATGTGAATCTTTATGGGGATAAAGATGACACCTAACAAAAGCAAAGCAAAACCATGAAAAGTTATGGACGGAAAATTATTCCCCTTCATTCTCACCAATGTTTTGTCCTTTCAGAGAGCAAGGGAGAAAATAATAAATGTCTTAAGTGAAACGCTGTGGCGCATATCTCATTCAAGGCGTTGCTAGAACACAAAAAGTGGGAAGTTATGGGCAATGAAAACTTGACAATAAATAATCATACTCCTGAGGCGATTTGTTTCAAAGTAGAAGGAATTTAGATAGCAATGAATTCATTGCGTAACATTGAGTCTTACTCTAGCACAGGAGTATTGGAAGTAATTTACTACCTTTACTTTCACAGGCTGTCTACTTTCCAGTAGTTGTCTTCTATTCTTGTTCTCTAGTTTCCTATCCCTCCATTGTCTTTCTGAACTTCAACATAACTGTGCGTATTCATTCGTGACACGACTTCTCATGCCACTCTTCTTCCAACATTTGCTTAACATGTCCATACCATTGCTGTAGAGATCCCTTTTCTGCTCCATCGAGAACAGTTTCCTTTGCATTCACTTCATTCTTATTTATGTATTTCTTATGTGGTGCATTATGGGTATTCACTTGTTCTTTGTAGTTCTCTATTTCCGTTGCCACTATTTCTTACCTCAGTAGAATGGAACTAGGTACAGCAAATAAAACTACCATGTGGTAACAGTAAATAAGAGATCTTAGATAACTTAGGAAGATACAGCCTAACAAAATAGATACTATAACCTAAATGCACGTTTATGCAGGATAGGTGGATACATACAGTCAACGGACTTGGTAAATATCGTACATAAGAAGGCCAAAAGTAATAATTCACTCAAATTTGTATATTTATTCTTACAAGATCTTTGTTCTATAACACAGTATTTTAGGTTCTTACACCAAGCATTGTTTAATTTTGCACCACCCCATATTTTAGTGTGCTACATCTCCGTATAAGGTGACAGCATGATTTATCAAGAGTGAAACTTGAATAATTCGAAGCTCAAGAGACAACAAAAAAGCCGAAATATAAATATTCGAATTACAAAGGTTATATCTAAAAGTGACAGTCTAACAATACAGGTACATATATCCATCAGGACTCTACAGTTGTCTCGCTTTTTCGACTCCTTCCATTTTCTCCTTATTCTTTAGATAAATAGTGTATTTCAGAGGTAAAATCGGAACTGAAAAATGCAATGCCACAACTGGGATTTGAACCACACACCCTCCGCTTACCAGGCGGGTGCTCTAACCATTAAGCGACTGTGACGGCCTGCCAAAATTATATTAAATTCCACAACTGATTTGTATTTCTACCAGTAAACCACAAAGGCAGTCTCAGATCAGAGATAATCACCCAATGGCGAGTTACTATGTAGTATGTATTTTATGTACCGGGATTAAATAACCTTTAGATGGTAACTATTATTTATTTATGCATTGCATTTTTCAGTTCCGATTCAACCTTTCAAACGCCGTGTGTTTAAAAACACCAACAGTAAGTAATTTTTTTTGGTATACTATAAATGAATAACAATTAAAAGTGTTTCTTTCACGAATTTCAGATTTTTTGTTCAAATCCTTTTCAAGTTCTCGAATGATGGCGAATTTTCCCGAAATGCTTAGTCTTGTACTGGACACGCGATTCATTAAGAGATATGACATAGATTTG
Organism: Tenodera sinensis; assembly: GCA_030765045.1. Lineage (NCBI taxonomy): Eukaryota > Metazoa > Arthropoda > Insecta > Mantodea > Mantidae > Tenodera > Tenodera sinensis. The sequence continues at coordinate 46,373,132 of CM060969.1, forward strand.
CAACACACTGAACAGTAGGAAGCTCAAGCGACAACTAAGGCGCACGTGTTTTAAACAACGGGATGTGGGAGAAGGTACCGAAGCTCAAGGCCGGCAGCTAGGAAAGCTATTAAAACCCCCAAACTACATTCCTGCTGCCTTCCGACAAAATAAACAACGCCGGAGCAATGATCTCTTTTGCAGAAACACATTGCCGAAGTTATCACATTAAATTTCCACGCTTAGATTAATTCTCGACTGCCATTTCAGAACAAAACCTTCAAATTAAGAAAAATGAAAATCATTTTACGCGTGATTGTTTTTACATTTCAAAACGTAACCCCGGGTCACAACAGCCCTTCTGGGCCAAGGCCTACCGCCCGAACCCTGCGTCCCCCATCTCTGTTCACCATAGGCGTCATGAGTGGGGAGCAGTACTGAAGGTGGGATGTAGTCAGCGTCAGGAGTCATCCCTGGCCGGTTGTGCCGTCTTTTCGACCAAAGACCGCTACTTTTCAAACAGGTAGCTCCTCAATTTGCCCCTCCGAGACCTGACGAGGCTGAGCATTCCCCGTGCCAGACCTCCCAGCGTGGGAAGTATCCCCACGCCGATACTGGGGATCGAACCCAGTTCCTGCGTGTCAGAGGCATGCGCGCTACCACTGCACTACGGAGGCGGTCTTTTCACATTGCTTTAATACAACATTAAGGTGATCAAGAAAAGTCTTGGAATTAACGACGATTTCAAATTATAAACGCTAGAATTATTCGAGTGCCACTGAATTGTTCACAAATTATTTCTAATACTGAAGGTCTCACTACAGGCTATAAGAAAATTTAAATCACATACACTCAATTTCATTTAGCTAGTAAACAGACCTTTAGTCTTGATTAGGGCGAGGCCAGTCATATCCTAATGCATTTAGTTACCATTCAAGATTGTAAAATAACACGTTAATGCATTAATGAGTGGCATTAATTTACATATTTAAATATTCTGGGCGTCCAGAAAATAAATGCTCAGGAAATAAGTAAGCATTTTATATATTTTGATAAGGGAAGTTTCTAACCCCGGATTGTAGTTTTAAAAACGAGGTTACACGTTATGGGCGTCACGAAGGGGAGAGGGGGGGGGGGCAAGGTGAGGCCGCGGACCTCCCTTGGAAATTAAGGAATTAAGGATATTATAAATTTTTTTTTTAATTTTGATGTAGAGAACAGTTTCGACTTAGCACAAATTAATGCACTTATGGACAACAAATACTACAACTCATATCTTTTACAGTTTTTGGCAATAGAATAATGAATAAATATTGTTTGATTGGAATGTTATAACATGCAGCCCACCCCTGACAAAATGCCTGCCGATGCCCATGGCTATATTTGAGCCACTGTTGGAAATAAAGCTTAGTGCGAAGGCTATACGCAGATTTTGCTTTGGTCTCCTTATGATAGAAAACTATTTTTCTTTTTCTTTTTTTTTTCAGGAATCGTTTTTGTGATGCCGGAATCTTCACGAGCTTTCTGGAAAACGTCCAAGATATGAGTCGAAACATCAGGAATAAACCGCAGGATGTATTCTGATCTTCAAACACCACAAAAAGATTAACGGCATCCGCAATGTCCGCAAAAAAGTGTGGTGCTTTATTGGCAACGTTTCCAAACTGCACTGTGGTTCTAAGGTTGTTCTGAATTTGATGTTTATTTAAAACACGCTACAATCCATTTCTGTTCTGTATCCTTTTTATAAAAAATATGTTCTTAATATATTCATATGGAATGAAAGAAGTAATAGGTCTCGATTATTCTACATTTTCATCAGCCACATCATCGATTTCCAGTTTACTTCTGTCTTTAAGGAAATACCATATGACATTATGCGTTAAAAGGTATTACTAAGTTTTGAAACAGTCTTCCTTGCAAGGGACACTGGGAGTGAAAGTTTGGTCAAAATTGACAAAAAGTCGAAAATTGTTTTTTTACCTTAAAATGTTCCTGGAACACCTGTGCATTTGGATCAGCTAACATTTTTTAATATCCCCCACTCCATGTGGTCATTAAGACCCTTTCAAATAGTGCTCTTCCCTTAACGTATATAAAAGCCTGTTTTTCTCAAAACTACATTTTTGCACATTCCAAAAGAAGGTCGCGCCTGAGTTTTGCTTCAAATTCAATGAAAATTTCCAAAAGTATTCATAAATAGCAGCTAAAGACAACTATGATTCAATATTCATGTTATCATTAATATGAATTCCAAAAACATTTTTTTTTCTTGTATGAAAAAAATCAATAATTTTTAAGATTAAATTTTCTTTGTTATTAAAAAAAATATGTACAGCATAATCAGCAAACGTATTAGAAATATCTCTTCATAAAATTGTTATCCATGTTTTAGAGTATCAGTTCTGCCAATATAAATGAATTTTAAAAGTCAATAGACGCAAGCTCTATTTTGAAAATGTGCCTATTAAATTCATACAATAATTTATATATCATAAACGAATTATCCAATTTTAATGAAATTTGCTGTACCTTCTATTCTCATATAAATACAAACACATTAAAAATTTCAGAAAAATCTATTAAATAATGTGGAAAGTTCAAATTTCACTCCCAGTGTCTCTTTCCAGTTTACTTCTGTCTTTAAGGAAATACCATATGACATTATGCGTTAAAAGGTATTACTAAGTTTTGAAACAGTCTTCCTTTTAAACTATGACTGCTTTGTTAAATTAAATGAAATTATTTTGTTATATAATCACGCTATCAATTGCCAGAATCATATTAGCTTCGCCCGCAGTTCTTTTACATACCAGTAAATCTACTGACATGGAGCTGTCGTTTTTAAGCACACTTTTATCTAGCTCCACACACACCCTTTGAATTTCTTCGTCTTCTCCTCTACCGGATTACCCTCCGCTTATGTAGGACTTACACCCCTAGGACTTACAAGCCAGTGCCTAGGGTCAGACACCTGTCGGGGAGCACAGGAACCTATGGACTCGACAGAGTGAAGACCTGGGAACGGGTCGTCAACTAAGCACCATGTATGATTGTGAGGAAGTGGATGACATGAAATCAATGATTGGACAGCTGATAATGAAGCAATTGGTGGAATGAGTGGCGGGGGAAACCGAAGAACCCGGAGAAAACCCGCCGCTTCGTCCACAACCAATACTTACCACATGCGGCTCCCTGGAATCGAATCCAGGCCGCCTAGGTGGTAGGCGAACGCTCTAACCACTCGGCCGGCGGTGCCTGCCAGTACTGGATTACTTATTAAAGATAATACAGCAAGCATGTTTAATGGAATTCAATGTAACAAATTAATTCTTACCAGGCAAGTCCCGTAGGTCAGCCGTTAGAGCACCTGCCTGCCACCCATATGGTCTTGCCGGTTAACAGATTTTAAACTTAAATAAAACGTCATTCATTTGTTCCTACTTCTTCTCATATCTATTTAATAATGTGTAACAAGCACACAAATTTTCCTATGCACGCTATTCATAGATAATAGTTTATTTTTTAGCTGTTTGGACTCTATAACTGACAACTTGCAGAGGGGAACTTAGCCCCTCGATCGAAAGACAATCTTACGTGTCCTGACGGGGCACCTCCGGGAGGATGGATGAGGGGAATGGATCCTAAGCGCGGCAAAACGTTGCCACGACAGATTAGGTGGTAGGTGGTAGGGTCCCTACATTTTCCCAGTTAGAACCTGGAGGCTGTCTCTTTCCGGTTCTCTCCCACCCCTTCGGGTTCGTACTCCCAAGAGGGGCGCGGTATTCAGAAACCGGCTCCACGAAACAGTAGGCTTGGCTTCCAATCTGGCGATGAGATTGTCAGAGAATATTCGTTCCCCCTGCCGTGCTCCTGTCCGACGCTCGCCGACGCTTCCAACCCTGAAAGAAACCTAATGGGATGAAGGTTGAAATGAAATTATTAATGTAACGAAACTGGCGACCCAAGAAAACCTCTAGTGCAAAAGCCCATGAAGGGCCAAGGCTTGCCGCCCAGCCGCTGCGTCCCCCACCTCTGCCCACTACAGGCGTCATTGGGGCGAGTCGAGAAAACCTCCGAAATAATCCATGGGTCAGGAAGGTTGGCCATGGGGATCGAACCCGCGACCTACCGAATGTAGGCCAAGAAGTTACTGCCTGAGTCATCCCGCTCAGTTAGTTGTTTTAGAATAAATTCACACTAAATCTCATTTCTGTAATTCTTATAAATCGCAATAAACATTCGTCGAAGGTAAGTGTTCCGAATTTATTGCATTTATACACGGGCATAGTGAAAATTGTAATAAAATTAGGGTTTTAAAGCGCGTCTCACCCTTAGAAGACATTGCACGTTAAATGGGGTGCAATATGTGTATGCCTTCTTTCATATTCGAACCCCAAGAATCCCAAGAACTGACGCAGAGTGGCTCTTGAGATATTTGGTAGGGTATCATCACCATGACAAAATTATTTTCAACATGGGTGGAATATCTTCAAACAGTAAAGAATGAAAAATTCGCCGCACTCCACTTTGCACTATTCTATCATATTGCGTGGACGTAGCGTTTCTTTTTGCTGTCCCACCCTTTTTGCTTTCCTTTTCGTAGCGTTCTTAGAGGTCCTTTCATTATTTCCTTTTTAATCCTATACATGAATACCCAAGAGGTTTATCTGTTTCTTTTACTGCCTTATTAATACTCACTTGACTTGAAAAATAAACTAACAGATTCATAATTATTTGGCGTTCCTTACTTCTTAATATACCAATACATCGTCCCTTCCTAGCTTCCTGCTCCATAACTACAAATATTTATGGAAAATGTTAAATAAATAACGTAATAACACTTCACAGGTTCCACAAAGTTACCAATTCATGTTAACTTTTACTGCTGCCTTATATTGACGCCGTTTAGCTGAATAAGTGCATACCTTTCGTTTGCCTTTACACGATAAAAGCAAGAGGTGACAGGCTTCTGGTTTACTTTAAAATCTCTCTAACCCTCTTCGAAATTTGTTCTCGCTTGGTCCCCGATGTAAACTCAATAATAAAAAAGTTTCCCACTGCGTGACTTTTGCAATGTACCGATACAATTTTTTAAATTAAATGCTTTCGGAACATTTTGTAACACTTGACTGAGTAAACATAAGGAATTCAACGTAGGCAGGTAGCAGCACCATAGTTTACTCTAAGAAAAAATATAAACGTGTTCTAGCAGTTAGTCTATTAGTTAGTGCGTGATGAGTATAGAAGCAGCAAATATCGGAATTTTACTGAAAAGAACTTTTTCTGTAAAAATTTAGGCCTATAGAAATGTAGTACAATGACTCTGAAAAGAATATAACCTGATGAAAAAAATTCTGCATAGGATAATGTGTTCAAAGCTGAAATTTATAACAACTGAATATTTACACCGCCAGAGCAGAAAAGTACTAAGCTAACAGCAACTTGTATGCGCTAGATAGAGACAGATATACCCCATTTAACTCCATACTGTCATCTAAGGGTGAGACAGGCTATAGATTTATTTATTTTGCGTCACCGTGTAAACGCTGTAGTATATAAATCTGCCTTTTAAATATTTGTTTATACCTGACATTTTACCTTCTCTACCACGTATATTAAGCAGAGGAAGTATGGCATTCGATTCAAATTTCGATGTCGAGATTTCACCGGAATATGCTTTGAGGCCCCCTGAATCCAAAAAAAAAACACATTTAGAAAAACGTCCGTGTGTGTGTGTGTGTGTGTGTGTGTGTGTGTGTGTCTGTCTGTCTGTCTGTCTGTCTGTCTGTCTGTCTGTCTGTCTGTCTGTCTGTCTGTCTGTCTGTCTGTCTGTCTGTCTGTCTTTCTTTCTTTCTGTCTGTCTGTCTGTCTGTCTGTGAACAGCATAAGTCAAAAACGAAAAGTTCGTTAAAAACCAAAGATGGTAGGAGCTCAGGTTTAATATCTTTCAAGGATGCGACATGAAATTTTGAAGAAAATTCCTCTACTTTAAGTTGCATGGACAATTTTTCGTAAATTTTGATTTTCTGAAAAATGGCTCTTAACTATTTTGATTAAAATGCTGTATGTTAAAGATACTTCAAAGCTATAGACTATTACTCCTATTTATTCTTGATGATTGTAAACCGGAAGAGATAAATCAGAACTTGCTATGCAAAACACACAAATTATTTTTTTTGGTCGAGTGAACCACTTCGGAGATATGCCTTGTTATTTGTGTGAGTTTTGCAGTACTTGAAGTTTCTGAAAAGGAAGGTCGCTATTCACTTTTTTGTCGCTTGGCCGTGCAAAGAGAACGGAATTTCAAATTTTTAAAAGATTGGAACTGTAACTGAAAGTCTACTGTATTCCCACATTCCTCTTGCACCTACAAGAAAATTAGCAATAAGACAATTTCTGCAAATGTTTATCTCGATTAACACGAGGAAGATAGAGGAATAAGATTTGTATGAGAATAGTTAGTACAAGAGTAGAGGAACTTATGTAAGTGCAACACATCTAAATTTTCTAGTTTTATTCTACTTATATTTTACCTGTTTTATCAGGTATTTTCCAAGTAATATTAATACCGAATTTTTGTGACAAATGCAATACATCGTTTACTTCGGTGCATAAGATGAACTCAGTGTTCAAATACCAGTGATAATTACCAAACATGAGGTCGGAGTTCCATTGGGTCACATGACACTAATAATGCTACAATGTTTTAAGCGTTTCATGCCGTCAACAGAGCATGATTTTGCTCTGTACTGTCGACAGGTGACCGTTATACTACACGCATGCTGACACCTATCGCCATTTCAGATAACAACAACAGAGAAAAGGCCTTAGAGTTCGCCTGTAATCGCGATCGGTATATATCATTGCTCGTAAAGCGACGAGCATGGCCGTCGAGCGCGTTGCTTATCGGTGTGAACCACCAACCTGAATTTGAATATCTGCACTACCCTCTCTATGAAAAATGTGCATATATCGGCACTTGCGGACAAGATAATAATTTTATAGCACGTTTTATGTAGTGGCGGTATCGCACTTCCATGATGGTAGATGGCGCCCGCTTTTGTGCACAAGCAGATAGCGTGCAAACGTTCGTGCCTCCTAGAACCATCCCTCTACACCTCACCAACTTTTTAGTGAGGGTTAACAGTTTATAAAAGTTATGCTGAAGCTTGCAGATTAACCGGCATGTTCACAGGTGACATTACATACGCAATTTAACCCTTTTACTGACGATATACAAACACCACCAAAGAAAATCTTCGTCGGACTTTGTATCATTTCCTTTCCTCCTATCGGAGAGCGTGGTGGCTTGATGACACAGCAATAAGGAGGGAAAGAGGGGAAGTTAATGCCTTTGCTTTTTCTGAAAAAGATCCAGTGATAGAATCACACACACACACACACACACACACACACACACACACACACACACACACACACACACACACACACACACACAAACAAACACACACACACACATACACACACGCACATCATATACCTATGTATGCTGGTAAGGAAATATTATAAAGGTCTCTGTGATTAAATAAATTATTCTTGTGTTATATTTGACTAATCATATTTAGAAGCTAGATATATATTTACGAGATGGTTTATATGAATATGGCAATCAAATTGTGCTATATTTTTGTCTATGTTCGTGTATTCTTTCCATCAGCAATGAGTTAGTAAAGGTAAATTAACCAATTATACTTATAACCAATTGTAACCAAGTGGGGGAAAATATGCTACTTTATTCATTTACTTATATATTCATTTATCATTTGTTTTTGTTTATTTATTTTTGCAGGTATGCAGTAGCAAACATTGATATAAGCATGAGAATACCGTTTTCTTCTGAAGTGCTGCAATGCTATGTATTTAATGAATACCATTCAAGTTTTAATTAGCATCCCCTTAAGGGAAGTTAAGGGGTGAGATTTGGCGCATTTGGTAAAAAAGTTTTAGATTTTTATGCTGAAAAATTGTTCAATGTTTTGTCTGTTAAAACGTACTATCACTTTTATGCCAGCGAAATTTTTGAAGGTCTGGTAGCCATTTTTTAAATAGTGGTGCATAGTGATTAAATGGCTGGTAATTAGGAGTACACGCTCACTGAGACTGCGTGTCGACGGATCAGAGACCCAATCATGGAAGTGTTCAAGAGTGGAAAATGCAGTGCCGGGAGAGCCCATCAGCACAGGAGAGAAACAGAGGTCAGAAAGTGAAACCTATGCTGCAGCAAACTTCTGATGAGAATCGAATATTTTAAAAGTTTAATGCTCTTTTTCTCACTTTCTTTTTTCTCAGAATTTTCAAGCAATTAAAACCCTCCTTGGGATAGAGTTCTTTAGGGATTCTTTTGAAAATTTTATATTCTTATTTATATAAGGCTCCAAAAGTGCTCTGAATTTTTATATCAGCCAAGTAATACTGAACATGTTCACATTCTGATGGTGATGGAAATTTTAAAAAGCGTTGAATCTGTAAATAGACATGTTAAAAGTTGTCCAGATACTAAATTACTGGTGTAAAATAGAACTTCAGAGCAATTATGACGTACAAGTACATGAAGCTCAGATAATCAAGTTTCATGCCAAAAATATAAAAATTGTTTCCTGAAGAGCATTTTTATCAGAGTATCTTTAAAATTAATTTTAAAAAGATTAATTAAAAACCACTTGACTGATATACTTCAAATTTTGCACAGCTGTATATCTAAACACTGCATTAATGAGGTTAAAATTTGGTACTGCTAGTACACAATTTTCTAATTTCACCCCCAACTCACCTTAATACCTTCTCACACATACACATACATTTCGCTAACTTGGTCACTCACCAAGGTTTGCCCTTTGATTTTGAGCCCTTAAAGGTGTGTCCTACACTAGGCTATAACGTGTCGCTGCCTATCATGGTAAGAGGTGTGTATAACACAGTGAATGCCTGCACTACCTCTTTTTCTTTTAGCCAATACGGTGGAACCGTAAACATGTATTTAGTTTCTACGCCATTTTATATGCTTTGTTTTGGTAATTCGTTAAGGTTATTTAGCAAAAGGAGTGGCACATCCTTGTGACGTAGACGAGAGATGCACTGAGTTTATCTTAGGCGTTCGTGTAATGTGTTGCATCATTGTCCTCTTTCATGAAATCTTCTGCGATTCTGTTGTTTCTTTTTACCTCGTTGTTACGGCTGAATCCTCGGACTATATATTTTCTTCCTCTTCTTTAAATCTTGACTTAGATTAGGGTTGCTACTGAACGCGATTAGGATTAAAGTTAGTCAGATGGTGAGGGCCTTCAACCACCGAAGCTCAGCACCCACCACACGTGGGACATTGTATGTACTTTGCAACTGAATCCTGGGAGAAAAGGAGACCCGAGGGGACGCAGATTGGACGACAATGAGCGCTAATAAGAAGAGGATCCCTGACAATTCAGAATGACTACTATTCTGACCTAGACACAAACCTACTTGGACATAATCAATCAGAAGGTCCCGGGAACTAGGAAAGGGCACCAAGGGTCAGGGGGAAATCCTTACACAGTGCAAACTCCACCTCAACTCGCCAATTCCACTCACCTGGTGCAACCCTGAAACACATGAAGATGAAACAAATAAAAGGAAAAGGACCCGTGGATGAAGATAAACCTACTAAACTAGCCCTATAGGAATCTAACCCGGGACCTTCCGAGTACCATCTTCACCTAAGCAGACTAGTTGCTACCGGAGGGACATGAGATTTAACCCTTCCCTTGTTCTTTCTTCGGTTTGCCTAGTCTCCAAGAAGCTTCTATTCTGTTGGCAACGTGCCAGCCTAAAGTCCGACCATCCTTAACACAAGAAGTTGGAGGGATAAAGGAGAAGAATGACACAAAGTGCTTCAAAATAGCATGTCTATGTTGCGTATTTTGGCGGGTACACTATCTGATGTCACTGTTAGTGCATTTTATTTATATATTACCTTATTGATTGCCAAACACATAGAATTATTTGATTCTTGATGTCTTCATGTCCCCATTTCTTCTAATTTACTTTCCTTATTATGTTTCAGGGTCAAACTATTGGCGGAAAGACGGCAGTGTGATGTGGAGTTTGTACTGAAGAACTGTGTCCCGAACATGCAGTATGTGACGGATCCTCAGACAGACATTCCCGTGGCGACAGGTATAACCGAGGGGAATCCCAGCGCCGTCTGGATGTAATATCTGCCTGCATCCAAGTTGCACCCTCGTGTCCTTCGCCGCACCCCTTACTCCTGAGGAGCAAATAGGCCTTAACGTGTGCTTAATTCCTGTTCTTCCTGATTACCACATGGTAATGTTTGCAGTGTCATTTATCTTACGATATTTTAAGATTACACCCTGTGTCACTCTTATCGATGACATTGTTTTCACTGTGGCAAAAAGTTGTTGTAATTTGATAAGTTTTACATATTGAAGTTAAGCAAGAAAGCTTCGGCTCCATAATGTGTTCTTTAAACAGATTGTTTTATTACTTTCTCTGCTACTTACAGTAAGTAGAGAAAGTATTGTATTCCACCCAAAATTCGATGTCGAGATTTCACCTATATGTTTTGAACCCCCTGAATAAAACAAAAGCATTTTTAGACAAAGGTCCGTGCGTGTGTGTGTGTCTGTGTGTATGTGTGTGTGTGAGTGCCTGTGTGTGTCTGTGTGTGTGTGTGTTAGTCTGTGTGTGTCAGTCTGTGGAGAGCATAACTCAAAAACGAAAATTCGGTTAAAAACCAAAGTTGCTATTTAAGTTTAATATCGTTCAAGGATACCACACGACGATGTTGAAGAAATTCCACCCTAAACTACCCTTTACATGGAAAATTTTTCGAAAATGTTGACTTTCTTGAAAATGGCTCTAACGATTTTGATTAAAATGCTATATTACGTTTGAGATATTTTTATCACAAATCAAATGTGTATCTTGAATTTTCTGGCAATAGCTCGTACAGTGCTATTTACTCTGGATGACTTTCGCACGACTGGTAAACCGTAAAAGATAGATCAAATGTTACTACACAAAAATGTAGATCTTACTAAAACACACAATTTATGTCAAAATACATACTCTTTTTAGAGTGAACCATTTCGAAAATATTCCTTGTTATTTGTGTGAGTTTTGGAGAACTTATACTTCAGTCAAATGGAACATCGTTATTCATTTTTATATGTTAACCGTGCAAAGAGAATAGAATTTGAAAGCTTTAAAAGATTTGACTATCGCCCAAAGTCTACTGTATTCCCATATTCCCCTTGCACCTACAAAAAGATAAAGAATAAGATAATTTCTGCAAATGTTCACCTCAACTAATACGAAGAAGATATGGGAATAAGAATTTGTAAGAATGGTTAGTACAAGAGTAGAGAAAGCTATATGAGTGCAACACAGATTTTTTTTAATGGCTTGGTTAAAATGTGAAGATGCTAAATTAAACCTTTATTTACTTGCGAGAGACGTGTCAATTCATTTGCGAGTTACAAGCCTTAAATTCTAAACAGTCCCTAAAGACAGCAGTTATTTTCGCTTCCTGTCTCCCACTTCTGAATGAGCACTTTTACGAAATGTGTGTTGAGGTTTATTTCTCAGTTAGTACGGAAAGGCGCTAATGAAGACTCTGCCAGGCTTCCATTCCGCTCTTTGTTATTCCACACGTGCTAATAACACAACTGACGTTCCTTTCAGACGACTTGTTGCTGCTTAACAACACGCGCGAAAAATTGATGCACTCGAACATAATTAGAACAATTTTCATAACACTTTCCTATCTTGCAGGGAAGGCTTTACATTGCATTGTTACCGTCAACTAGCACAACCAGGATCTAAGACTTCCGTCCCTCCCTCTCCTTTGCTGCCCTCCCTTGCTCATCCTCTTCCTCCCTCTGTAACATATATGACATGTCTGTAAATCGGAAATTGCTGGCTGCGGTGCCAAGGGACAAAAGTGAGGCAACCAAAATTGGCACTCTGTAATAATTTTATTAACATGGTTGCTCATGACCTAAGGTGTTCATGCGATCTAAATAATCATTAAAACGAAAAGGAAATTGGCACTGAGAAATGTCCATTGCTGGAAGATCCGGTACGACATGCCCTTAGGCTTTTCAATTCTTGAAGAACCATTTAAGAAACTCTTTGACGGGAAAAGTAGTAGCTCCAGCCTTCAAAACACACAAAAACAATCGGGAGGAGGCGTCATGTAGACCACACACCGCCTTATTCTGTACTCTGCTCATAGATTTTGTTTTTCAAAGCGAGTGAGTGAGTTTCAGGGCCCGTCGACATTGACAGTCAAAGTTTGAAGTCTAAACCACTCACAAGTGTATGTGGCTAAAAGGTAAAAGCTAAAACAAAATGAAAAGGAGAAACAGTTAAAACGTTAAAAAGTGAATGTGAAAACAATTGAAACGTTAAAAAGTGAATGTGAGAACAGTTTAAACATTAAAAAGTGAATATTGAAACAGTAAAGACTTCAAATACTATAACATACTTCTAGCGTGGTAAGTTAAAAATTCAAATGTGACACGTAAAACAAAAGAATAAAAAGTGAAAGTGAAACACCAGAGATAAGACGCTAAAAAGGTTAAACGTAAATAAAGCGTCACGCACTAAAAGTCCACAAAGTTTCCAAACATAAAACACAAGTTAAACTTACTTCACAAACCCAATTTCGGAGACAAACCACAGAACCTTAACTGTAGGTTATCACAGATTGAGCGCAGTGTAATACCCAGGACAAAGGATTGGCGTTCATGAGCGTATCGTGGACATTCAAGAAAGACATGCGACACAGAGTTATTTTGTAGATGGGGCAGAGAATGCAGCGGTATCGTAATATGCCTTCGCGTACTAGAGCTGTCGTGCAAAGAAGTCAACTAAAATTAAAACTTGAGAGATATGTTTAATAATACTGAACCTGAAGCTATATATTATGAATGTTTTATAGTCATAATTATGTGCCTAATGCTAATCAGACACCATAAAAGATTCAATGCGGCTGTTACACAATAATAACCTATGAAAAATTTGAAAGCATGAATGTGATACACTCACGTGGTTTTCTCCACCCATGAAAGATTCACATATATTCATTTTACTTCATAATACTATGTATATTATAAGTATTTCTTTTTATTACGTTATTTAGAATATATATTTTGTTACAAATTAAGCACCAATATTTCAGCATGCAGAAACATATTCAACGCCTTATTCGTGATAAAGTCAGCTCTTGCAATGTAAAAAAAAATAACGGGAAAAAGCCAAAATCGCAAACCTTCAAGCATATTTATTAACTGACAGCATGTGAATTTTTTAACACTGAATATTTTGAAAACTGCTCGTATTATGAAAAGTTTATATGACACAAATTAGATACTTGAATGGGCTCGGTATTTTTCCTGGACTAAGCTTTTGTTTCTCTTTTAAGATTTCCTTATTACACATTATTAAACATTCAAACAAACAAATTTAGAGAAAGGGCAAGGTGTGCATCTTATTTCTGCAAATCTAGGCATTTTAATGAAAATGTTTAGTCTTTTATGAGAGAATAAAAATAGTAGTACATTTTCCATGCGAAGGGTGGTTTGGAAGTCGCCGCACCTAAATCCAATGTTTGTTTTTTCCCACTTCCGTATTTAGATATACAGCGCGCGCGCACACACACACTGGTGGAAGAATATCATAGACAGGTTGAAGACAAAGTAAATTACTTTAATTCCTTAACGAAAGTTTATAAATAGTAAAACGTTTCATACTTTATTATAATTAAACCACTACATTAACATATAGGTACCTATAGTTAATCAGTAATTGACATATCTATAATTTAATTCATATTCCATTTATAAACTTCCCCATCAGAAAGTAATGTTACTGTTGAACTAATCCTTCACACCATTCGTATATAGGCTCTGTAAGTTCAAAAGTGAATCAAACTTGAAATACCTATAGAATTCCATTCGGACTTCAAACAGAACACGCACCACAAAAGCGCGCGATATATTCGTGGACGTCAACAAGTAAAGAATTAAAAAATGAAAATACAGATATACATACAAATTTCGTAATACATAGCACAGGTACATTTTAAGGGTTCGTGATATTAAACAACTAAACAACCGTTTATATAATTTTTTTCACAAGCTAGCTCACTGTCGTTTATGTCTAATATAAATAGCAAATAGTGGAACGATAATTATAGGTTTGCTAAAACAAATTAAATTGTTAAAACGAAGAAAGCAAGAGAAACCAGCATACATTTGAAACACTTCTTGGTTTAACAATTGCATTCAAGCTAGGGACAATGAAGCACTGTTGAAATAACATTTAAAATACTACAAGAAGAAAAAAAAATAAAAATATCTGAATGTGCATAGCAACTAACAAAAAATACGTATAGTTGACAGAAAACCTACATTTTTTCGTGTACACTCAGTCGCTTCTGCAGTAACTTCCAAATTTTGTAACGTATGCAATATGAAAAATAATTCAATCATTCTGAAGTTATTTAAAATAACTTTGCAAGTTTTGTTTTCAATAAAGTTAATGGCACCTCGCTATACTATTTTCAATTAAAATTAATGTAATACGAATAGGTATAAATACGTGTTTCAAAATAAATCAGACAAGTCCCTCTCAGAATTGAAAATCAGATGAACAGTAACAATAAAGGGGAAATAGTTACCAAATCACCGTCTACTTCATTGAAATGGGCATCATAAAATGCAATCAGTGATTGTAAAATATGTGTACCTACTGTTTTAACATGACACTACGCAAGACTACTTTCTTCTGTTTCAGTTAGTTTAATTACAACCGTTCTGATAATGCTAAAGTGCCACTTAGTACAGGGAAAGTGTATTTGGTATACTATTTAGTTTTAACCCTTTAATGTATAGTGTTGCCATCTGGCAACAAGATGTTTAGTCAAAATTTTAGAATATCGTAACAGAGTCTTTTTTATTCTATATTAGATATATTGACACTTAACAATAAAATAAAAATATGGGCAGCTCTTTGTATCGTAAGTGTATCAATTTCAGTACTTTGCAGTTTTTTCTTTTTCAAAAATCAAAATCCATAATGCAACCCTGTTATCATCCACAAGTACCATCTCACTGGTTGTTTCACGTGGGTCCTCCCCATCCTTTACAATAACCACACCTAAAGAGATGTAAGTTCATCAAGACACAAAACAGTTACGAAACTGTATGTTTAAAATTACTAGCTTGCCTGATTGCCTGAGAAACTTTTCCATTGCTCATTTCGAAAGGAAGATGAGAAATTAAATTAACAAATGCTATCTGAAACATTTTCCCATTCTTGTCTATTCAACCATAGGCCCTCTTCACTTCGCCCCCCCCCCCCCTCCTCTTTGCTTCATCAATGCCTCGGATCCATGTGATCGGGGGTCTTCCCTTCCTCATCCTTCCTGGTGGAATCCAATCCATGATCTTTCTTGGCAGTCTTTTATCTTCCATTCTTCTGGTGTGTCCATACCATTTTAGTTTTTTCTTTGTAATAAAATTTAAAATTGAATTTTCAACCTTTAAAATGTTCTTAATATGATCATTTCTTATTTTGTCTTTTCTAGATATTCCTGCTGAATGTCTCCAAAGGTTCATCTCTCTGGTTATTAGTTTCTTTTTTAACTGTGCATTTAATGTCCATACCTCCGCTCCATAGGTTATAATGCTTCTTACTATTGTATTAAATATATATATATATATAATTTTTTTTTTTTTTTTTTTTTTTTTTTGTTTCTCCGAATATATGTTCGTCCCATACACTATCATTTAGTGTAGATATAGCATTTCTTCCTGTATTGATTTTCGTTCTTATCTCTTTTTCTTGCTTCCCATCCATTGTGATATTAATGCCTAGATATTTATATTCTTCAGTATGCATGATCTTCCCTAAATTATCTTCTAATATTAAGTCTTGAGGTTCGACTCCTATTGTCACGTATTTTGATTTATCCATATTTATTTTCAAAGCCCATTGATTATACTCTTGTATTAATTTTCTTGTGGGATATTCTATATCTTCTAATTCCTGTGCTATAATCAATTGATCGTCCGCAGCAATATAATTCATGCAATAGAGGGTTAATTGTAATAGAGACCTAACGGATATAACGGTTGCGTATTATTTCGTCCGTAATGAATCTGACATTCGAAGACGCAACACAGTAAATTGAGTTCTATATTGAGTGAAGTAATGTTCTCGTAAAATTAGCACTGTGGAGTTGGGTTTTGCGTACACTAAGCAGGGGAACTATTGCATAATACACAAAAATTGGTATCGAGATTTCATCAGAAATACCTTTTTGAGGCCCAGGAATTTAACAAAAGCCCACTTTTAGGAAAAGATCTGTGTTTTCATGTGTGCCTGTGAATAGCACAACTCAAAAACGAATACTTGGTATTTAACCCCAAAATATCTCTTACATGAAACACCTTTCGAAAACGTCGGTTTTCTCAAAAATGGCTCAAAAGAGTCTTATTAAAATATCGTATATTTAAGATATTTTCGTAATGAATGAAATATGTATCTTGAATTTTCTCGTAATAGCTCTCTAGTTCTCTTCATTCCTTTTATAGCACACAATTTATGTGAAATACAACTTTTGTGAAGATTATTTTCAATATTTCAAGATATCATTTGCTACTCGTTTGAATTTTCAAAGATCTTTAATTGTTGCTTAAGTCCACTAATCTTCTGTTCCAATTGCACCTATAAGGAAATATGTAATAAAGCAATTTCTACAAACATTTATCCCCATTAATATGACGTAGGTATGTCTCGTATATATACGTATGTCTATATTTTACTTCCTCTACTGCGTATAGTAAATAGAGGAAGTATTGCATTCCACCCAAAAATTCGATGTCGAAACTTCACCGGAAATATATGTTTTGAGTCCCCCTGAATAAAAAGAGAACATTTTTAGAAAAAGGTCCGCGCGCGTGTCTGTGTGTGTGCGCGCGCGCGTGTGTGCGTGTGTTTGTGTGTGTGTGTGTGTGTGTGTCTATCAGTCTGTGGACAGCATAACTCAAAAATGAAAAGTCGGTTAAAAACCAAAGTTGCTATTTAGTTCATCTTTTAACGATTTTCAAGAAAATTCCTCCAACCTAAACTACCCTTTACCTTTTTCGAAAACTTTTATTTTCTTGAAAAAGGCTCTAACGATTTTCATTAAAATTGCATATGTTTGATACATTTCTATGGCAAATGAAATGTATATTTTGAATTTTCTGGCTATAGCCCATGGAGTCTGCATGACTCTGCATGACCTTTGCATAACTGGTAAACTGTAAGATATAGACCAAATCTCACTATACCTACAAAAAATAGATTTTGCTAAAGCACGTAATTTATGTCTGAATAAGTTTTTTGTAGAGTGAACCATTTCGGAGATATTCCTTGTTATTTTTTGGAAACCTTAAAACTTTCGACAAATGGAACGTAGTTATTCAATTTTACATGTTAGCCGTACAAAGAGAACGGAGTTTGAAAGCTTTAAAAGATTTGACGGTCGCTCAAAGCCTAGTGTATTCTAATATTTCCCTTGCACCTACAAGAAACAAGCAATAAGATAATTTCTGCAAATGTTTATCTCAACTAACTCGAAGATATAGCAATAAGAGTTTGTAAGAATGGTTAGCACAAGTCATGTGTCTGCAACACATTGAGATTTAAGAATAATTTTAGCGTTCAAGAATGAGTAGCAAATACAATGCTTGTGCAAAAATCAGATTTTTTCATGAAAATATCTAAAGAAACGGAGAAATTCCTTTTCATTAAACGCTGCACTCCGCCAAGCCCAAGAGACGGAGTCGAGAGATGTCGGTGACCGAGCAGTTTCTCTGGGCAAGCCGCACAAACTGAGCCTCCCAGAAAGAGCTTCGGTAACCTAACCTATACCAGCGTTCAAATGAAGGAATACATAATGGCAAATACTGGGCAAACACTTAGAAATCCACATAAAATAAATATTACCAAGGAAAAACAATAGTTGTACATAGCACAGAAGAGAACAAAGTTACTGTCTGAAACGACGGAATAAAGATAGTAAAGACATTCGAAACCTAAGAGCCAGTTTTTTAAAAAGACCGAATTTGATGTTCCTCACACAAACAATGGTTTTTCTGTCGGTTAGGAGGTCGCAAGAATAAACACTATGCAGTTAATTATACATATAATAGTTATTTGAGTAGTTAGTATATAATCTAACTGTTACGAGTGTATATGCTAATTTTTACCAGTGACCCATTGAAAATATTGTACACGTGTTACATACGTTTTATGGAATTCTAGTATTAAACTACGTAAAAGTAACTAATACATTTGTAAACTGATAATGCTTCAGAGATGTACGACGTAATATGGTTGCTAAGCAGATGTTCAAATTATTCCAACACTTATAGAGCAAAATGTAAGGTAATGACAGAACTTTTGATAACATGGATTACATTTCGCTTGACATTTTGAACGAAGCCAAAGGCGTTGAGATTTTATTAATTCCAGAAATATCAAAAGATGTTTACGAAAAAGAATATGAAAAGTTTTGTGGATGGAGAATCACAGAATGTTTTGTTTGACTAACAAACCAGTTTGACTGACCAGATTACTGGCGTACTTTTCAGAGCTGGTAATTGTTTATTACACCTTAATGTGGCAAGTAATTATAAATCAGATTGTAAGTGCTGTTTCGTTTTACATCTTTTACATAATAAGCTGTGATTGCATAGAATAAATTTAATGCGGTGATTCTTGTGTTTGAATGTTGTTGCACTTGTGAGAGTGACGGTTTTCTTATTGGCACATTAGAGAAAATTATGCTGCGACGGTGATGAATGACATCATGGCTGTCTTGTTACCATGGTAATTATTTTTTTTTTTTTTTTTTTTTTTTTTTTTTTGCCACTGGTGCCACAAATAGGGTAATTTCGCAGCATTTATGCGGTCATAATAAGCTGTTTAAATACTAGAATTGCATAAAAGGTTACTATTCCTTACCTTGTTCACGATATATATTTAACTTAAAGTGATTCAAGACAATATGGACTTAATTATATGTAATATGACGTCAACGCCGTCCGTGAAAGCCTGAGCACGTACATATTTAAAATATTTTATTTATCCAGAAACCTCAAATATAGTTCTCCTGAAACTACAATATCGAACTTTTGGGTGGAATATAAACTCTACCTACGAAGTAAATAGTAGAAAGAGTAAAACAAATATTTAAAAATTTTCAGAGATTTTAAACTCAGAATCAATTTACTGACGAGTGTGGAAGACCCTTAATTTATCATAGTAGTTATTGATTGACCCAAAAATGGTTAATTGCTAGACATTAAAGTTCTTAAAGCCAGTCCTCGTAGCCGTGGTCGCTGGAGCGTATGCCTTTGGCGCTCCCCCACGCAAAATGTTACGGGTTCGAGTCCCACCTCAGGCATGGGTGTTTGTATGTTGTCTATATATGTGAAAAATGGGGAAAAGCTGTAAAATAAACCGAGGAAACAAGAAAAAAGGAAAGAAAACAGTACTTGCGAGATTGTAAATCACTATTACGGTGTGTCATTTCAAAATTAATTTGAGAATTCCTTGCGAGAGTCAGGGAATTTAGTGTAGTTGGCATGGTAGCTTAGTGATTAGAGAACAACACTGAGCCGAAGATCCTTGTTTCAAATACCGGCTATGGCAGTGATTCTACCTTTCAAAAACGGTTATTTAGTCAGTGGCAATAGTTTCGCTTGAACAGAGAATAGAGTTTTTCAGAAGTCCTAGTCTCTCTGACGGTATCCTAAAGAATTATGGAGAGTGAAAAATGTATTTGGTTAGAAAATGAACGCCCATTCGTATGAATAAAAAATCATTTTGTTGCTGAGGAACCTTAAACTCATGATTATTCCACTCATACGTGACTTGGTGGAAGTCAACCAATCTTGTGCATAACAAATTCAAATTGCAACCAATGACAGCCTTCATTATTGAAAAACTTATATTTCATTATCACCTCCTCTGAATTTAATTATCATCTCCTCTGCTTTTCTTATGTTATGATCAGGTTAGAGAATCTAGTTGCACTGTGCTACAAATACATAACAGCTTACGCACAACAGAGCCGCTATTCAAATGTCAAAAATGGCTGACTCTCGCTTGGGTGAAGCATTTAATGCTTATGATAATTAGTTACTTGTGTTAGATTCAAAATTAATTTTATCGTGGATGTTGATTTTCAGTTCCATATTCCTTCCTCTTTGCAGCATTGTAGGTTACTGCTACCTTGTTCCATTTTTTTTTTTTTTTTTTTTTTTTTTTTCCTTTCTTTCCTTCCTTTGTTCAGTTGTTAGATTTTGTTTACTCATGCATCCGACGGTAGCCAATGGCTTTACTGCACTAAATACAATGCTCACACATTGTTCAGTAAATAGCTGTCCATTTCCTTCAACTTTTATTTGCTTAGTCTTGTTCTATGTTGGATCACTACCGCTCTACAGTATAACTTGGGAGCCGGTGCTTATTGGAAGTGGCAAGTTTTGCTGTAGTTTACTAGCTTTTGTGAAGCCTGCAATCAATTCATTGGAAATGCACTGAAGAAACACTTCTTCACGCATATTTCTTGGAGGTAACAAAACTGAAGATTTAACAAATTACACTAAAATCCTATTAACATTTCGTGGTTTACTTTAAATTAACTAGACATGACCTATCATCATTATCATTATCATTATCATCATCATCATCATTATTATTAGTGGTAGTATTAGTAGTAGTAGTAATAGGTTTTTTTAGTGGTAGGGGAAAAATCTTCAAAAGACATCACTCTTTGTGATGAGTTGGGTTTTTACCAACTAAAAAACCTATCTATTCTGCACACATTACAGAGCCGTCTCTCGGCATAACTTCGCATATCCATATTTATCCCCTTAGTTCATCCTTTTCCTTATCTTAAAGAATCCTAGTTATCTCAACAATAATTGTCCATTTAGTGGTAGTAGCTATATCCATTTACTGTTGTAAATATAGGAAGTATTTAGCGTAATCCATTCAAAATTTTATATTGAGCTTTCGGCGAAAATATACGTTATGAAATCATTAAATCTAAAACAAAAATATTATTAGGAAAAAATATTATATTTCTGTGTTCTTTGAGCATTATAACCTAAAATTAGGGTTTCTCCCCAGGAGAAAGCACTTTTATATGAAAATGTTCGGTTATGTTTTTATTCCTTTAAAATAGCTGTAAAACATTTGACTAAAATACCTAGCTTTAATTTATGATAAATAGCATGAAATTGAATTCTCTACGAATATCCCTTTAGTTCTTTTCATTCATAGTGAAAAGTGTATACTTTTGTGCATGTAGCGAACTACTTTGGATACATCTTAAAAATTTATCAATTTGAAATGTCCTGCGGCGTTCATAAAGCTACAGGATATTCCTTTTTACCATTGGGTTCATTAATAAGAAATAGTCTTGCGACATATGAACGTTTCCTATAACGCTTGTAGACACGTCTATAGTGTTTAATTTGAGATAAATTCATGAATAGAGGCATTAAATTATTATATAAAAATTATCACTGGTCATTCTTTTTTGTCAGTTTAACCAACTGTAACCCATATGCCGCTGAAAAACAATTTATTGCACATTACAATCGATTAACTCCATTTCAATTGGACAACTGTGCTTTTAACAATTCTTCTTTCAAAAATATTTTTTCAAGAGGAAAGGTTATCTATTAATGTTGAAAATAAAGTGAGACTTAATCGACATTATGAATTGGTTTTCTGTTATAACAACAAGACATGATCGAAATACGTGTAACTCTTAGGTTTCGTTTACTTCAGATAGCAGTGCCGAGTAACTGGAACTACCCTAATGGAAATGAACATATTTGAGATTACTTTTTAAGGAATTTAAATTTTCTAGCTTAAATCTTTGCGATATAGTAGTTAAACTCATTTTATTTATGAAATAGTCCAGATAAATATCATTTGGCGGTCTGACCATCCCAGAAAAATTTTCTCACTCCGCTCGAAAATGTATCAGTTAGGTCAGACGTCTTATGATATTATTTGTGATCATTTAAAAGGAAAATATTTCGCGATTAAACGTAGCATAACAGAAAAATTGCTTTATGTATGAATACTATGTGTTATATTGTAGAGAGCAGCAATTGGCTGATTCAGAATGTTAGGATGTCCTTTCCTGGGGCGATGATTTATGGACATAAGATTGCTGCAATGATATTTCATAAATAGTCAGAATCAATTTGAAGTGGTATGGGGTCGCGCTTGGGAAAAAAGCAATAAACACCAAACTTTCTTCACCCACAAATTTCCTATGTAATTTTCTATAAACAACCTTTGAAGTCATTTTAATTTTTAATCCTGAAAGACAAAAAGTTGACATTGGAAAAATGTATGTCTTATTAGAATAGATTACTTGTCTTAATATGTTTTCGATGTCAGCCGTTTCAAAACATACGATGTTGTATGTTTATATTTTCTCTAATTTAAGTGTCTCTTCTGACGAAATATTTTTGAATGTGTGTGATTATTTTTTTTTTCTTTTCAAAATCTCCTACTAGCATTAATATAAGTACTTAATTTATTCCTTCATACTTTTAATAAAAACATTGAATGCTGTTTTATATACTGGGTTGGAAAATCATGTAAAAGCGACATAGTAAATTTTATAATTTAAGAACAGCGTGAAAACATACAATCAAACAGTGTTATATAGTGTTCATATGGCAACGTACTGCTATTAATTCAATAATGTATCTACACTGAATTAACTGGAGAAAAATCCTTATGTTATAATAGAAGTTAATGCCTATATAGTTATTGAGAAGTATTTGACAAATGATGTAGAACGAGTGAATAAAGATGAAGAACAGCAAGTACCGTTTAAAAGTAAGTGCGGCTTGTACTGTGGACAATAATTGTGTAATTCTCTGTATCAAACACTGGGTTATGGGTCTACCGTGCAAGCGGGGGTCACTGTATGGGCCGCGCAGTCTGGGATCACAGGCATGCGGAAGAAGCTTGGCGCCGCGCTTTACCAAGTTACAACTTCCAATATTGCAGGCACAACCTAAACAAAAGAAAATCTGACGCCTCACATTCACGTGACTGTCTACTTATTCTTCTACAAAACATTCTTACACAAGTTTTTTGTTACCTTAGCTATTTCTCTTTAATACAGAACGCTTTCAAATCCCACTTACGAGTTTCCTTGTAAATTTAAATAAATTCAGCGTTATTTTATTTATAGACACTCTTTACATGTTGTGGTTCCTACCGTCTCATTCCACATGGGGCCTTCTGAAGGAAGCCATACTAAGGGACAACTAAATTGCCCCCTGCGGGGTTTGAACCTGTGACCTTGGAAACCTCTAGATCAGAGAGGATGAGATATATCATTGCACGATACAACGAATAAACGATGGTCAAGATTTTTAAAGAGCGGCTCTCTCATGCCCTTTGCACGAATACGAGAAAAAAAATTAACGAATAACAAACTTCCCATTTGTGAACAGTACCTATAAGTATTTGAAAATTCAAGCCAACGGCGAAGAATATTTAAGATATGATTAAGTGCACAAAAAATTGCCATAAATTGTGTGCTTAAATGAGCTTACTTATCTATTAGGTTCACCAATTATAGAAACTTCATTCAAGCGAAGAGGAGATCAAAGGCTATTCACAGAAAATTCAAAATACACATTTCGTTTGGCATGAAAATATCTTAAAACGAAGGTTATTTTAATAATTACCATTAGAGCCATTGTGAGAAAATTAACTTCTTAGAAAAATGTTCCATTTAAAAGAGCTTCTTTTTTACTGAAAACTGTATTTCTTGACATCGAAATTTTGGGCAGAATAATATACTTCCTATATTTTTATAGATAAGTAATACAGAAACTAAACAGACATACACACATCCGTCACACAAAAATATTAATTTTTATTAATGATTATATTAACTATTTATTAATGGTACTAGAAGATGTAAAGTGACACATGAATTTATTGCAAGTAATATCATAAGACATTAACCGGAGAGAATTTACCCGACGAGGTCGGGCCGTCCAATTATATTTGTCAGGACTTTTCATAAGCAAGATATGAATTTAATGCCTACTTACTGGGTCAAGTCCTACCGCCCGGCCACTGCATCCGCCATGTCCGCCCACTACAGGCATTATGAGTGGGTGCAGAACAAAGGGTGGTTAGCGCTCCGGAATAGTTATGCAATCTTCGCGATCAGGGGCCAATACTTCATAAAGTAGCTCCTCACACCACGACTTCCAGCAAGAGAAAAATCCTCTCGCCGGTACCGGGAATCGGACCCGGGTCTCCTGTTACCACCACGCTAAGGAGACAACTAAAAATTTGACCCAACAATGTTAAGTTCTACAAAAATAACCTAAAATATATTCACCTCGATTAGTAAAGCACTGCCAACTGAGGAAACAAAACCCAAGAATTACATCTATTTCGATCCTCTCTTGTGGTAAAACAGAAAACCAGTTTATGAACTCGAACAAATATCACTAATCATCACAAGAAGAATTGTTAAAAACACATTTATTGAACTGAAATGGAATTTTGGTTCCTAATCCATTATAATGTGTATTAAACTGTTTTTTACGATTTATGGGATACAGATGACGACTCTAAAAGTGACTAAACAAAAGAGGTAGTGATTATTTGTATAACAAAAGAATAACCAGGTGATAATACGTATATGATAATTAACGCCTTATGTATGAAGTAGTCGGTAAACAAATACGTACAGAGTAAAAATGCAGATCTCGTAGGGAGATCTTTATGAGAAATACATAGTTTTGTGTCAAATATTCACTGATATTTTAATATTTCCACATTTTTAGCATTATATCTCTGAAATTTTAAGCAAAGGTACTTTTGTCTTTTTTATTAATAATGTGTAAAAGTTTACCTCTTAATTATACAGGTGTGTAGGTACTTTCTTTCAATGTATATCTCACTGTTAACATCTACGAAATAGTAGCTGCTTTGATGTTGGCATAATAATTTATAACAATGATGTTCACTCGTTTATTGTTGGTGTTAATTTTGGGGTTGTTTTTATATTCACACATAAACATTAAGACTTTCTTCCATAAGTGCAGACTCTAAAGAGGATGAGGATTAGTCTTGGATGAAGAAACATTTTCACCCCTCTAAATTTGGAACCCTCTAATTTTGGAAGCTTGCATGATAACCAGCAGTCAAGTGAATATTGTCCTAGCTTAGAAATGTGTAATTTTGTATTGCTCAACTGGTCAATTTTTGGCCAATGTTTATCCATTAACAGAATGGAAAGAAAATGAAAAGAAAGCAAGGAACAGTGTAATGTGTAACGAGTTTCCTTGGTTATTTCATAACAGTTTTGAAGTAATTAATGTGGGGCATATAATTTTATCTGTTTTAGTAGAGATTTCACTGGACCATGAAACAACAGTCAGATCGGTATATAATATGCTAGTCATGTACTCCTTGAAGATTATTTAGCGTATCAAAATGTGCTAGTTAAGTGAGTTAAAAGTATTCTGAAATGGTTAATGTCATAAAAGCTTTCATACTCCAAAAACGTCATGCTTATACCCATGATTTTATGATACTAATTTTCTGTCTGTTCCTTAGGTTTGCAGTTGTAAAAATGTCAATAAGAGCCGAAGGACTTTCTAGTCTGTTTACAGAAAGTTCACTAGGTATATACATATTATTGGTCACGTAGTACGTCGTACATGTGATAGTTCAATCACATATCTTTTGCATAATAAAAAGTGCCTGACATTAAGTATGAAATTTGGTATCCATGATCAGATTTCGATTTTTGCGTAATGATCTTCATAAACAAATCTGAAGGACAAAAGACAAAGCGCTCACACGCACAGTTTCGTTTTTATTTACAACTCTTAAACTGCGCAATTTATGTGAATTTTCTACACTGACATTTTTAAGTGGAGCGCAAGAGTTATACCTTGGATGGGAGAGAGAAGAGAGAGAGAGAGAGAGAGAGAGAGAGAGAGAGAGAGAGCAGAAGCAAGTAATAAACACTGAGTAATACACTAAATAAGAATTGACACATGTTATTGATTACATAGTTTTAGATTAGTAAAGTTTACCAATGTTTGTAGATATTTTACAGTTAATTATTGCTTTGTGGTTCTCTAAATACAAAACAGTAGTTTTTGTAAAATCTTCTTGTTGTGTTGGGTTGTTTGGGGGTGTGTATGCGTGCGTACGTGCGTGTGTGTGTGTGTGTGTGTGTGTGTGTGTGTGTGTGTGTGCGTGTGTGTGTGTGCGCGCGCGCGCGTGTGGGGTGTTTAAGAGCCCGTCGACAATTAGGTCATTAGGACCGTGTGTATGTGGTGTATGTGTGTATGAATGAGACAGAGACAGAGAGAAATGGTAAAAAGAGAGGGACAAGCAGACAGAGTAAAAGAGAAAGCCGCTTAGCTAAAGAAAAAAAGAAAAAGTCATACTTATCGTAAATCAGGTATCCTTCAAGGTTCAACTTTTCAGAATAATCTCCACGCCTTAAATGACAGTTTACCTGAAAAAATCATAGCATTTCATTTTATCAAAAAGAATGCAACACTTTAAGGGCCTTGTTAAGTCTGATAGGTGTTAGACTATGAAATAATGAATTACATGCATATGCTGATAACCTAATGCTTACTAACTTATATATACTTATATATTATTATCACTATCACTAGTGGATAAAAAATTATGTACTTTTTCGTATTATTACATCTTTCCTATTAGATGCCGTCGTCTGATGGAATATGTTTGAAACTCAGTGATTCTTTTTACTTTCTCTACTAGTAAATAGAGGAAGTATTGTATTCCACCCAACAATTTTATGCCGAGATTTTACGAGAAATGTATGTTTTGAGCCCCCACTGAATTAAAAAAAAAAAAATTAGAAAAAAGGTCCGCGCGCGTGTGTATGTGCTTAAACACCACAGTTGGTACTTAAGTTTGATGTTTCTCAAATGCGACACGACGATTTTAGGTGGAAATTTTTTCGAAAATTTTTATTTTCTTGAAAATGGCTCCAACGATTTTGATTAAAGTGTCTTTAATCTTTTGATTAAAGTATCTTTGAGATATGCATATGAAATTGATGAGATATAGTTAAATTTTCTCGCTATAGCCCTTGGAGTCCTATTTACTCTGGATGACTTTTGCATAACTGGTAAACCGAAAGATATAGACGAAACCTTAGTAGATCTTGCTAAAATACACGGTATATGTCTAAGTACATTTTTTTTGGAGTGAACCATTTCGAAGATATTGGTGTTATTTGTGCGAGTTTTGGAAAACTTACACTTCTGTCAAATGGAACATCGTCATTCATTTGTATATGTTAACCGTGCAAAGAGAACGGAATTTGAAAGCTTTAACAGATTTGACTATCGTTCTAAGCCTAATGTATTCTAAAATTCCGCTTGCACCTACTAGGTAATAAACAATAAGAAATTTTTGCGAATGCTTACTAACATGAAGATATAGGAATAAGAGTTTGGAAGAATGCTAGGTACAAGAGCAGAAAAAGTCATGTGAGTGCAACACATCAGATTATTTATTTTACTTTATAAGTGCTCGTTGCTAATAAAGGCAGTGATATTATTGAAAGAATTGAACATTTTTCTACTTGCTACATGCAACGAAGTCTATATTGTATAACTTGAAGTAATTTTGGACAGCATCTATTGTGAAAAAACGTTGCGTGGGTAGAAGGATTGGTTGGGATCAAGGAATTAATGTGGATGTTTAATGGACAGAGGGTAGTGTGATGTTTATAATCTTGTATTCTTCTTATGGCGGCTTGGATTAAGTTGTAGACGCACTTACCAGAGGGGCGTAGTCTACATAATAGAGTTAGAAATACAGGGAGCCCGGATGTTATCGATCAAGGAAGGAGTTGGCCGGAAAAGGTTGATGGCGTGAAAGACATCCTCCGCGACACTTCGTCTTAACACCATGCATTTCCTGTTGTAGTCAAAGGGGTAGCCGCTGCAGTTTTACTGTAATTTCTTTTCACATAGATGAGAAGTTTGTAAGGAATTAAGGTCGAAGAGAGAAACATTCCAAGACAGATATTCGTACTTCATGTTTCCGGCCAACCACGCTATAAGCGTGCACTGCCATTCGCCAGCTGGTCCATAGGAACACTAGCGGTTGTTCAAAGCCATGTGGGGCATTCACTGCTGACTTGCAATTAAGGCTTATAAAAATCTGTATTAATATTGTAAGTGAGAATACTTTTGTTTGTGTGTATGTACGATAATTTCAGATACCACTCAAACGATTTTGATAATTCTTTCACCGTTGAAAAATCAAGCGTTTCTGACAGAAATGGGGCTTTAGAACACCATCTAATTTTATTTAATAAATTATTAAAGGATTCAATAGAATTTACAAAGTCCTTGTACTTGAATCCGAGCACATTTTAGTTATAGAAGAATATGATTGCAAAGGGAATGTTACAGGAAGGCTTAAAATTATTTATTTAGGAGGGTTCAGTATTATTAATAATACCAATTTCATTGAAGTTTTATCGGTGTTTGATATGATTCTGACAAAATTGAGCACATTTGGAATATTTTTAAAGGTGTATCGCGTAGGCTTTAAATGTCATTTAAACCCCAATTTTCTAACTTAAATTTTCAGCAGTATTTTAACAAAAGATGGCCCAAAAAGGGCTCAAAGGCAATCAAATTCAGCGGAGTGACTTTTACGGTAGAAGTGTGGACATTCGAGGTGTGGTCTGGTGCGTCTCTAAGAGAGCTTCAAATCCATTGTTTGTTTGTTCAGATAGGACTACTAGTTCTGGAGTTATTTGGGAAATAAGTCACATTTCACCAAAACTTATTTCAAAAATAACTCCCGAACTAGTAGTCCTATGTGAAAAAACGAACCACAGATTTGAAGCTCTCTTAGAGACGCACCAGACTACACCTTGAACGTCCACCTAGGACAATTCTAGCGTAAAACTCACATTTCACCAAAACTCAGTGGAAAGTAGTGGTTAAGCTACAATTCTGAGGAATGAGACTACTATAGAAGTCTATAGAAAAGAGGGACGGTGTGACAAACATGTAATCTGACCCATGACCATGATGCATGCGTGTAGAAAAATCTTGACTTTACACTATCTGCTCCATACGCACTACATTTTGTGCTGTGTTCCTAGAATTTTTCCACCATGTACTCCATTTATGTGACTTCAACTGGTCTTTGGTTTAAAAATCCCAAAATTTATCTTCCAACAAATTCCAATGTCCATCAAAGCAAAAAGAAAAAAAAAAAAAAAGAAGAAGAAAGAAAAAAAATAATAACAATAATAACAACAATAACAATAATAATAATAATAATAACAATAACAATAACAATAACAATAACAATAACAATAACAATAATAATAATAATAATAATAATAATAATAATAATAATAATAATAATAATAATAATAATAATAATAATAATAATAATAATAATAATAATAATAATATCAATCATTTTTTCATCCTACCAGAAAGAGCGTTTTCTGGGCAATTACAGTTTGTAAAATAACACCTCTGTGATATTCTAGTTTTTGATGCCCACGGAGCATTTTGAACGTGAAGGTATTATCGCATTGAGAATAAATTAAATAATTAATTCCCTCAACACTAAAAGAACCGATTATGCTAGAACTTTGTGTGGTAGCTTATAACATAAACACCTTTAACTGTGCAAAGTTTTGATTCCACACCTACAAAAATATAGGAAATTCAAATACACTGAACTTAATCTCTATTTTCAGCGCCTATATATTAATCAATATTCTTTGGCCTTCTAAATGAAACTTTGTTCGCTCATTCTACCGCACCAACGAAAATTGAGAATAAATTAAATAATTAATTCCCTCAACACTAAAAGAACCGATTATGCTAGAACTTTGTGTGGTAGCTTATAACATAAACACCTTTAACTGTGCAAAGTTTTGATTCCACACCTACAAAAATATAGGAAATTCAAATACACTGAACTTAATCTCTATTTTCAGCGCCTATATATTAATCAATATTCTTTGGCCTTCTAAATGAAACTTTGTTCGCTCATTCTACCGCACCAACGAAAATTGAGAATAAATTAAATAATTAATTCCCTCAACACTAAAAGAACCGATTATGCTAGAACTTTGTGTGGTAGCTTATAACATAAACACCTTTAACTGTGCAAAGTTTTGATTCCACACCTACAAAAATATAGGAAATTCAAATACACTGAACTTAATCTCTATTTTCAGCGCCTATATATTAATCAATATTCTTTGGCCTTCTAAATGAAACTTTGTTCGCTCATTCTACCGCACCAACGAAAATTATTAGGCACCTTCCAACTTTAAAAAGTTACCTCCACCACTTATATAGAACTCTCCACTGGTCAAACCAAGTGCTGGAAATACTACACACATATACAAAAGGAGTTGGCATAAGATTCCTCAAGATTCCTTCAAAACCACATAATCCTTGTTTTGAATTACATAATGATCCAAAACTGTAAAAGCTGCCTTACTATATTTTTAGCCCTTTATACATAAATGTATACTGCTGGTCAACCAGAGTAAAATGTGTGTTCTTGAACTGTAGGATTTGGCAAAAATTGTAGGATATCAAACAATTTCCAAAAGCTACATATACTCATATCTTTCAACACCTTATGTGCTTAAAGGGACCAACTTGTACAATCCTTAGGATGTTTACGCTTTAGGTATCAATAAAAACTTTACAATACTTACGACTTTAAAAAATTTCCCCTATCCTTGCTTTTAATATCTTACTTTAAAGAACGCATCAATGCATTGTCAGGAAAGTCTGCTATAAGTATGCATTATTATATATTATTCACATTATACCTACACGTGGAAATGAATTATTCTGCTATCATATGTTTTAGGTTTGTAAACGAAGGTATTCAATAAAAGGCTAAAATGTCGCTGGGGATATTATCCCATGCAAACTTCATCTATAAGTAACGACATCGTTTTAGAGAACTCTACGCTTTAAGAGTTAACTGTTCTCGGCAGTTCTAAAGCCAGTACGATTCTGTGCTAACCGTTATTCCGTGATCACATCTACCAGCGCTGCGCTTTTATTACAGCTCTAACGCAAATGTGTTCTTTTGTATAAGAGTTAGGGCCTTTGTCTTCAGCCTGAAAGCAATTCACCCATCTATTTCAGGAATGTTAATGGCCCTTGGCGCTTTACTATCCTCGGCACCTCTACAAATCATTGACCTTCGTGTGCAAATGATGGCATTTTTATATAGGCATCTTCAAAATATACTAAAACGTTATCAGCTAATGCCACTGTGTTATCAGTGCTTACTAATTGTTAACCGCAGAAAGATAACTACTCACAACACAATTAACTTTAAAATACTCATATTTGTATTTTGAGTTTTCATTATCTACTACATACACAGTGGATAGAGAAGGCATTGAATTCCACCCGAAAATGTATATCAGAGTTTCAACTGAAGTCATGTTTAGAGGACCCTGAATCCCCCCAAAGCATTTTCTAAAACGCTCCGTGTTTTTATAACTCAAAAATGAAACGGTGGATAAATTCAAAACATTGTATTTAAGTGCAGTATCTTTTATAGATACGATAGAAGTTTTGAAGAAAAATTCTCTAACTTCTAACTGCCCTTCATATTTCATTTTACATTTTTTCAAGAATGGCTTGAATATGCCGCATACAGTCTGTGAAGTCCATTCCATTCAAAAACAATTTTGTGTAACTTTGTATCACTGGCAAAGGTTAAGGGATAAATCCATAAAAATGTATAGATTACTTTAAAACACACGACTTATTTCAAATAACATTTTTGCATTACTATTTCAGAAACACCGTTAACATTACTTTCAATCGTTTCATACTTTAAGTATTTTGAAGCCATGTCGCTATTCATTTGTTTCTCCTGTGGAAGAAGTATCGGAATTTTAAAGCCATAGTAAACTGCTTTAAAACATCTACTATTTAATGATTCGGTTTCCTCTATCCCTACTGTACTGTCAACGAAATGTATAATGGAAGAATTTTATTCTTGCAAAACCACACGTAATAGTTAATATAAATTGTAAATATGATAGATATAAATATTTTAAAGAAGTGTGTTTGCGCCATTCTTGCAATTAATTGTATGTTGTATAAAACTGACTCATCTGAAGACTTCATCAGGATTAATATGTAAATAATGTATACTACAATCAAAGTATAACAAATGGCATAATTTGTATCCTAGAGTTAGAACCCTATATGCGAAACTATATATGCCTGAGTCAAGATATTTTGTAAATTATGAAAATAAATTATATCAGGTAGAGAAATACTCGTATATGTGGAAAAAGCACAGACTATACGCTTAGAACAACGGTTTATTGATTGAGAAGGGCTTATCTTAAATAAAATTAATCATTTTAGAATTGTGTTCTTACATTAGGCCGACATATTTTTTTTTTTTTGGGGGGGGGGGGGGCACCGTGGCCGGGTTGTTGGCCATTCGCCTCTCACCAAAGCGTTCCGTATTCAATCCTAGGTGACCGCATGTGGCATTTGTTGTGGACAAGGCGGTGCAGGGGCGGGTTTCCTCCGGCTTCTCCGGTTTTCCCCGCCATCTCATTCCATCTTCATTCCATGTATTATCAGTAAATGCCGGAGGGATGTGCGCTCGCATGCGATCCAGGTTAGCTGGACGCAGAGTATGAATGACGTCAGAAGTACAGCGCGGCGATGAAATCTACAAACAACTGCTACTAGAAGCAAGGATTGAAAACAATGTAACTTAGTACTCTGCGAACTAGTGAAGCATTGCCGTGGAATGTGTGCAGACCCTGATAATTACAAGATAGGGTACTTGGATAGAGGACGTCACATATTATGCGTTGCATTACAATGAAACTGTAAATGTTACTTATTAGTGCTCTAAGTGATGCAGATTCATTTGTTGTTGTAACTGCAAAGTTTCTGATGGCGTATGAACTATCTGGAAATCTTCAATTCAAGTTTGCAGTGTTGCCCAAAGCTATTAAACAATTAGAAAGGTCGGGTTTTGTAAAATGTCCAAGAGTATAAGCATAATTGAAGACTTAGGTAATTCAATTAGCAGGGTACCTCTTGTGCCAGGTATCAAAAAGGTGAAAGCTAAATTCCAGAAAGTCCTAAACAAAAAGAATGATTATCAATCTATGTGTTAAATTTTGAAAATGACTAAGAACGAGTTCACACCAGGCGACAGAGTGGAATTCCTTAGATTTGCACCTCTTACATCGTTTAACGTAGAAAGAAGATTTTCACTGCTTAAAAACTGCTTCAGTGATAGGCGTCGAAATTTCACATTTAATAATTTACGAATGCACATTGTAACCCAGTGTAACGCACTGTGTGACGATATCATAGTTAATAAATAACAGTATGTATAAACGTTTAAGTGCAACTCCAGCACACATAGTTTATGATGCTTGTAGGTTGTGCTGCAGTGAGGCGGTTTTCATGGTCAGGCTGTACCTACCTGCAGTTGTTTACATGCGCGAGCGATAACAGTTAAGTCCATGTGCAGTATACCTATAGAAAAACGCACACGCCTCCGGCCTTTTCTTATTAGTATCACCGCCTGCGTGTCACATTTAGTGAAAGCGTGCATTTAACACTATAAAAACGACAGATTTTGAAAATAGTCTTTCAAATAGTTATATTTTGTTAAGAAAGCTATTAGCTCTTATGTTTCATTTCAGTACAAGAAATGTGCATATAATTAAAGTGGTCGATCTTACAGAGAGCAATGTAAGTATTCAGTTAAGTAAGATTGTATAAGCAAGCGATTAATTTTACAGGTAATCAATCACTTTATTGACCCACACATTCGGATAAAAACTAAAGAAGCCGTTGGGAAAGGGAAACCGCTCACTGTAGTGTTAAATTGACATCCATTTCTCTGTGACAAGTTGAACACTGCCCATTTACTCCACTGCCTTGATACGTCAATTTTACCTCCTTTGTAAGGTTCCAGAAAATCCCTGGTTTCAGCTGCCGTGTTGATTATAATTATCGGCGCTAAAAGTACACTTCAGAATCAACTTCATAAATCACAAATGTAGCTCACACAAGGAAATACAGGGGGGGGGGGGCCATAAGATTATGTGCGTCACTTTATTTCCCTTCTAAAACTGAGTCACAAGAACACAGTCCTCTGTTTTATCGTTAACACAATTTACAATTGAGCACGCGCGCACAGTAATGCAGTAAGTTTGGTTATCCCATTATTGCTGGGATAACTCGCAATAAGGGTCACCGCTTTACTTCTATGAAGCAAACTATAGATGGTACCATATGTTTTCTTAGAAGGCTGCATGGTTTCTACGAGTCCTGTACTCAATGTGTTACTGTTCATCAGCTGACTTGCGGAAGTATAATCCTAACAAAGTGAACTCAAATTCAGATTTACTGATGATTTGTCCCTTGCCAAACAACAAGACAAAGGAAATAGAGAGGAACGACAAAGGGTAGCACATCCAGACTTTGGAAGTTAAATGTAATTATAAATAAAATGACTAAGAAATGAGTTAAGTACGTGCATTTTAAATTTCGTTAATGAAGCTGGGTTATATATTTGGATGTATGGCGCAATCAATAATATGTAACCAGCAAAGATATTTGATCCTTTGGAGAAATGCTGTAACAAAACGTGTTGTAAAAGTCAAGGAAGCAAGAAGAAATGTCCACATCTTTTTGGTATATTGCAGACTACAATCAGCTTCTAGCAAACCATCGTGACGACAAGCTGACAGCAGTTCAAAGTGAAGCATGCAAAATTGAGAGTTTGTTGTGCATGGTTCAACATGTCTGTATGCCTGTAAATTAGGTTCTTTGTTCCCATGTAGGTGGTGATATCAAAGTGTGTTTAAAATTACAGTGAAATTGTTAAATTAATGATTGAGAAGAAGAATCGCCACTGAAAAATGCAATGCCACTGCCGGGATTTAAATCACATACGCTTCGCGCACTGATGGTTTAACCACTGAGCTACTCTGACAACCTGCCACTATGACATTGAATTCTCCAACCAATTCGTATTTTTCCCGGTAGACCACAAAGCGAATATCACATCAGAGATAAATATCCATCGGGTGCTTAGAGCAACCGCGCGTGAAGCGGAAGATCTGTGGTTCAAATTCCGGCTGTGGCATTAAATTTTTCAATTCCGATTATACGTCTGAAACATTGCCCACAGAGGGCTTGTGTATTTAAAAACACCAGCGTAAGTTTGTTGGCATAAGTAGATAATAATTAAAATTTATGTTTTTAGTTTAGTTATTTTGAACAAAGTTTATTTCTTAACACATTCCATGTAATAATGGATTAAGTCAGTTTTCACTATGATTAATATATCCCACAATTCAGTTCAGGTACTATAAATATATTAACAAATATATTCCCAGATGTTGCCAGATAAAGATCTGTGAGATTTCAAAATAGTGTAGTCAGCTGTTATTGAACCTTGATCTTCTGAAATGTTAATTTGATTGTAGCTCAAATTGATGTTTTCTTATTTACCCCATTATTGCATGTGCATGCTCAATTCGTCGTGACCTTGCAACTCACAGCTCTTCTGTCCTCTCGCAACCAGACAAACTCTTCACTGTCTTTCCACCCTCTCTGTCTAACAAACAAGTGGCATTAAATACTGCTTCACAGAACGAGCTACTCCGACGAGACGATTAAATGTCCATAGTTATCTCTGACGATATAAACTGTCTCCACACTGATGTACACAACACACACTTAAAAACAACTTGAAAAGCTGTATTCTATTGCTGTCCCAACTGGCTTATATAAGCCAGGTGAATTACCGGCGAATTCTCTGAGAAAATACACCTTTATCAAGATTCTCGTAAATAAGTTGGTAGTCGAACGTTTCTCGGATACTCTAAACGCTCATTTTCGTCCTTTTTTCTGACTGTTCCATTGTCACCGGGCTACGTATTCATAAGCAGTGGTGTGAACCAGCTTGACTTTGAGCGTCTTTTGGACAGGTGGCCGGCGTCACATTGTGAAGGGCTGGATGAATTGGTTAATGCACGACATTTAGCAAATTAAATGAACTACCCCTTTTGTAGTGAAAGTGATTCATCCATTCATCTATTGCTCTAATTTATAAATACTCTATATCCAAATTTGAAGAAAATAAAATAACAAACCTACTTTTACTTCCTGTATTTCTTAACCTATAGATGGGCAGCATATTCACTGTTAACACTTCCTCTGTGTTCTAGTGATTATTATCCTGTATTCCCAACGCAGTCCTGCGTTTTGATTACCAGGATGCGCAGGGAATTTTATCTTGAATGAGAATAATTCCTTGTCCTTCACACCTCTGGAAGTACAATATGGAGGAGGGGCTGGAGGTGCTTCAGAGCAAACATTTTTAAATTCTAACCGTTATTTATGAAGTCAAAGTCCCCAGTATGGTATTGAGACTAAGAAGGAGTGACTGACTGACTGACTGACTGACTGACTGACTGACTGACTGACTGACTGACTGACTGACTGACTGACTGACTGACTGACTGACTGACTGACTGACTGACTGACTGACTGACTGACTGACTGACTGACTGACTGACTGACTGACTGACTGACTGACTGACTGACTGAAGTCAAAAGGTTTAAAGTCTAAAACACTCACAACTTATGTACTTAAAATATAGAAGCTAAAACACAAACGTAAAACAGTAAGCAGTTAAAACCTTAAAAAAATAATATTAAAACAGTTAAAATATGCAAAAGTAAGTGGCAAAGGAGTAAAATGTTAAAAACAAACAAACCAGAAAGTTGAACTTCAAGAATAACACACAAGTTAAACTTGTATGGTGAACACAATTTCGGCGACGAACCGCAGCACCTGCTCTACAGGTACCGGGTTGTTGCCTAGAAGGAACTGGTGGAGAGTAAGAAGGAAGTGAGCATAATGAGTATAATGGTATAACTTTTTTAACGAAATGCTATTACAAATTCAAGCAGCAGAAAGCAGCGAACTTTGACGCTGTTCTTCATTTACCACTATCATTAATGATATCATAATTATCTTTATTTAAAAAATTACTTGGATATTACCAAAATGTTTTATCAAAATAATGACGTATAGCTTCAATATATCAATAACTACAGTCGTAATTTGTTACAAGTTTATCAATTGAGTAGCTATAGGCAACTACAGAAATTATAGTTTCCCGGCACGATAAATAAATATAAATGTATACATAAGTATATGTCCGCTACAGTAAAAATGTATAATAAAACTTATAATTTATACTCCCTCTCCTCAATTCAGTTTCTTGTTTGTAGTTACTGCTTATTATAGTGCATTACATATTATACATGAATTATTCATTATCCTGTATACTGAAATCTCACTTACATCAAACATTTTTACCACAAGTATTATTTAACACTGTACAGAATGTAATTAAAACTTTCTATATTTATGACATTAACGTATCCCTTTCAATAATGTTTAATCACACATTGATTCCGTCTGCAACATGTAGTTTCATTTTACTGCAATGAAGTTGGCAGCATTTGAACCTACATTATGACACTATAACTCTACCAGTTTTAAGAGATATTAAAGCACGCAAGGTTTATGTTTCACTCAAGCCTGCTTTATAACCGATTGAATATATCTTCCTATGAAAGTGTATAAAATCTGTCGCTGTCACAGCTGTGTTTTGTGGAAAAGGTGCCTGCAGCTTTCATTGCAGACAGTGGAATATTGTTTAGTGGGATTAACTGCCACAGGCCGAAAGGAAATGAGATGCAGACTATTTAATGTCTTTATCTTATGCACTCTGCAGATTGTCGCTAGTTAGAAAATGCATTTTGATACAGCTATGCATTATACTTGCTAATTATTATATGGTGCTTTAGGGTTTGTCATTCACTGCAAGTAAAGTAAAAAACGTTTGAGAAAAACGTTTCGCTTCACCTATATTATACTAATTAATCATATGTTACAATGCAGAAGTAATGATTTTGAAAATAAACTAAAATACTACAACATTGCTTGAATAGTAATTCATAAAAATGCCATATAATTTTTTTTCACTCTTCCGATCTTTTCCAATTTTACTTAAAATTAATTTTGTAACAATCTGTCCTCCTTCTCCTCTAGTTGAATTAATCATATCACACCTTACTCAGTTTAAAACTAGCTGAAACCATATGTCAATTGTTTAAGTTGATTCTCTTTCTAATTTCTGCTGAAAGTTTGAGCAAGTTTGCTTATAAACTACATCGTATGGAATAGTTATTTATGATACAAGAGTTAAAAGGAACATTTTGGTGAGTACGTGTGAAACCTGCGAACAAAATAAAATCCTTTTAGCCCGTGCATCATACCTATTTTTTAGACAATGCTGAATATTTATAGGTATATTATATATATATATATGTAAATATACGTAATTGTTTTACCTTTTTTCATGGTCACGATAGTCATTGGACTGCGCTGTTCAGTTGTTGCCTTTCTTAGCACCAGTGTTACCAACACGATGACTATTACAAAATCACAACATTCTACACAAAGAAGGCAGTGGAAAAAATATGTTTATCTAGCGCCTGTCCAGAATCAGATGTGTGCAATTTCGTATTGGTTTCTTGATTTTTTAGATAACGATTCTAATTTCAGTCTCTCCGCTGCTAGTAAAACTTCAATAGGTTCAGTGCAGTCCATATTCACATTCAAATGACTCGCCATTTTATATAAGCATTGTATAACTGAGATTCGTGGCCTACTTGAATGAGGCCAACGTCACATTGTGTAAGAAACCAAAGTTGGCATTATCTTTTGAGCACTGAATGGAAGAATTTTGTAGTTTTAACACTGTCGTGAACTGCTTAAAGTCCGACTTTTACTACCAACTTTCTAAAAAAATTATAATGTACAAAAGTGCAAGAAAAATCTAACAAAGACATTGGAAGCAAGTACAGACTGTTACGCTGTGTGTTCATACGCATTTAATGGTCACGTGTTGAAGCATTAAAGGGCCCTAAAGGTAAAAGTCATAGTATGTAATTGAATCTAAAGGTTCTAAGTAATGCGTGTGAACATTCAGGCTGCTGCTATTGCATAGGCTGTGAAGTCCTCCCCATTCACTATGAATTTTGTATTTTTTGAGAATTCAAGATAGTTAATACTACGGTTTTAAGGCCTACTTCAAAAATAATTTTCTTAATTTTCTGTGCAGGTTCTTGAGTACACATCTTGAAACAAAATTATACTTCTAATTGATTCCTTAGTTGTGTCATCATTATTCTTATATTCTTATGCTTGTACAGCAGTTAGAAGCACAGCAAGCTACAGTTTTCTCTGCAATAATGTCAATAAATTAAATACATTTCCGCTTTACATCATTCTTTTTTAAATTGGAAGTGTTGAATCATTTTGTAAGACATTTCCAAATATTTTAGTCCGTCAAATGTTAATGTTATGTTGTTTTTACTTGTGGGAGTCAATAAATGAAACATTTAAATATTTAAAATACCATTCCAGTGCGAAAGTTTATTTTCCTTATGCCCTCCACACTGTTGAAGAAATTCAACTAGATAAGTTTATACACTGTTCAAAGACGCCTTTTCCTGCCCCTTGGATTATCACTTTCTGTAGTTTAAAATCCCTTATTAAACACTTATTCCAGCAAACCTACCTGTGTGTGCATGGATGCGAAGGTGTGTACGTGTGCGTGTGCGCGTGTGCGTGTGTGCGCGCGTGCGCGTATGTGTGTAGAAAAATCGATTAAATACCAAGCTTTGCATTTAAGTTCACTGTAATATATATAACACACACATTAATACAAAAATTTCATGGCACAAAACGAGTTATTCATTGTTATTGGTTTGAATTTTCCAGTACTATGACATTTTAAGCTTACCTCTGTAGTTAGGTAATAGCGTATCTACCAAACATTCAAGAAGTCCCGAGTTCGAA
This sequence comes from Tenodera sinensis, assembly GCA_030765045.1. Taxonomy (NCBI): domain Eukaryota; kingdom Metazoa; phylum Arthropoda; class Insecta; order Mantodea; family Mantidae; genus Tenodera; species Tenodera sinensis. The sequence continues at coordinate 46,413,224 of CM060969.1, forward strand.
TCTCGGTTACGGCAAGTTATCCGGATAATTTTGTTTCCCCCTGAGCTTCCCTCTTATCCTGAGAAAAGGAACGAATAACTTTAAGCTCTATGAAACTTGAGCCCATTTGAGCATCATTTCACCCATTCCGTGCATTCATCGTCTGATATGGCATTACGTTAGAGGACGATAATACAAAAAAAAAAAAAAAAAAAAAAAAAAAAAAAAAAAAAAAAAAAAAAAACGCTCTGTCATTTTTAAGCCATTCACTTTTTTCTGGCAATTTCATGGAATTTCAAACTCAGCATACAGTGTCCCGGTTGTTGTTGTTGTTATTATTATTGTTATTAGTATCATTATCATTAGTATTGTCACCGCGCCCGCCGTATCTAATTGCCGACAACCGCAGTGTCACCCATCGCATTATTGTCGGCACTACCGCAAAGGAGCCGAAGGAAAGAGACGGAGAATGGCCGCATTGTTGGGGCGCTTGCCGAAAGAGAGAAAGTGATAGAGGCTTCTAGAACTGTCTGCTTTGTGTTTCACCGCTAAATAAGTGAACGTTCCGGAAGCTTCCAGAATAGTGCCTGGGAGATATAAATAGCGGTAAAGTGTGAGAAGAGTCAGTCAGACGTACGTGAAGCGTTGAGTAGTGCCGACGGAGAACAGTCAGACGTATGTGAAGGCTGAGTAGTCGTGCCGACGGAGACGGACAGACGATGTGGAGAGTTGTGCCGACGGAGAAGAGTTAGTTCCTTGTGTTACGAATTCGGAGTCGTGCTGTTGGAGAATCGGAAAAGACTTTCTTGCTGTTGCAACGAGTGTACAAAGTTACTGTTTACGGAAATAAAAGTGTTTCTTTATCTCGACTACATCTGTCTACTTTACTTCACACTCCACAACCAAAAAGTCACACTGGTGTCAGAAGTGGGATCCGTCGAATTGCTTCTAGTTTCATTACATCGTCAGAAGTTGCAACGTTAGAACCAAGATGGAGGGAGATTCGGAAACCAGGATGATGGCAATGATGAAAGAATTATTTGCCAAAATGGAAACGTCATACGACAACCTCGTTGCCAAAGTGAAGACGGCAAACGACAACCTCTTTGCCGAGCTGAAAGAAGAAATAAAGACGAGACACAACCTCGCTGCCGAGCTGAAAGAGATGAAGACGGCAAACGCCAACCTCGTTGCCAAAATGAAGACGAGAAACGACAACCTCGCTGCCGAGCTGAAAGAGATGAAGACGGAGCTATCGGCGAAAATTGACGGCGAACTGATTGGCGTGACGGAAGACGTGAAAGAACTCGGCGAAAAGGTGGAAGACCTCTGCCAGCACGTGGACGTCGTGGAGGACGACGGGGAACGTCTTGGCGCCCTGGTAGTAAGAGTTGACGAGAGCGTTAAAGTACTGGATGCCAGGGGCAGACGGAATAGCGCGGAGCCGGAGAGGGAGCACCTAGTGGCCGAGGCGACAGTCGCGCCCGTTTCGGATGATATGAGGGAAGACCTGGAACAACTCGGCGAACTGATTGGCGTGAGGGAAGACCTGGAACAACTCGGCGAACTGATTGGCGTGAGGGAAGACGTGGAACAACTCGGCGAACTGATTGGCGTGACGGAAGACGTGGAACAACTCGGCGAACTAATTGGCGTGACGGAAGACGTGGAACAACTCGGCGAACTGATTAGCGTGACGGAAGACGTGGAACAACTCGGCGAACTGATTGGCGTGACGGAAGACGTGGAACAACTCGGCGAACTGATTGGCGTGACGGAAGACGTGGAAGAACTCGGCGAAAAGGTGGAAGACCTCTGCCAGCATGTGGACGTCGTGGAGGACGACGGGGAACGTCTTGGCGCCCTGGTAGTAAGAGTTGACGAGAGCGTCAAAGTACTGGATGCCAGGGGCAGACGGAATAGCGCGGACCCGGGGAGGAAGCACCTAGTGGCCGAGGCGACAGTTGCGCCCGTTTCAGATAACGAAAGTGTACGTCTCGGGGAAGACAAAGGGGCAGTTCAGGGACGTCGTCGGGGATCCTCTGGAGGAGTGTGTCGGGTACGTAACCAACCAGGATACGACGTGGAGGACGATCAGCAGGGAAGCGCACAAGCAAACGAGCATCACGCGAGAACCGACTTGGCATGTGACATGGGGGGACCGTCGGAGCCATCCAATCACCTGACGCATAGTGCCGTGAACGGAAGAAGGGTGGACATCATCGTGGACGGCAGGATACAGGAGAGGCCGTGTCGAGCACGAGTGAACACGAGTGCAGCGGTGGACGCGACTCGCGCGGATGTGGTGGGGTTTGTTGCCGGACCCATCGGAAGCAAGGTGGCTGCGAAGGTGCGCCAGAGAGGTCGGCGGACACGGTACCCAATGAGCCGTTTCCAAGTGCGCAGGATGGCACGTCAACACACCAGGAAGAAGGGCAACTGGACGAGGGCCCGCCAAGACCGGCGGTACTGTTGCAGAATTTCGAAGCAGGATGGCATACGTCGTCCTACCCGGACCAAGGGACACTATCCAACAGCGATACCTAGGATCGTGCCTCCTGGAGAAGAGGTTCGATGGGTTAGTCCACCGGGGCGCAAGGGAGATGCCGCAGTGATAGTGCTGGTCGGGACGACCAGCTCTGAGGAGGGAGCAGTGTCACCGCGCCCGCCGTATCTAATTGCCGACAACCGCAGTGTCACCCATCGCATTATTGTCGGCACTACCGCAAAGGAGCCGAAGGAAAGAGACGGAGAATGGCCGCATTGTTGGGGCGCTTGCCGAAAGAGAGAAAGTGATAGAGGCTTCTAGAACTGTCTGCTTTGTGTTTCACCGCTAAATAAGTGAACGTTCCGGAAGCTTCCAGAATAGTGCCTGGGAGATATAAATAGCGGTAAAGTGTGAGAAGAGTCAGTCAGACGTACGTGAAGCGTTGAGTAGTGCCGACGGAGAACAGTCAGACGTATGTGAAGGCTGAGTAGTCGTGCCGACGGAGACGGACAGACGATGTGGAGAGTTGTGCCGACGGAGAAGAGTTAGTTCCTTGTGTTACGAATTCGGAGTCGTGCTGTTGGAGAATCGGAAAAGACTTTCTTGCTGTTGCAACGAGTATACAAAGTTACTGTTTACGGAAATAAAAGTGTTTCTTTATCTCGACTACATCTGTCTACTTTACTTCACACTCCACAACCAAAAAGTCACAGTATTATTATTGTTACTATTGTTATTATTAGCATTTATTAGCTATACATGTCAGTACCAACCTAAACCCTATATTTCTTATATGCACCACTTTTTACTTTCTCTACTACGTATAGGAAAGTAGAGGAAGTATTGTATTCCACCCAAAAATTCGAAATTGAGATTTCATCGGAAATGTATGTTTTGAGACCCCCCTGCATCCAAAAGAAGGCATTTTTAGAAAAAGGTCCGTGTGTATTTCTCTACCTAAGTTTAATAGCTTTCAAGGATGCGACATGAAGATTCTGTTCCACCCTAAATTACCCTTTACATGGAAAATGTTTCAAACATTTTGATTTTCTTGATAATGGCTTTAACGATTTTGATTAAAATAACATTATGTTTGAGATATTTTTAGGACAAATGAAATGTGTTTCTTGAATTTTCTGGCTATAACCCATGTAGTCCTATTTATTCTGGTATAATTGGTAAATCGTAAGAGATAGACCAAGTCTTACTGTACAAAATATGTAGATCTTGCTAAAATACACAATTTATGTATATATAATTTTATATTATTTTTTAATTTATATTTTTATTTCTTTGTTAGACTGAACCATTACGCAGACGTTCCTTGTTTTTTGTGTGAGTTTTGGAGAACATATCTGTAAAATGGAACATTGTTATTCATTGTTTTATATGCTAAGCGTGCAAAGAGAACGGATTTGAAAGCTTTAAAAGATTTGACTATCACTCAAAGTATACTGTACTGCCATATTCTCTGTGTACCTACAAGAACATAAACAGTAAGATAATTTCTGCAAATGTTGATCTCAGCTAACACAAAGAAGATGTAGGAATAAGAGTTTGTAAGAATGCTTAGTACAAGGGTAGAGAAAGTCATGCGAATGCAACACATCAGAGTGTTGAGCTCCTTTTACATGTGTGTAAGCAATAGATATTTGTTACTGGTACACTTTCGAAGGATTAAGCCCTTGTCCAGGTATTTAAGTTGTTCCAGTTTACATATTTGGGAATGAAAGCGATTCAAGGGAGTTCAATACTATGCGTTTTTTTTTTTTCTCTTTAATGTCCATTCATTATAATAACGAAAACACTACCTTAAATTTATTCACCTCTCTCCTTGTTCTCGCCATGAACAAACACACAAACTACCGCATGCAGGAGAGAAACAGCGCTGAAGCGATTGGTTCGGTAGTTAAATTTTACCACTTTGACCCTGCATGTCATTTCTTAAACGAGCGTTTATGTTTTTTTTTTCTGTGTACGTATGTGTTGCCCAAGATACTTTTGTTGCGGCTTCCCCTTTTCCGTCCGTATTTAAGACCAAGTAGGTATTTTCAGCTAACAGGGTATTCACTACATTGACAAGTCATTGTGTTCCTTTAAAAGAAAAACTGCAAGTAGGTATAATATAAAATGAAATGAGCTCATTAGATCCCTCAAGGGCAATGACCTGTTATTTCCCTAGGGGTAGCTCAGTTATTACTCACAGGAAACCAGTCTGCATGAGTTAAAGCGATTTGTCTCTTTAGAGTTCCTGTCTTTAGAATGAGTTTTAGGGTTTTCGTTTTGCTCCTTATTTAATTGCCTATGTATCACATTTGCTAGCTCTAATGTAATATAATCTATTTACGGTGGTAGGATAATACTAGTCTGTTTATGTTTAGAAAAACTTATAGTCAGCTACTTCATTTATTTCTACTGCTGGCTTTGAAGCCACTTTTGGGCTTTCGCCTCCCTCAATTTTTGCCTCCATTCTTCTCTGTCGTCTGCTTTCTGCCTCCTCCCATCACATCCTCCCATCGATTTTTTGGTTTCCCTTTAGATCTTGTAGAATTTACCGTTCAAAAGTTCTTTTGGGATTCGTCTAGCTACCATCCTTTGGACATGTCCTGCCCGTCTTAGTCGTCTTGTCTTGATTTCTTGTACAATGTTAATATCTGTGTAATTCTTTGACACCTCTTTCGCCGTATTTCATTCACCTTAATTGCTCCACATATTCTTCTATTTGCCTTTGAAATATTAGTAGTTTTTCTTCCATGGTTTGGGTCATTGTCCAGGTCTCACTATTGCGCATTAGTATTGGTTTGATGACTGGTTTGTGTAATCTTATTTTTGTTGTAGGAAATATATTGTTCTTTAACATGTTTTCTGAAGGGAGAAACGCCCTTTACTTGCTGCTGCTATTCCGACTTTATTTCTTCATTTTCATCGCTCTGATTATTTATGTGTGTTTCCAAATATCTGAAGCTATTCACTATTTCCAGCTGATGTTCTCTGATACTAATGTTCCCTCTTCTAGTGCTAAATTATTACAATTATAAGTTTGAGTATTCAGCGCAGGCTCTTTGCCTGTCATATCCAATTACATATGATTTATAACAAGTTCTTAAAAATATAAAACATCCATTACATAATATCATACCAAATAATCTTAATTATTACTATCCTTAACCCTAGTTAGCTAGTCGGACCCTATTAAAGTCAAATTGAAATACCTGTTATCGTCTAACCTAAATCTAAGTTTCGTATTTTTCAACTGAACACGTCCATTTCCACCTAACTGTCCACAAAAGCTCTCCTAATTTAGGTATTTTCTTCCAGTCTATTTCTAATTAGAATTTTCTTACTCCTAAATAACCATTTCCTGCTTATTGAATCTTTCTTATAAATGTTTGGGCTTTTACAGTGAAATGTAATATGAATTTCCTCCTTCTTCTCCCCAAAAATTGGGCATATTCCCGGAATAACATCCCCTCTGACTCCCCTTAGTTTCCAGATTCCTAATCTAAACCAAGCTAACCCTTGTCTTTCATTTTTTGAACAAGCTGACGAGTACAATACTAGTCTTAGCACTATTAGAGTATTTAGTTCTTGGATTGTCCCACATCCGCAGTCATCTTATGCTATTATGTTATGACTTCTTAATTTTCATCAAGTTCTCTCCATGTATTCCTGTTTCTGGCAATGGTATAACAATGTCTTACTACACATTCACTGAAAGTATCGGTCATCTGCGTTTTGGTCTGCCTTTTTGCAATTACGCTCGCGTGTGTCCATCTATCCTCGTTGTCTTACCTTGTATCTACTACTCGGTATTCACTTCGTCTGCATGTCCTTTGTTGCTGCCATTCTCTGCAGAGTCACGTTGGAAATCTTGTTTTCGATGGAGTTCTCTAGCTTTTTCTCTAGAATGCCCAGATGAGTTTTACGTGTTTACTTATGAGGGACCACGTTTGGCATCCGTAAAGTAGCGCTGGGTGGATGCAGGTTTTTATTGCTTCCAGTTTTGACGTCTGTTAGTGATTGATCCAACAGGACAAACTTTAGCAACCAGAAGTATTTCCATGCATATAAGACTTGTTTCTTTATTTCCTTTTCCCCTGTGTCCTTGATGGGTACGAGTTTTACCTGGTATGTGCATTCGGACGTGTATGTTAGGTGCTGCAATTGACTAGTACAGAGGCTTCTGGAGGGTTCATCACTATCCATGTATTAAAGTTGTGCATAATGAGGCCCACTCTTCTGTGGTCGATGAGCTCTTGTATAATTTTTTGCAGTGCCTATGATATGGACACCAATACGTCGTCTGCGAACCTCAGGTCTATAGTCTGATCCATTGATGTTTATCCTAGCATTTGGATTAAGAAATATGTCTTCCAGGAATATTTTTAGGGACGTAATATGTGAACTTCCACCTATGTATGTATTTAGGCTTTTACGGCCGGTGTCTTGATTGTTCCAAATGTTTAGTTCTTCCGGGCTTGTAGGCCGTGGTCTAAAAGGCATGGTAGATACCAACGTTTCGCCAAGTACTGCGCTTGGCATCATCAGGGTAACACGATCCTCCATCTGCACTGGTCAGAGTTAGAATGTTCTAAATGTTCTACCTCTGACCAGTGCAGATGGAGGATCGTGTTACCCTGATGATGCCAAGCGCAGTACTTGGCGAAACGTTGGTATCTACCATGCCTTTTAGACCACGGCCTACAAGCCCGGAAGAACTAAACATTTGGAATAATCATTCCACCTATGTCTTTACTTTGGCAAAGCTTTAGTTGTAGACTTTTCGAGAATCCAAATGTGTAAGGGCCTGGAGTATATTGCATGGCGCAATGGAAATAAGGAATTGTTATAGTCTATGAAGCCTTATACTATCTGGAATTCCAGTGCTTTCTCATGCATGGTTGACGGTTGGAGGATGGCGTGGTGTACCAAAATGTGAACGGAAGCCCGCTTACTCTCGTGGTTGACATTTATCTGTTTTCCTTGTTAATCGTCGTGTTAAGATACCTGTAAATAATTTATAGAGATTAAACAAGTGGTTGATTGGTTTGTAATTGTTCTCGTTGTCTTTGTTATCTTTTATGTGGGGAAGGAAGATCGTATTCATCTTCCATTGCTCTAGCACTCCTCTTTGTGTATGATATGGTTGAAGATGCTAGTGATTATCGGATTTAAGGAATGTGCCACCAGTTTCAAAATTCCACTATAATTGCTGTCTCTGCCTGGATTTGTTCCATACTTAAGTTTAGCGATTACTGTTCTTATTTACTGTGAATTTTGGGAGGGACGGAGTCCGTGGAGTATTTAACATTGGCGTCTATGCGTAGACTGTTTTAGCATATTGTAACTTTTGGTTGTGGGTGTAAAGTAAATACGACAGATGTAGTCGAGATAAACACTTTTATTTCCGTAAACAGTAACTTTGTACACTCGTTGCAACAACTAGAAAGTCTTTTCCGATTCTCCAACAGCACGACTCCGAATTCGTAACACAAAGAACTAACTCTTCTCCGTCGGCACAACGCTTCACATCGTCTGTCCGTCTCCGTCGGCACGACTACTCAACGCTCACATACGTCTGACTGTTCTCCGTCGGCACTACTCAACGCTTCACATACGTCTGTCCTCTCCGTCGGCACGACTACTCAACCTTCACATACGTCTGACTGTTCTCCGTCGGCACTACTCAACGCTTCACATACGTCTGTCCTCTCCGTCGGCACGACTACTCAACCTTCACATACGTCTGACTGTTCTCCGTCGGCACTACTCAACGCTTCACATACGTCTGTCCTCTCCGTCGGCACGACTACTCAACCTTCACATACGTCTGACTGTTCTCCGTCGGCACTACTCAACGCTTCACATACGTCTGACTGTTCTCCGTCGGCACTACTCAACGCTTCACATACGTCTGACTCCTCTTCTCACACTTTACCGCTATTTATATCTCCCCGGCACTATTCTGGAAGCTTCAGGAACGTTCACTTATTTTGCGGTGAAATACAAAGCAGATATTTCTAGAGGCCTCTATCACTTTCTCTCTTTCGGCAAGCGCCCCAACAATGCGGCCATTCTCTGTCTCTTTCCTTCGGCTCCTTTGCGGTAGTGCCGACAATAATGCGATGGGTGACACTGCTGCTGTCGGCAATTAGATGCGGCGGGCGCGGTGACAATATTGAAGGCTGCTCGTATACAGGGATCATATTTTGTATGAGCTTTCCTTTTTAGTTGTAGGTTCTGCTACTAGGTTACTGGTCTCTAGATTCATTGCTTGCCTCTTTTACAGCCTCTCCTGGCTTTCCTTATTGATTTACTTGATCGTAGGATTTCTCTTGTTAATGTTGTACGGCGTTCCCTACGTATTGCATATTACGTATTGGTTAACTTGCCTATTTAGTGTATGTTCCCTTGTTCTCTTCTCTTTATCAGCTGTTCCCTGAGTTGTATTAGCTGTAAAGTGTTCTGGAATAGCTTATTTTAACTATTACTGGAAACCTATTTTTTGTTGATTGCCTATAGAAAAACTTTTCTCCGGCGTTTAATACTTTCCTTGTATGTCTTGACGTAGAACTCTCCCTGGTCTAATTTTATTTCGAGCTGAAAGCGAATTCTCCTCATTGCAACAAAGTTTGCATCCTTTCATCTTTTATCTCACATATTCCCCTCTTTTACAGGATTATTGTTGGTCGCGCCATTCTGTTGTCTGTACTGAACTGCACTAGTCGACATCCTTTACGAACTCGTGTCTGTCGCTAAGAGCTATTTCATTTTTGGTGTTACTGTCGGGTGATCGCCATGTCCATTAGTTGGTTTCTTTTTAAGGAAGCATTAGGTAGTTACGTGTTGCACTCTGTATTTGCATTTGTATTAGCATTTCTCCTCTTCCGTTTCTTTTCATAGCCGCATGATCCAGGTGGAATTTTGTCCACATGTCTGCTGTTATAGTGTCTCAGTATCAAGTTGACTGAGGATCTGGTGTGAATTATTTTTAATGGACATGCAGCATACTTAAGACTTCTCACTTACAATAATAATAATAATAATAATAATAATAATAATAATAATAATAATAATAATAATAATAATAATAATAATAATAATAATAATAATAATAATAATAATAATAATAATAATAATAATAATAATAATAATAATAATAATAATAATAATAATAATAATAATAATAATAATAATAATAATAATAATAATAATAATAATAATAATAATAATAATAATAATAATAATAATAATAATAATAATAACGACAACGACGACGATGACGATGATCTCTAGGGCATCTCCCCTAATGGTACCCTTGTCACCCGGTCTACGTCCTCCAGCCACAACCAAGGCCACGAAGGAGTGGAGGATTGTGGTGGCAGGGATCAACGTGCTGACTCCCCAGACCGTAAGACGACTACTTGACTTTTAGGTAAGCTATCATTAGGGATTGAACGCGGACCTCCTTTGCCAGAGGTAGGCGCTCTATTATTGCGCTATGGGGAGGTCTCGCTTTCAAACATAAGAGGCAAAAATGACTTCTTTGAATAACAAAGATTACCTAGTGAGTATATACATATACCAAGTGAATCAGCCACCCCTAAGTGAGTGTCCGCTGAATGCGCCTCACATTCAAGGGATTCCAAGTTGGAATCTCGGTTAGGGCGAGTTATCTGGATAAGGTTTCTTTTTTTCCAAAATTTTAATTATCCTGAGAAGATGAATGTAGAGACCTCGAGCTCATTTGAGCACCATTTAACTAATTTCATTCATTCATTATACTGCATGACATTACGTGAAAGAAGTTAATATATAAAAAAGTCTCCAAATGTTTGCATAGCGCAAATTCTAGGTTTATGTAATAGTCATATGTGAAAGAATTGCAGCTTTTGCAAAATACACCTTCATAACTAGAATTAAGATAAACTTAAGGGGAGGTAGAATGGAAGTGTTCTATTACTGTATTTTTTCAACGAAGTATTTTCAAATTTTATCAAACAAATTTGAACCTTGTAAATAAAACGGTATTAAAGCTAATAGAATTTTAATATTTTTTAATTTCTGGACAGTGATAAGTTCTGTTTTGTAATACGTATACTTGAATTTTACATATATTTAAGCTTTTAAATGTTTATTTCAGCAAAATGCCAACTTAAACATGATATCAGCATGTAATAAGTAAATCAACAAGCACAAATGTAATATATATTTCTCTGTTGTAGGGAATTGGAAAGATGCTGACCTCACAACAACGTATAACGTGAGTTGTATACTCCAAGGGCTGTTCTTTGCTGATATCCAAGAATGATTACCGCGCAGAACCGCCAATGCGAACAAACGTCAGAACAACTTACAAGGAACGAGGGATAATTCCAATTCCTTTTTCCAATGGGACACATTCTAGATGGTCGTCAATGTCACAAGAACTTGTGGAGACCGTACAACGGGCAATCTAGCAGAGGTCAAATGAGTTTGCACGTCGTCTCACACGGGAACGATATTCCAAACTCCATGTGTAGCAAATCTTAAATGTTTTCATGAGTAATTGGCTTATATCCAAGTGCTCCATCATCTTGAACCTGAGGAACACGCTACTAGCATGACAATACGTGTCAATCTCTATCAGGCAGTGAACAATGAACAAATAATTTTCGGAAAAGTTGTTCAGATACTTGTCATGAGTCCATGTTTCTCGCCTATGATCTCATCGTTCACCACATTCTCTCGAATATGGGCTGATGAACAAACACATAGGGTCATAGAATAGGTAAGAAACACTTCAAAGGTAAATGTGTGGTTAGGATTCACCCAACATCGCATTTGTGGACTATCTTTGGTGAAACATCCTGCCTAGACACATCGAATAATCTCTGAACCCCATTTTTTTCTCTGTAACATTCTAGATGATGTGATATTCCGAAAAAACTGCATCACAATACAGTTTGTGCATATTATGCGGAATATTCCCCGCACGCTGGTTTGGGATACCTCAATGGGGCCCTTGGACATCTTTTCATGGTGCCACGTCAAGAATGTGGTATACAAGTTTAGGGATGTGTGGCACTTGCATGAATGCATTGTGGTAGCAGATACCACTACATCAGGATATGCCAGAGTATATACCTACTCTTCATAGCACATATATACTTTTTGTCGTATACATTTCACATCTTTAAGCAGTTTAATCGAGGAATGGTAGGTTACATGTGTCACACTATACATTTACAGTGGACAAGGATGCTGTGTAAAATCTAATGTTTATAAGTAGACAGATTCCAGATTTTAATTCTTTAAAAAAAAAAAAATTCGAGGGTTTACCAAAAATGATCGTTACGCTAAAATTTCTAGGTCCTTCCCTACAGATGTAATACTAAAAATCATTATTATTAAAATAATAATGCTGTGGATAAATGTTACACAGATACATTTATTTTGGTATATTCTTATTAAAATTTCATGATTACATCGTATGCCTATATCTTAGAACTAATGCTACATTGCAGATACGTTTCAATTTTATGTATAGATATTGAGACTATTACAGTAGTAGCTTAAAACTGCATCTTAAGCAGCATTTTAAATGCTGCAATATCTAAAAATGTACCTACAACAAAGAAAAGATACGTTTGAAGTGGGACATGTTATTTTATGGTAGGAAGTGTTTAGTTGTCTATTGCCAGTTTAATTGAACATATACTGACTGCAGTTATGTGAAGTACATGGTTGATCAATTAGCATAATAAAAGTAAAATAATTGTTTTTACCTGAAGAAACATTAAAGTTATCTGTATAATTGATTTCAAATACACCTACTATTCCAGCAGGGCAGCATACTATGAATTTTTGAAAACATTTACATAAAAACTGTAAGATTTACAATTTTCACCTTTTGGTAATTTCTGGACTACGAACTGAGAACGCATTTTTGTATCACGGTGGTCCTTTTCCTACGTCTAAATATAAATGTCACTGCAAACATTTTATTCCCTTCAGAGACCATTGAATGCACCTTGTTATTTTCGAAGACCATTGCTCAATCTCTTTGGATTAAAACGTCATAAATTACTGCAGAGAGTGTAAACGCCATTCGTGAATTTTTGTACCTTTTTATATCTGCAGCTAAATGAAAGGTTACCGACAGTTTTAAAGATTTAGTCAGGTGGAACTGTCTTGCGGAGGATTAATTTGCATTATAATAAGGTAAAGTGACAACTCCTGATGGGGAAGCTTCCCAATGAAGTGGAAAACAGGTTCCTACACGCATTCAACTTTTTTCTCATTCCCCGAAAGGTGGGGCAAAGAAATGAGGTGACAAGAAGAAAATTTATAGTACCTACACGAAGGGAGGTTTTCATTCTGCTTTTACTTTTTTCTGTGGGAGGGCAGAGAAACAAGAAGATATTTTTCTATCTTGACATGTGAGAGCCAAGGGTGTTCTCTTATTGGTTGTTCAAGTTCGTCACTGGGTTGGTGGCCCCGCAGGTATCTTCCAAAAGTGTCTGTATGGCCGCGGGAGATAACTAGCACCATCTATGAGTACCCTCCTAAACTTCTAGTAGTGGCGCTTTTCGGTGGAAATCGATGAACCGTGATGACACGCACACTGTTTGTTCTTTGTTTCGATAGTAAAGGCGCCCTTGTTTAAATTGCTTATTGTATAGCAATGTTTCCCGCAATGCGCACTGTATATGTACACAATTCAAATTATCTAACTACGTAGGTAGTTGGAACGTATATGTTTAGGGTTTCAATTGCAATTGATTTAATTTTCTTCGTTTCCTTTTACGTATTTCGCTAAGAAGTTATTTGACGCCGCACTTATACGATAAGCGATAGTTGTTTTACTTCCCTTGTTTATTTTCTCTACCACATACATAATAGGCAGAGAAGGTAAGTGATGCCGAGAGTTCACTGGGAACAAATATCTTGAGGTCCTCTGTATCCAAAAAGGCATTTTTAGAAAAAGAGCCTAAATGTATTATGCATAACTCAAAAAAGAAAACTGAATTAAATACAAAAATTGGAATCTAGGTCCAGAATCTTCCAAGGATGCGACACAAAATTTTAAGAAACTCCACCACCTTAAATTATCCTTTACAAGGAAAAGTTTCAACGGCTTTGAATTTTTCAAAATTGCCTCTATGATTTTGACCAACATATCAAATTATGTTTAAATTGTTTTATGACCAATGAAATGTATGTCATTAAATGTATGTCTTGAAATTTCTGAGTGTGACTTCTGAAATCCTCTTCTTTCTGCACGACGTTTGCATAATTGGTAAATGAAAGAGATATGTAGATGTAGTTCCAAGATATTTTATGACCAATAAAATGTATGTCTTGAAATTTTTGAGTATGGCTTTTGAAGTTCTCTTTCTTCTGAAAGATGTTTACATAATTAGTAAACCGTGAAAGAGATCTACAGAAAAAATGTAGATCTAGTACTAAGTTATTTTATGACCAATGAAACAGATATCTTGAAATTTCCGAGTGTGGGTTCCGAAGTGTCTTCCTTCTGGATAATGTATGCATAATTGGTAAACCATGAAAGACATCTACAGAAAAAGTGTAGATTTAGTACTGAGTTATTTTATGGCCAATGAAATGTATGTCTTGAAATTTCTGGGAATGACTTCTGAAGTTCTGCACAAAAAGTAGATCTGGTTCAAGTACACAATTTATGTTAAATACTCTTTTTTGTAGATATAACCATTTTCGATATATTCCTTGTTAATGGTTGGATTTTTTAAATATCACTATTTTTCTCAAATAGGAAAGTCGTTATTCATTTTCATATTACCTGGCCATGCAAAGAGAAAAGAGTGTCAAAGTGATCACTGATCATATGTACCAGCTCTTTAAAAATTTGACTATCACTTAAAGTGAAGTATTCCCATATTCCACATTCCCACGTTCGTATTATTGTCCCTGCCTATGTTTCTATTTTGTTCTGTCCTATTTTATATCAGTTATAAAATTGTAGTTCATTGTTTTTGTTATGTTCTGTATTTTGTGTAGGTTAGATAGATAGTTATACTTATTTTACTTTATAAATTCTGCAAAAGATATTGTATTGGGTTAATTAATGTATAAAGGGAATAATAAAGAAGAATATAAGAATAATATCAGCGGATACTGTGTCCTGGTATAGACTCCAGATGCCAAGATTATAGTCATGCAGATTTTACTTTTGTTTTTATTTGTTCGTTTTTTATTTTATATTCCTCTTGCACCTACAAGAAAATTAGTAGTAAGGTAATTTCTGTAAGTGTTAGATTAACATGAAGTAAATAGAGGAATCAGTGTTTGTAAGAATAGTCTGTATAAGAGTAGAAAGATGATAAGACATCACATATGTTTTTCATTATTTTGAGGGTTTTTTTTTTTTTTTTTTTTTTTTTTTTTTTTTTTTTTTTTTTTTTTTTTTTCCTTCATTACAACCCTTGCTCCTACACGCACAAATATATTTTTGTTTCCCTTCTTACACTTCACTCTTTAGAAACCTGAACATCATACGCTGTTCTTTTCACTGTTTTTCCTTTTTATATTAATCAATTGCATTGGCAGTACCGAAAAATTACATACAAATGCTAAACTTCGCTCTATCTTCAGTCACTTAGTTTAAACTAATTTCGCAGAAGTGGTAATTAAGTCCATTACCTTCCAACGATGCCACAAGAGACTAAGAACATTTTCGTACCCCAAGCTACACTTTACATGGAACATCCTTGGAGATATTTATTTTTTAAAAATGGCCAACGATTGCATTACCACGTATTAAAGAGATTTAAAGGAAAAATAATATGTATGTCTTCAATTCCTTGGAAATGGCCGTAAATCTTGTTCTTTCGATATAATCTTGTATTTAAGGGATCTTATGTTCGAGTAAGTGATAAACGAAATGTAACAACAAAAATGTTCATTCCTTTAAAACACACAATTTATTTAAAATAATCTTTTTGTAGCATAAAATATTTCCAAGATATTAATCATCACTGGTTCTAAAGAAAAATTCCCATCTCAAACCAAGTTTTGAATACGGTAACTTCTGGATCTGAAGTTCCGTAATTTCAGATCCATGCTAACCACCACACCAGCGCTGAGGCAACTGGTAGTCTCTGAGCGCAGCCCGCTCACGACCTTGCGCTGATAATTATGTTCAGCAGGTTAGAACAGTGAAGATTGCTCATCACGTAAGCCTTCACCAGATCAAGAGGCAGTCAAAATGGGTTTGCTGAGAAACGTTTGAAGGAAAATAAGTAGTAACAAGAGGATCCTTTGTTCACTTTCCAATAAGCAATTTAAATTATTAATGAAGTTTATTATTAATTAAATTTAATGAACGTGTTCTTCGGGAAGGATTTAATCATAAGCAAGTTGGATTTGATGATCCAACCTATTATTAATAAATTTCAGTTATCCATACCATCAATATTATTTCCAACTCTGAAGGATATCAGTTTGTTTTAACTTAACATCTTAATCATCGACAAAATTAAAGAAATTATAATCAATAAACCTCAGCTTAATTATTGTAGTGTCCTAGGCAATTCCCTAATATTATTCGCGCTAACATTTTAGATGTCGCTGTTGTTAACATTATTAGACCGACCTGCCCGATGATGGGATGGCAATTAAGAAAATCAGTAGCTGTATACGGTAACGGAAAAACATGTGCACGGTGTCTACAACTCATAATCAGTTAAGCCATAAACAGAAGTTCTAGACGGTTTTGGAGCAACATGGACAGGATATTAAAACTCCCAAAGGTCAAAAGACAGGTCATTGCATAAGGAGGGAGGAGGCTGGGCGTTTCTGTGTTCGGCTTTAATCTCTATGTTTGACCCCATAAATTAAGGCTCCTGACGTTTCCAAATGTCGGCATTGCCTCCAAATGTCACGACTTCTTCCGCTAACAAGGTAAGTGCTTAATTCACCAGTGCTCGAATATAATTAAAATTGGGTTCTGGGCTGCTTGAAGGTCATAATTTGTTTTGTATTCTTAGTTAAACCGTTCTCCCAAAAACCTTTGACGTGTCTCCTCTCAATATTCAAGAAGGATTTTCCATGGGGTCGGTTGTGGGGGTGTATACACACTTTGAAACGTTATTTCTCAACAACGAAATATGGCAGAAGTACTAAGGTTTTGTCTTATCTCTTACGGTTTACGAGTTATTCAAAAATCATCCAGAGTAAACAGGACTATGCACATAGGCTATAGCCAGCAAATTCAAAATATATATTTCATTTGTCATACAAATATCTTAAACATATGACATTTTAATCAAAATCGTTGCAGCCATTTTCAAGAAAATCAAAATGTTCCATATTAAGGGTAATTTATGGTGAAGCTATTTTCTTCAAAATATTCGTGTTGCACACTTTAAAGGCATTAAACTTAAATACAAACTTTGATTTTTAACCAACTTTTCGTTTTTCAGTTATGCTGTCCACAGACTGACAGACACACACACACACGGACCCTTTCCTAAATTTTTCTTTTTTTTATTCAGGGGGGTCTCAAAACATATATTTCCGGTGAAATCTCGTCATCGAATTTTTGGGTGGAATATAATACTTCCTTCTACTTACCAGTAGAGAAAGTAAAAATTGTATTTCTAACTGACTACTTTGCTGAGAAACAGTTACAAAATATGTATAATAAATTTGGGACACTATATTTCGTCAGTTAAATACCTATTTAACTACATCTAGCTTTAAGTCATTGTGTTGAGAATTATTATTTCAACTTGAGCGTATTTTTGGAAGGTAAGGTAGTTAATACTATTCCAATAAATGCTAGTAGTGAACTTTCGCTGTTTTATTTTACTTAATTATAAATGGAACAATAAAAAAATAAGTAACTTATTATGAAATCAAACTGTGTAGTAACAAACACAATTCTGTTACACATGTTTTGCGATGATTAATTTCTGAAGGCAAAGTTAGTTGCATAAATATCCCATTTTTACACAATAATAATACAGTTACAATGCATAATACATACACAGTTGTTTGAATTGTGTTTATCCTTCCATTGATTTCTATTTTGGTCATTTTTTGCTAGGGTTACAAGATGTATTTTCAATTGCTTCAGTATGCACGCAATGGTAGGGTTGTCAGCTCTAGCTAAATAAGAATGCAATACTTAGAAATGTATTAATTATTTTTTATTTCCCTTGAACGAATGGCTCAAAATAATTTTACTCACTTCCGCCATAATGTGTTATTCTCATTAGAAATTAGAGGCTTCTTTACTCATTTATGAATTATCTACGGAGCAGTTATGTTTTTCAGTGTAGTCTTTGTTTACTTAAGGCTAGGACTCCACTGGTAATTTTACTGCAACATTAAAATGCCAGCAAGTTAGGATCATACTAACGAGAATAGGCCGAGTTCCGTTTCCTTACAGTAATTTAGTGACCCAGCCCTTGCTCCCCGACTCTGTGACTGCCTTGAACACCACGTGCTTACATCTTTTTCGCTGTTTTTACTGTAATTTTACTTTCTTTACCACGTAGGTACGTATTAGGTAGAGAAGTTTTGCATTCCACCCAAAAATTCGATACCAAGATTTCAATGGACATATGTCATGAGGCTCCTTTTTAGAAAAAAAAAAAATGCCGCGCGTGCGCGCATGTGTGTGTTAACAGCTTAACTCAAAAACGAAAATTTGGTTACATGCAAACTTCGATTTAAGTTTTCCATCTTCCAAGAGTGCAACGCGAAGTTGTTCAATAAAATCCCCCACCTCAACCTACCCTTCACATGGAAAAGTTTTCATAATTTTGATTTTCTCAAAAATTGATTTAACGATTTTGATTAAACTACCACGTGTTTGAATATTTTTGTGACAAATAAAATGTACTCAGTCTTCCTCATTGTTCATTGATTTTTACATAACTGGTAAACCGTAGAAGTTACGCAAAAACTTATTGCATAGGAATTACCTAGATCTCATTAAAACACACAATTTATGTCAAATACATTTTTTTTTTTAGTAAACTACTTCCGAAATACTCCTTGTTATTGGTTTAAATTTTCCAATACTTATAGGAAATCGTTATTCATTTATGCTCTGCCCATGCTAAGAGACTGGAATATCAAAGTCAGCCATAGCGACCAAGTTTTAAAATCCGTAAATCCTACCACACAAAAATAGTAGCTCTTGTTATAGCACACAATTTATGTCAACTGTCTTTTTTGGTGAAGTTAACGATTTCAGAGATATTCTTTGTTATTGATGTGGAGTTTTCAATACTTATACTACTCCCAAATAGGAAGCGTTATTCTTCTTTAATGTTCTGACCATGCAAAGATAATTAAATTTCAAAGCCATCACATAGCGGACAGGTCTTAACAAGGTTCGAGTGTTGTTTAATTCTACTTTTTCCATTCTCCATTAATATAAAGAAGAATATGCTGTTGTAAGAATATGTTGAAGAAGAGGAAGAGTTATATGAGTGCGGCGTATCATCTTGCTCAATTTAGATTTGTTTGTTAAAACTGAGTCTGATATCTGAATTATTGAAGGTAAGATCAATAAATTGTACAAAAGGAAGGTAGATAACTACTTGCAATTATTAATTTCCATGTTTAAAATCAATAGGAAGGTCAGTGATCATAAATCAAATACGCAGGCAGATATGCAAGTTCTGAAAATAGGGAAGGAAAAAGAATTCTTAGGTAACTTCTGATATTGAACTGATACTTAACTATGTGGAAAAAATGATTTTTGATATAAGTTTAGTCAGATATGTATTTCCTTTTAGAAGTATAATCAATTACCTGATTTGTTATAGTTATCCTTATTTTCAAAACATGTTAAAAGCAGAATTTTACAATATCGCACCCTTAATATGCTTTTTCGTAATGTTATGACTTTTTTGAAGCAATTCTATTGTTAACCTCTGTGCTACTAGTAAAATTTGAGCTGCTTCTTGAGATTCCGTAATTAGTGCAATCCAATTATCCGTCATTACATGAACAACTACAAGCGTCTTGGAAAATAATGTTCACAACTGCTAGGAAATCAAAGTTGGTAAACGTGGAATCTTATGTCACGTAATTTCATCATTTTCTCATTTAAATTAATATCCTTTGCAGGTAAAAGTGCTTCTCTTGCCTTTGACTTTCTAAAAAAACTGTTATATGCAGTATCTTCATGGATATTTGTATTGTTTGTACACGGAAAATTATTTCTCAAAACATTGCTCAAAACATTTCTACCGGTTTTTCAAAGGTCTTTTGTGACCACCATTACGTGAGTGAAAGTTTAGAAACATCCATATACTTATCTTCCTCAACAATGGTAACAAGAAAGAGACGCAGTTTTGATGATATAAACAAATATTTTACGCCACTGCCTCTCAATTATTTGGAGTCCCCTTGTTTTTGTTTTTAGCACTGCTTCCCTCTTGGGGAGTTTGGTGCTCGTAATCTTCCATGATTCGGCATTAATTCCACGTCATAAAATTCTGCAATCAACTTGAAGCAACGGCACTGCTTAGCGACTTCTGGCATTTTCCCCATTCACATCAGTAAACTGAAAGTACAGGTTGTTCTTAAATCACTGAACCTACGAGTTTGTTTCCTACTTACCGACATGGCTCCGCGGCAGTGTGTGAGGCTCGCATTTGGCAGGTTGTTGGGTTTGATTCCCGTGGTTAACCTTCTGACCCATGTATTTTTTTTTTTTTTTTTTTTTTTTTCTTCAGAGGTTTTCTGGAGTCACCAGGTGGATGCTGAGAAAGATAATTGCATCCCCCGAATTTACTTTCTTCCCACCTTCCATTCAATCCAGTCTTTCAGGTTCGGAAGTATTGGCGATGGACGAGTTAGCGCTGTCGTGTGAGGGATTTGCGCACTGTAACTGCTGTTTTCGAGCAACTGATGGGCTTGTAGTTGACAGACCTGCCGGGAGGAACCGCTGTCGAAACCCCATGCTGCGGTGAATGCTTGGGGAATCCTGGTATCGAGATGAAGAATTTCCAACACACATATCCTCACATCGGCTAGCTGCTCGCCCGGGTTCCTTCACGCCCGAAGACTACTCTCGTTCCATCCCTTCCTCCCAGGGGCCTAACATACAATAGCCAGCTAGGGCTCAGTGTGGAATCCCCTCCATACATACTCTATCTCTACCTCTCTAGCGAAAGAATTACTTCGTGACATGTAAGTACATATTCGAGAAGTTCCACTTGCTGGTTGTAGTCTGTCGTGGAAGCTAATATCCCCGTAGTTGCTTTCTGTGTTACATGTAAACATTTTAAAAATATTTCACATAGCAAACTTCATATTCGTAATTCAAAATTCATAATTCATATAGTCCCTGAACTTTACAAAGGCACTAGTTTATAATAGAGTATTAAATGTGACTGTGAGAGGACTTTTCATTCTGTTTATAGTTACACTTATGAACGAATACCCTTTGCCGATTGTATTAGTATACACATTGTTGAGAAAACGATACAAAACAAACTATATAAGAAAATTGGTGTTCCTTCACTGTTGTTTTCAAGTGAAAAATGGATAGTAAAATAAAGGAAGGCAGCAGAAAGAAGTAGCAGAGATTTATTTTTTCAGAATGTGAAAGTATGTAGTACATGAGCAAATAGAATTATATACCGGGTGGAAGGTACTGCCTCTGTCATACGTCAATCAGGAATTCTACATGATAAACGTAACAAATATGTCCAACGCAATTATTGTCAATAAAAGCCGTTTCACCGAAAAAAATTGTGTCAAATGTTAGAAATATTTGGAGCAATTTAGCTTCTTGACGAATGGATAAAAATGACTTATTTCACTAACCATTGCACAAAAACTGTGCAAAAATGCTATAATGTCTCTTTATCTCAATTCAAATGAATTTAGTCACTATTTAGTATTAACGTGACGTTGCCAACTCTGTCTTGGAAGTTAAACTTTGCACGACATTTAAAACTATTCGTATTAAGGTAGAAATACATAACAGCATTGCATTGTGTTATCGCGACAGTCAGTGAAATAATGAATCATTTATATTCTTACGTCAAGAAGCTAAATGCAATAGCATAATGACAATGATTCAGGGTTTCTCTCTTTAAATATCACGAAACACTGCGCAAAACATTCCCTCTTGCCACTTCTTAAGCTAAGTCTTGGTTGTGTTTTATTTCAGCAGAAAGACAAGCCTCCTCTGTAATAAGCTTACTGCTTTTAAATTGCGTACACGTGTTCTGTGCTTATGAAGTAAGGAAGATAAAATGTAGCGAATAAGAGTTTTAAGTACTAGAAGTGACTGCACGATAATCACCAGCTCACCTCGAACCCTGTATTGTTTGGAGAGGGTCATATGGTGAGGTATTGGAATAATATTTTATGCATTTGTTTCCATTAGTAATTCAAAGCTAGGGTGCATATTACTAAACAATAAGAAGTTCATAGAGTATAAACAGGAGCTGTTTTCTCCTTAGTCTATATCTCCATTCTTATATATGCGTCTCTCTTTCAAAATTCACGGATCCAGAGCACATCTGTACTGCAGGATGTGTAGGATTCAGAGAAATGAATCTAAATTTGTACACTTTTCTCTTCACAGAACTAATTTGCGCTGAGCAGTGATAAGAAAAGTACTTACAGTGCTGTAATTCTTAGAGACAATTACTATGCAATAACAAATTACAGAAAACACCCTTGAAATTCCCTCCCCCAGTGGCCTAAGTGCGTTTAATTTCTTGTCTCTGTCCCTTTCCCCCATAATTTTACAACAGAATCATTCTAGAATGAGACATATTATAGTTCAATTTTCGCTGGGATTTTATTTAATTTATAGTGTCGCTTCACTAAGCAGCCTCTCTTCGGATGCTTCACTCGCTGGCGAAGCGAGCACAAGAGGTTTCTAATCTATCGTAGAAGCAACACACTGCACATCACAACTGCCATCACAAACTCACTCGGAGAACAGCGCTTTTGGTCGCACCACACACGCACTCACTAACTCACTGCGTAACTCGTGAAAGCAAACTTTCAGAAAGCGGGGGAAGGAAGGGAAACCTCCACAAGATTCTGGTTAAATGTCGATAGCACTTCTATTTATCTATGCGTATCTTTCCAACTGCCCGGTCGCTCGACAATAACTTCCCGATTTGCTTTGGGAGATATCCATTGTATCACAATAAGTTAGAGATATTTGCATAACAAAATTTATATTTTGAATTTTCCGCGAATGCTCTGTGTAGTAGAGTTTGTAGAGATAGTCATCTGAACGCAATGAATCGTTTTATAATTATTCCTCTAATGACCATATAGGATTTTGGTATGTGATGGCAATCAAGCTTAGATTCTTAGTAAAATAATATTTTAACACTTAATTCATAGCTGTAACAGTATAAAGTTGATGTATTTTATACGAGTTTATAAACAAATTAATTAAATCATGGTAATTAATTTTTGTTTGACACTAACAGTGTACTTGTTTCTTGTTTTAATTTATCGGAAATGTTGCTATAGAGATATACATTATAGTTTTCCTAAAAGAGTACATACTAGTTCACATGTGTATTCAGAATATTATCCATTAATAAGCCCGAGAGTGTAGTCGTCAAATGCCTTTAGGTGTCGATACATAAGCTTGTGTCTACACTTTCCTCTTTAGCCTTCTTAGATGCAGGTCAGGCGGCTCATTGTGAGATTTTCTCTACAGAGAAGATCCATGTGCAGTAAGAGTCGGTAGAGCCTCGTGTAGCTGATGCAAAGGACAGAAGCCACTTCAGAAGTGTAAGTCGCTGTGGAGGTACAAAGAGTGCCAAAGAAAATCTAATGCACCCCGCGTCTATGTCAATTATTTATCGCTGTTCAAAGCCCCATCATTTCATTGATTGAAACAGACCACGGTGCAGGGGCCTGCTACTCCTTTTGGTAATTAGTTACACCAACAGCCACTAAAAAGGTTGCAAAATGGCGCAGAAAGGAAATATATATTTACGCAATCGATTATATTGGCTAAAATAAGAAGAGGTACATTGAGTATTGAGTTTGGCATACACACTTCTTATCATCATTGGTAGCCATTCCTTATTGGCTGATGCAGAACACGCCTTTGAAGGGGTTAAAATCTAAGGAGAAAACTTGATGGGCACTCAGGTTAGCGATGAAGCTCACGCCTGAAAAGACCTCAGAAACCGATGCAAAACCCGTCTTTGGCGTTCATTGCACAATGGAACTTCGGCTGTGAGTAAATATTCCATTTTGTTGAACCTGGATTCTTTTCACTTATGAATGAAAGTTGGAAAGGTTGGACAGACTAAAAAATTCGAGTCAAGCCGTGATTCTAACCAACTGAGCTACTATGGCAACATCAGCCACGACGTTATATTACTCCTCAGACTATTTTTCCGATACACTTTCAGATGACATATCCCAATGGCGATTTATAGCGTGTAAGTATTGCAAGCTTGACCATCAATTAGGTGAATTAATGGTAATTAATATTTCTTTCACAATAACTTGTGTAGGACAAGGCTTAAAACACAATCAGACTCACAAATTCAATTAAATAACTGGGATTTGAACCATGGTTCATCCAGTTTCCCTCCAGTTGCTTTAACCAAATGAGCCACGATATTTACATTAACATTACATTCTCCAAATGATTTGCATGTTTTCCAGTGAACCAGAAGGAGAACGACTGGCTAGAACTCCGGAGATCTGTGATTCAAATCTCCGGTAAGATATTGCAATAAACTTCCAAATTAAAACATGTGACATGGCAAAATCTTATACGTCCTGCACAAACCACCGGCTATAAAAGCAAATATAGTGAACAGAAAATATGATTAGTATGTTGCGAAAGTAGAAACCGTTAAAGAGGGGAAGGGGTGGCAAGAGAGAAGAATATCCCTCCCAAGGTTTATTGTCCTCTGAAACAAAGCTCTCCCGAAATTAAACTTTAATTGATACATGTAACGCAGGGATTTTGTGAGCTGCAGCTCGTTTCCGTCCTTTGTACACGTCACAGGCTGTTATTGCTACTAAAAGTTAGCAACTAACCCTCTGAGCATCACAATAAAATGCTATAGAAACACGGAAATGGCGAAGCAAAAATTAAACTTCGTAGTAAAGACTTACGTGCTTAGAGGGAAAGATTTTTAAGAAATAAAACTGCACCAAATGAACAGCTCATATACTGTGTTATTTTCTTATTACACTGGCGCCAAACGTTCATACACGGTGCTTTGTCTAAATGAATCCTGAATACCTATTAAGGACCATGAGCTACCACGACTACTCTTATTACTATTGCTATGCCTATTGCTGTTGCTATTCTTATTACTACCACTATACTTATTAGTTATTAACATTCTTATTGCTACTATGATTATTATCATCATCATTATCTCGAGGCACAGCAACCCTTCCGGACCAAGATCTACCGCTCAACCGCTGCGTACCCACCTCTGCCCACCATAAGCCTCATAAGTAGGGGCAGTACTGTAGGGTGCAGTACTGTAGCTGGGACGTGGTCAGCGACGTAGTTCCTCCCAGCCGGTTACGTGGTCTGCACAACCAGGGTTCGCTATTTCTTAATCAATTAGCTCCTTAATTGGGCCCTCAGAGACCTAACGGGGCTGAGGATACCCCGGACCGGGTCTTCCAGGACGAGAAAATCCCCACGCCGATGCTGGGAATCGAACCCAAGTCTCCCGCTTGGTAAGTAGCATACCATCGCATTAAAGAGACGACCATAATATATTTAAAGTATTACCTAAATTGCTTGTAAAAATTGCAGTACGCTTTAAAACAACGTCTCATGACTGTGACACCGCGCAGTCTCAAAGACACTTAAGGTTAAGCTACCTCATACCACTGCGTGGCTTGTAAACACGTGGCGACGACAATGAGCACGGCATAACAAAGGGTTTCCATACTCTTCGCAAGATTTCCGGCTGCCACCTTCTTTATGAGAAACGCCGAAAAAAGTTCGAATCTCGAGAATAATCCGTGCTAAGTCATTCTCGTATATATGTATAAGGAAGTACAGCAGTGGGAGGTGAATTGTCTTTGTGATCGATGCCTGAGTGTTGAGCGTGACAACTGGGGTGTGTGTGCGTGTGTGTGTGTGTGTGTGTGTGTGTGTGTGTGTGTGTGCGCGCGTGTGCGTGTGTGTGTGTGTGTGTGTGAGACATTCAATAGTCACGTCGGAATTGTGTGAAACAGTTTTTGTGAGTGTGATCGTCGAAGTCAGCTGATACACAGAGAGAACTGAAAGATAGAAAAGTATGTGTCAAGGTTACGAAGAACAGCTGTGAGTTGCAAGCTCACAAAGAACTTCAAACTGTATTAACGACAATACAGAAGCTAAAATAAGTGACAAGGAAAATGTAACTGAACTTTGTCATCTTGTGGCAGTCCTTTTAAATATTACAGATGGAAGTGTCATTGAATAACCGAACATAATATAGCTACAGCTGGTTTAAGGAAATCTGTGGTAAAAGAATATCTCATCCCTTGCTTTTGCACTCCTTGAAAAATAAGACGTGTGGTAAATTCACCTATCTTCTTTAACCATTCTTTAGCAAACCGTTCTTAGAAAAGATGATTTCTCTACTTCATGTTAAGATAAACAACTGTAGAGATACTTTTATTACCTATTCTCTGGTACATACGTGCATTGGGAATAGCAGAATGCAGTAGGTTTAAGTGATAGTAACACAGTTTAAGAGCTAGTCGTCATGTAATGGCTTTGAAATTCTGTTCTTGTTACACAGCAAGAAAAAAAGTAAGGACCTTGAATTTGAGAAAAGTGTAGGTATCCAAAAATTCAAACCCATAAAACCAAGACAATCTCAGGAATTTACAACTCCACAAAAAATGTATTTCACATAATTTGTGAACTCTAATGGGATCTGCTTTTTTGTATTAAGACTGTGTCCACCTCTTACGGTTTACCAGTTGTGCAAAAGTCATCCAGAATGAAGAGAACTTCATAAGCTATTCCCAGAAAATGTAAGATACACTTCATTTGTCTTGAAAATATCTTGAACATATTGTATTTTTATACATTTTTGAGAAAATCACAATTTTCAAAAAATGTTCCACGTATGGGATGAGAGGACTTTCTTGAAAATCATGTTGAATGTGCCGAACTAACTACCAAGCTTGGTTTTTAATAGCGTTTTCATTTTTTAGTTATGCTGTTCATATACACAAACACATTAACGCAAACAGGGACATTTCTTCTAAAAATGCATCAGGGATTCTCAAAACATGCATTTTCCCAAAAAGTTCTATCTTGGCATAGAGCTTTTTTGTGGGATACAATGCTTTCCTTACTTACTGCAGAGTAGGGGAAATTAAAAATGAACCAAAAAACATTGAGGGTTCACATGTTCCAAAGGAAAGTTCCCAGGTATGATCATTGAAGTTCAAGGCGGGTACAACTGGAGCACAAAAAATTGTAAAGGTTCAGATATCCCTTGTTATTGGTTTGAATTTGCAGATACTTACACCTTTCTCAATTAGGAAGTTGTTTTTATGACCTGGCTATGCACGCAACCATTTCTACAAACGTTTGTCTCGATTAACATAATGCAGACAGACAGTAAGGTCTTTGAGAATAGTTTGTACAGGAATAAGTAGAGAAAATCATGTGAGTGCACACATCATATTTTTAATGTAAACCTCCACGCTAGAACAATTACATATTATCGCTGTTTTCTTTACGACAAGCCACTCATTCATGTAACAGTCGCGTGGTTATGGCACTTACATTAACTGGGAGTAAGTTGAAAATTTTCCTATTATCTACTTCATTAATATCAAGTACTATTCAGCCATACGTTGGAAAGACCATCTAAAGCAACATGCGCCAGTCGTCGATGCAACAATGTTGAAGCCGAATTAGCGTTTTGTAGGTCACACGTTGATAAGACAGTTTGAAACAACAATGCCTCAAGCCGCCTAATAATGCCTCAAAGTCATTTGATTCAGTCCTTATCCATCGATAGAGCACTAGGATTTCCTTCCCTGGGATGGGTTTTGTTTAAAATCATGGTGATAACGTGTTTTGATAAATGTTTGCAATCTTTTCATTGTTTGCAGTAAGAGTTGCCGATCAATGTAGATTATAAAACAATTCACCAGTCAAATAAAACCGTATTTGTATTTAAAATACCTAAAATGTGCTTCAATATGACATAAATCTGTGTCCCTTGGTTTTAAATGTACACCAAGCATTTAGAAATTACGATATTAACTGTCAGATAAAAAAGTATCAACAGTACTCTCACTGGAGGGTTTTTTATTTATCCAGAGGGAATCAAAAGTTCAATGAGATGTACCTGACCATCTCATCATTAAAATATAGTACATAATATTTTATTGCACATATTTCTTGTAATCTTTAAGTTCCTAAATTAATTGATCGAACTGCATCCATATAATCTTTAAGTTTATGTTTGTGTTTTTGGTTCGTGCTAACTGAATATCTTTGAGGAAAATAAATGACGACCGCAAAGAATTAACGGACGTATGGTGATTAAACAAACAGTTATTACGAAGGTAACAACAACAGACACAGTTAGGAAAGTAATAAAATATGGAGTAAGTAGCCATGATTGGTTTAGACACGTCATTACGTATCGCCTTATTGGTCAAAGGTAGTATGGAGTAGTAAGTGGAGATAGTCAACAATAAACTGCTTTCTGTCAGCTTGGAATTGAAATTAATGGTATTCTGAATTAATTTACTTTCCTTCAGCACGAATGCTGTGAAGCTGATGAGGTCTACAGATATTATCAAGGCTATTCCATTCATTCACAGCGTCTCGGATATCGACCTGTCACGGTCATTTATCTTATAATATGCCCGCAAGGAAACGATTTCATCAAACAAAGCATCAGCTCGTTACTGAACCATAAAAGAATCAATAAGTAGCGATTAAGAGACTTGGCCACACATTTCGCGATTTATCAGTGCTGGAGATACTGCAAACCTTTTCTGCCTAACATTCACCTAAGTCCAATCCACTTCATGTACATTACCAAAAACCAGCAGATTTCTTGCTTTGAAAATTGAGCTTTTAATCAACTCTCATTCAAATGGTGTTCATTTCCAAATGAATTATTATGTTCTTAAAATAAAAATGTTACTTTTTGTTCTATCTTAGCATTTCTTAATTTTGATAAATATTGTGACGCTGCCTGCGACGAATAACAAGTAACGGTCGGGGCCGGGCTTCTGCCCCATTGACGGTACCTGCATCAAAGACGCTCTAGGTAAGGCTTCATCACATGAGCAAATACGTGACAACAATCAAAGCGGCAGAACCAAAAGGGGTTTACTAGATCATTCGAGAAGTATCCGGAGGCCGGCGTGTTTCTAGAAAGTTGAGGAAGATCAGTGTTACGTCATCCTCGCTGTATAAGGAAGTGAAACAACGAACAGAGGGATGTGTGTGTGTGTGTGTGTGTGTGTGTGTGTGTGTGTGTGTGTGTGCGCGCGCGCATGTGTGAACCGGTGCTTCGTGGAGGAACATCGCGAAGCAGTTAATGAATGCTGGGTGACTGTATATCAAAGCCAGCGGTTTGAGAGTCAGAGAAAGTAAAGTAAGACAGAAAGGAATGAGTCAAGGTTAGGAGAGCAAAACAGTTGTGTGTTTTAATATCACGAAAGACTGGACCAGACATGGGGAAGAGGGGTGATAGAAATGTAATCGAGTATTTATCCTCTCCACCTACCCCAATGAAGACCACCTTTCTTTTGCGGTCAGTTTGTTTACAGATACACACGTCTTTACAAACAAGGTAAGTTTCAAGGCGTGCAGTGGTGCAACCGAACAGAAAAAGATGATATATTGGCTTTATATTTTCTCTTGGCTAGTCAACACAATGCTTTATTTTTACTAGGAACACAAAAATACTTATGTTCCCATTCCACTTTGAAGCATCTTTATACCTTGTTATGCGTCACGATTCCAGCACTGACATAATTTGTGTTCCGCAACGCTTTCGATTGATCGTTTAGAATGCCGTGATCTGACAACTCATACAATGCAGATTTGATTGCAACTCCCGACAAAAACTGGATTATAGATATCTATTATAGCAGTCCTCTTTTGGTTCTTGAAAATGACATCACATTTTTAGGAGTCCTCAAAGTAAACAAGAAATAATGTATCAGAATTACATGCATGTAAATGTTTTATTGATTCTACAATTATTTTTAATACATGAAAAGCTTTGTTGGACATAAATGACCTTCTTGTTCCTTGTCACAGTATGTCAAACTACAGTTGTCACACATGTGTACAGTTTTGGGCCATATTCTCCTGAACTTTCTGGCACACCAACCTCGAAAGGAGTGTAGAATTTTGTCTATGGTCACACACTCTTCGGGGCTATAATTGTGGTTACAATTCTCAACGAGTTTTGTGTAAAACTTCCTAATGGTTCCAGTTAAGAGGTCATTTTTGTTTAGAAATCACCAAATCTTCTATAGCTGAAAATAGCTCTTTAAAGAATCGTGTCAGTGACTCTGGGTTCCATAATTACAGAACATTCTTATGCCTTCCTTTTTTACAGTTACAAGAAAAACTATACCAAAAAGTGCTATAATCACTGCAGGATATGTAGTTTTGCAATTCATTCTCTTTTATAGCTTAAGTACAAAGTCCTTTGGATCTCAAATAATACAAATTATAACTTCAAGCAGGTTAAACTAAATAATAGATGGTTCACAATATTTAAATATTAGTAAAACAATATTATACACTTGTAAATAACTATATATCTGGAGGTAGAGTGATGCGTACTGTCGTCAAAATGTAGTGTTCACTTCACAGATTAATTACAGGAAGAATTTAGTCTCCAAAACAGCAATCGCTGTATAAAGATGTGTTAAATACCTCTAAAGGAGAATACATGAGCTGCCTTATGGAAATTTCCATCCGAATATTTTGTAGAACACAAAATACCACGTCCCACCCGCTTAACGCTTAACATTGCGACAAAACTAGAAAATTTCAGTCGTTACTTTTCTATCAATTCTGTTGTCTTCTAAACTGTTACACAAATACACAGTTCTCTTCCACTGACTTTAACACAGTCAGTCTTTCGAGTCTTACAAGTCACAACCGTTTACTTCTCATAATCTTGACAGTCCGTTCACTATCTTTGTTCACTTTCGCCGTCTCTCATGGACTAAGTCTGACGATACAGTCACTCAACGCTCGTTAAACCTTCATTTCGACGCAAGATACCTTTCACAACGACCGCATCACACACACGCCCGCGCACACAGTTGTCCCGCACTCACTGAAAGTTATTCTGTTGTGGTACAATTTATTTTTAACAAGGGGTGACATGAGGTCCGGTACCGCCGAAGCAAACCGGATGATTGTTGTTGTGTGTAGTGTTTAACGCCCGCTTTTACTACTACGGCACTACAGGCGGTGACACTGATGATACATGGAATGAAGATGGAGCACCGGTGGAATGAGATGGCGAGGGAAACCGAAGAACCCGGAGAAAACCCGCCCAGACGCCGCTTCATCCACCACGAATACCACATGCGGGTCTCTGGGATTGAACCCGGGCCACCTAGGTGGTAGGCGAGCGCGCTAACCGGATGATTGTGGGTGCATATTATGATAATGGTGGGTGAGGGCAGGTCTAATATCATGGCGGATGCCCTGACATTGACCTGCGACTTGGGGCGTTTGTGTGTGGCATTGGGACACCAATGGGAAATCTGGGAAGTGTGGTGATGTTAAATATCTGGTTGAATCTAGTCTCTAGTGCTGTGGTGTCTTTGACTTTGTGTGTTGCGGTAGATCGTCTCTGTATGTTGGCGTAATCGGGCGAGTTCTTCTCTTGTTTTGGTGAGGATCTGTATGAGCTCCGTGAGGTGTGTCTGGATTGCTGCTAGGACGTTGGTTGTGGCGTGGTCGTGGCGCTGTAGGAGTTCAGTGACGTTGGTGTTTGCCTGCGTGTTGTGTTCTGTGATAGCTTCCAGCCGAGAGCCAATGTTCAGAACCTCTGAATAGAGGTCTTGAATCGCGTCTCGAAGCATGCTATCGGCGACGACGGGTGCTGGGACTGCTACGGTCTGTGGCGATCTGGCTGTGACTGCGGCGACTGGTGGTGTTCCTGTAGTGGTTGGGGCCGCACGTGTGTACGGCCGTGGAGCTGCGGTGTAAGGTGCTGTCATTTGTACAGGCCGTGAAGCTGCGTTGGGATGTGCTGGTGTGTGTGTGTGTGTGTGTGTGTGTGTGTGTGTGTGAGCGTGCGTGCGTGTGTGCGTGCGTGCGTGCGTGTGTGTCCGTGAGTACCGGCGTCGTCTGCGTAGATCGTGTGATGTGCAGTCGCTGGTGAGGTTCTGGGCGCCACAGTAGTGGCACCGAGGAGCTGCGGTGCAGTGGGTGTCTTCGTGTCCGTAGGCACAGCAGCGGCGGCAGGGTACTTGGCGTTCCGCTCGGCTCGCTTCAGCGCGCAAGCACCGCCCTAACAAGGGCAGGCCCGTGTGTAAGGCAGCTTCGCGGTCGCGTGAATCAGCGAAGACTAGTCGCATGAGGCTGGATGGCCCTCTGCGAGTGATGATACGCGTGGCCCTCATTGCTGAGGTCCACTCGTGCTGTGCGGCGGCGAGAATGTAACGCGCTGGAAGGTCTCTGGGAACTCCGTAGATAACCACACTGACACCCGATTGACAGGGGGCGCTGACTGCGATGGTAGGTTAGTCGAAGCATTGCTACTGTACGCAGGCGAGATGCCGGAGTTGTCCGGTAGCCTGGAAGTGGTCGGTAGTGGACCCGTAGCACAGACCGGGAGCGGCGAGGCAGTCTTACTTTGAGTGCCTTTATTTGCTCACCGGCCTGGTATGTAGCTTAGCTCCAACCGTCCTTTGCCGTGCGCCGCGCGCGGCGTCACAATGGTTAATTTAAAATAGAAGACAAGTTTCTCCAATACATGTTGTATGGATGTCCGAACAAACGTTGCTTTTGCTATACAAATAATCTTCTTATTAGGAAAGTGTGATGTAATTTTACAGAATTTTCAGATAAATTTGAAGAAATTCTGACATGGTGCCTGATCTTTTTCCCAACGCCTCGCTTATCCTCGTTTGGACATTACTCCATTTCCTCATCAGTGTAATATACGAATGCACTCAAAAGAAATTCAGTAGCTGTTTCAACACTCAAACGAATATTATTTCCAAATGTTATTTCCAAATGTTTTCATGAAGTTAATGCTCTTTCAAAATCAATATTTACTTCAGAGCAAATATACACACTGAAGATGAAAATAACGAAATTTGTCTTCAAAATTATCGAACGTAAGCTTTGGGGTGATAAACATAAAGCAGGTGTAAATACTCGCAACCACTTTGGAGAAGAAACAAAACAATTACGTCAGGTCCGTGTGGCAGTACCAGGAAGCTTCTCTGGTTTTAACGACTGTTTTAATCACAAGGCGGCCAGGTGTGCTTTCATACCAATTAAACCGAGAAGAGTGTAAATGAGAGTTCATGATCGATCAACTTCCTGGTATGCATTTTCCAATTCGTGACGCTTACTCTGGTATCTCTTTATGGACACAAGATATATTCTTGGCGATGACCGCGCGGGAAAAAATTGTGTGCATATGTGGAGTTGTGTAACAAGATTCTTGGTATTCTTCTTCAACACTTCGGGGAATAAGTATGTTGCTCCAGCGTGTCTGAAGTCGTTAAGATAGGATTCGTTAACGGGAGATCTGTGATTCAAAATCTGCTTGGACCATCTTTTCTGACTTACATTTTTTCAATTTTTTTCTCAACCTCGTAACTGGTGACTATGGCGGAGGTACCCTACGTCTGATATGCTTCCTTCACAAAAGTCCTTTCCCAAAAATAATTTCATTCCTTGTATTATTATTCTTGTAGCTCACAGAAAATTTAATGGAGGGTAGTTCAACAAAATATCCAATCGGAGGCTTACCATACCTTGCGGTGTTGTATAGTTGAACATCTTCGAAGTCATGCTGAAAAGCTGATGATAAAAGCATTATTTGCGACCACAAAATTTATTTGAACAACAGGAAAGAGAATACTAATAGTCAGCTATCAGCAGCAATTAAATTGTGTGTCTGCCATAGTGACCAACACCTGTGGTGCTGTATACATGTAGTAGGATTTTGTATTCTGCCTATTACTGCATTTCTCTCTGTAATTTCTAATCTCTCTTCTGCTAGCCACCCACGATTGTGCTCGCTGTCTACTGCGACGAGCGTTCTCACACTTTTTATATGGTCATCTCTGTGTGTATGCATGTAACGTGTCTGTCCAAATAGTTCTTTCAATAAAAGGTCCTTCTTAGAGGATGTCAGTAAAAACTTGAATACAAGTAACAGGTTTAGCCTATGTCTCTTTCTTGGCTTTGCTAAGCATTAATAATAGTATACTGAAGAGTGAGTGAGTGAGTGTGTTGGGTTTAAGGGCCCGTCGACAACTTGGTCATTAGGGCCCCTAGTATACTGAAGATAAAATTGTTCTTTCGCACATGCTAAAGCTGGCTAGGTTCAACTAGACTGAACAAATCAAGGCCATAGCCAAGAATGAACCACGGACCTCCTGTTTTCCTTGCCGCTGTTCTAACCATTCGGCTATCTTGGTAACAAATTGATACGGCATTAAATTCTCCAAAGGACTAATTTTTTTCCTGCAAACCACAAGACGTTTTCAAATTCATTTTGGGGTAACATGCCCCAATGGTCACTTAGTAACTGTGGGTCCATAGTTATTGTTAGGTAAATCAATGATAATTGATCTTTCTTTTGCACATGCCAAGTAGATTAGTGTTGGTTTTCAGATTTTTGGTAATATTGTAATAGCTGAATACCAATTAAGTACTTGTTACTTCTCAGCAGGGAATTTGTTGATGATTTGTAGTGGGGTTTTATAATATTGTTATATTCATGTACGCATTTTAAGTGTTTTAGTTATACTTTTATTCTTAGCACGTGAAGAGGGGTTGTCATTCCGCAGCGAGCGTCTATATAGTAAATAGTAGGGTCAAAATTCACATTCACCTGCAATATTCATGTAGCTTACTTTCCTCAATTTTGGTACTTCACTTGTGCAAACGTTTGATACTACCAGTCGCAAAGTTTCTGGAGCTGAAGTGGAAAACATTTGAAAGAATAGTTCAAGAGATGAATGAAATAAATTATTCTATAGTAGTTACATGTTTGAATAGCTGTTAGGGAATATTTTATTATGGCCTGGACTCCTATTGTTGCATTTATAAAAGGTTTCTACAATCTTCGTTAAAGTCAGAGATTCCAAGTTTGTCACGTAAATGACTTTGACATGTTCTGGTTGACATGTAAAATGATTCAAAAAGTCCGAAAATGTGGTACATGTGTCAGTTATGTGCTTAGGATCTGTGATGGGAACACAGAATTTGGACGTTTAAGATGTGATATTCTAGTACGTCGGTTGCCACTGCTGCAGGTAGATAGATCCGTCAGCCAAGACGTACGTTTGCTGTTTTTCATTATTCTGCTAGCTGCGGATCGGGGTCTTTGGGATGCTAGCTTGTTCTGTGAGCTTGAATGTTTCTTGTATTTGTAGTAGGCTCTTTGCTTCAGTTTGATAGAATTTCGGAGTAATCGTTCCAGCATAAAGTAGGTTTGAAAAGGTAGGCATTGCCACAAGTTGGCAGGCAGAGTACAGCAGTTTCAATGATGATTGGAGGGAATAAAGCCACAACGTAGTTTACATTCCTTTCTGGGGAAGCTTCAGGATTAGCAGTAGGAAACTGGGAGTTAAAATAAATCTATTTCGCTTTATGAAAGTTCCACAACTGACTAGAATATCGCAGAATAGAATTGAATGTCGTGTCGGCACGTTGACCAAGGTTAGAGCAGCCGGACGGTAACCGGTAGATCCGTGGTTCAAATTCCGGTTAAGGCACTGAATTCTTCAGTCTCATTCTACCCAATGCAATCCTGTCCCTCATATAGCTATTGTGTGGAAGAATATTAATTAAACTGTAACCCATTACACCAGGTACATTAGCCTGTATTAATGTTTTCAATATAAAATTTATGTTTTCTCAGAACGACATTTTTCGATATGACAAATAATGGGTGCAGTATAGTTTTCTTTATTTTTTCATGAAACTTGGCACAATTGCTCTACAATCTAAATAAATTGTAGAATCCATTTTGGGCTACAATGGACAGTGGTGCTATTAAATCCAAAAACTTTTACTCTAATCTGCATTATCTGCATTATTGAAAAATGAAAAAAAAAAATATGGAATCGCTTCTTCGGAATTCAAATATTAATATGAAAATAATACTGATGAAAAAAAGTATTTGTAGTGCAAGGAGTATTCCATATTTTTCAAATATCGCTATATGAAAAGTAGAAATAGCTCATATCTGAAAAACGACATCAATTTTATTGAAATTTACACAGTAGACTATTTAGAATGAGGGTAACGAATATACGAGGAGTAAAAAAGATTGAAGAAAATTGTCGAAATAATGTAAACTGTCTTGGGTTCCCTTGAGAGTCGCTCGTCATATGATGGTTTTGAAATTCTTTCTGTAGGCATGACTAAGAGATAAAAAGCGAATAATAGCTTCCTATTTGAGGAAATTATAAGTATTTGAAAATTCAAACCGTTTATTACCTCGGAAATGGTTAATTCCACAAAAAGGAAATAGGTATTTGACAGAAAATGGTACGTTTAAGAATATCTATATTTTTGTGCAGTATTATTTTGCCAATTTCTTACGTTTACCAACAGTACAAAAGTCGTTCAGGATGAAGAGGACTTTATAGACTGTTTCCAGAAAATTGAAGATACACACTTAATTTCTGTGAAACTTCATAAACATACGGCAATTTGATCAAACTAACTAGAATCATTTTTGAGAAAATAAATATGTTTGAAAGAGTTCCATGTAAAGGTTAGTTTAAGGTGGGGGGTAATCTTTTTAATCTGCGTGTCACATCCGCGGACACTTAAATACCAAGTTTGGTTTTTAAGTGACATTTCGTTTTTGAGTTAGCCTGTTCTCTCTCTCTCTCTCTCTCTCTCTCTCTCTCTCTCTCTCTCTCTCTCTCTCTCTCTCTCTCTCTCTCTCACACACACACACACACACATACACCCACGCGCGCATGCACACACAAACACACAGTCCCTACCTCCCTCCCTCCCTCCTCTCACCGCTCTCTTGGGCCTTTTTCTAAAAATGCCTTTTTGGGGTCAACGGGGTCAACTCACATTTCCGGTGAAATCTGGACAACGAATTTTTCGGTGAAATACAGTACTTATCCCTGCTGACGTAGTAGAGAAAGTAAAAAAATCTGGTGTTACATTCACATGACATTTTTTTACCAATTCTTCAACAAACTGTTCCTGCAAAACCTTATTCTTTATGTTAATCGAGATAAATTTGTAGGAAAAGCTTTATAACATATTTTCCTAGTATTCCTTTATTCCTGTAGGGATGAATACCAAACGTTAAATGTTTAGGAGCTAGTGGTGGCTTTGATTTATCAATCCCTTTGCATGACCAAGAGAGGAAAAAACTGAGCAACGAAAGAAAAGTATAAATACTGGAAAATTCCAACCGATAACAAGTGAGATCGTCGGTCCCGTTCTTCAGACGTTAAATTTTATATCATTGTATGTAGTAAAACCAGCAATGAAAATAAATTAGTTATAACAACATGAACATACGTGTATATTTATTCCACTTAGCGTCTAGCACGGTCCAGGAATTATCCACGCCCTGAAATACCAAGAACACCGAATAGCATCGAACCCAGATCACCCGTTGATATGTATCACCTGCATCCTGATAGTCACCAAAAGTGAGGTGACGAATGCACCATCTCACAAAGAATGTCTTGGATCTAGTTAACACCACAAAAAATGTGTAAAAATACATGTGACCTACATTTTTGTGTGGTAAGATTTTGTGCATCTCCTAAGCTTACTAGTTACGCAAAGGTCAGAGTGAAAAAACTTCAATGGTTATTCCCAGGAAACTAAAAATATTTCACATTTCATTTTTTATTAAAATATTTCTAACTTGGATGTTACCAAACTCATTAAAGCCATTTTTTTGGAATCAAAGTTTTCGGAAAATGTTCCACGTAAATTATAATTTCAGGTGGGGGGATTTTCTTGACTATAACAATATTTTGATATATTGAGTTCGGCGCCGTGGTCGAGCAGATAAAGCGCTCGCCTACCACCTAGGTGGCCCGGGTTCAATCCCAGGGACCGGCAGGTAGTATTCGTGGTGGACGAAGTGGCGTCAGGCCACTCATTTCACCAATTGCTCCATTGTTACCTTTCCAATCATCTATTTCGCCTACATTTCATATCAACCTCTTCTTCACTATCATATTTGGTGCTTGTCTGACCACCCGCTTCCAGGTCTTCATTCTGTCCGATCTATAGGTTCCTGTGCTACACGACATCGACTGACCCTAGGTAGGTACTAGCTTGTAAGGCTTAGGGGGTGTAAGTTCCTGCATAAGGGGAGGGTAATCAGGTAAAGAAACAAAAGAATTCGTTTGTATATGAAAACCTTAGCGTAACTTTTGTCCATCGCGGCTTAGGATCAGTCGGAGAGCTTGAGAGTTCTTAAATTTTAATGTCAGAGGTAAGCTAATGAATGGATTAAAATCACTTCCTATAATGTTTAAAACACTTTATTCACACTCAGAAATTGCCAGTCTATATGATTCCTTTTACAAAACTCCTCGCTAAACAATGGAGGACTTCGTCGAAGATAAGGAATGGCTATGCACAGCTAACGATCGTATAAAATCTGTTTCACTTGTTCTAATTCACGGCAAATAGTAGAATTAAACTAACATCACTTGCAAAACAGCTTCATTTATGAATATGACATATAAATCACAATTCCTTTCACAACACAATGAACATTTAACATCTTCCGTAATTAAACTATCGATCAGTGTCCATTCTCTATCTTTGTCGTTGACTCTTAAAACAAAAGAAGTTAGCCTACGGTTCCTCTATTCTCACATAATCATTTCAGGGGGCTTTTTGCTGCCTCTATTTTGTACAATTGGAATGATTTCAGAGGGTTACACAAAATACTGCTTCATGGATTATCACCTCTTGGTCA
This sequence comes from Tenodera sinensis, assembly GCA_030765045.1. Taxonomy (NCBI): domain Eukaryota; kingdom Metazoa; phylum Arthropoda; class Insecta; order Mantodea; family Mantidae; genus Tenodera; species Tenodera sinensis. The sequence continues at coordinate 46,451,837 of CM060969.1, forward strand.
TGGCACTATCACTTTGGTTATATCAGCTCCTTTTCTTACGTTTCTGAACATCGAAGTATCCATGTGCAGTTAGAGCAATTAGTGGGTCATTCAAAAATGGCGGACGAAAGATTTGACGAATATTTTAGTGAGGATATTAATATTGTAACAAAGACGGTGAAAAAATGCGAAGTTCGTCTGCTTTTCTAACACTTTATTTCCACTAAATCTTACTAAAAATGTACAATTTCCCTCTCTCTGCTAACACAGTTTATAAACTTCTCTGCTATTACAATAATATTACAATAATAATTGTGAATTATTCACAGTTGTTCTTCCGATAATCTTTCTCAGTCTCTCAGTGTCTTACTCCAGTTTCACTGTCTTTTACATCTTCACTATTACAATACAATCACTCGAGGACACATACACTTAGCTGAAAGGCTTGCCGATGCACTCTTGTAACTAAAACTAACTGCACACGACGACTTAAGCTGTATCTCATTAATCGCTGAAAAACAATTTATTACACATTATAATCGATTAACAATCAGAATGGCACTCCATTCCAATTGGACAGCTGGGTTTTTAAAAACTGTTCTTTTAGTTATTAAGGGGAGGCATCGGTGAAATTTGGACAAAAATGACGAAAAATGCGATTTTTCGTTTTTTGCCTTAAAATTATATCTGTACCTTGTACTTTCAGAATCTACCGTCGTTTACTCCTCATCACCATTTAAAAGGCCGTTACGCCATGATTTAAATGCCCATGGCGTATGTATGTTGTCATATACTTAAAACTTTAGTCATTTTTCTCTGCTTTCTATTTTTTCACATTTTTCAATCTTCAAAATGCATCTTCTCATACAGTTCTTAATAGATTTCTTTTAAATTTTGCACACATGTTTTTAGATAGTTGCTTCAGAAAACTTGGTATTTTAAATGATCTAGATGGAGTAGTTTAATTGATATCGAATTTTTATTTTGAACATTGAGGTATTCAATATTTTCTTTTTCTCCAAAACTGTTTGACATAGCCAAATAAAAATACCAGGTTTTGTAGACATAATCTAGGGAAACATATGGCCAGAGTTTAGTTTACTTAGAACAAATAATATTTTATAAGAAGCGTTTGCTATACTATCCTAAAATTGCAGCAAAAAAAAAAAAAAAAAAAAAAAAAAAAACGAATAAAAGTTTTTTTTTGCAAAAACTATCTTACATAGAAAAGTGAAATTTGGTAAACCTTCTAGGTATGCTTTGGCACACATACAAATTTTCACATCATTGTGACAAAAATTGTGGATTTTTGTCATTTTCACAGATGCCTCCCCTTAATATATTCTTCGGGGAAGAAATGCTATTTGTCAATGTTAAAAAAGGATGATTCATTTGAAATTATAAACCATACCCCATCCGCCCCTTGTATCACTCCGCGATAACTTGATGTTATCACCTGCGACTAACAAAACAAACACCACGTGGAGTCATACCTCGGAATTATGTTGCAACAGAACGATATTTAATCAGGAATTTTAGAAATATCGCGTTACATTTAAGTAGTCATTACCAGGGTTATCGCACATCTTGAAAACTCAGAGATAATCCCGATATTTAAGGTACTATATTTTATGGTGGGCTTTGGTTTCGGCGTATTGCAAGTTCGTTGTTGATGGCTTGTGTTTACATCAAGTGCGGATCTGACGGTGGAGCGATTATAGTTTTCTGTTAAAACAAGAGACGAGCGAAATACATGTAATTCCTAAGTTTCGTTTTTTTTATTAGTTGGCAGTACTGATTAAATTGAACTATATTTTAGGTTATCTTTTATAGAATTTAACATTTTCTGGCCAAATCTTTGTGATGTAATATTTAAACTAGTCCAGATAAATGTCATTCGACGGTCTGACCTTCCCACATAATTTCTCTTTCTCCGTTCGAGCATTTATCGGTTAGGTCAGAAATCTAGACTAGACGAATACCCGCTATAGAGAAAATTTAGATCTGTTTATAGCACAAAATGTATCTCAACTAATTGTTTTGTGCGATAAACCATTAACGAGATATCCATTTTTACTGTTTCTAAGTGTTCAACACCTAGTCATCCTTTTAATGTCCTACCAACATTCAGTTATTTCCCGCGATTATATGTAAAGAGTAGGGAATTTTAAGGTCAGCATATAGAATCCAGTTCTTAAACATTCAGCACTGTTCCCTTTGTATGCATTTCGAGCTGTGTAATGTGGCTATTTTCTTCTCCATTTGTGTCTCGCCTTTAATTCTAATTGTCATATCGGCGGTCTTTCCTTTGAAATATATTGCAATGCTGGCAACGGTCTTAATTTGCGTACAGCTGTACAAACGCGACATCCGACAAGAACTAAAGTTTGAAGAAATAAACTGCGTCACTGTTAAACACAGAGAAAAATGGTTAACACATTTAAGAAGGATGGATACCTATAGAATTCTAAATGGTATAATATTCTACAACCCGAAAGGAAGAAGCCGAGAGGACCGTTGAAGAGGTGCTCAAGTCAATATGGAGCCGAAAGGGATTGAAAAGATCAAACCGTGGAGAAGAGGAAGAAGAAGAAGAAGAAGAAGAGGAAGAAGAGGAAGAAGAGGAAGAGGAGGAAGAAGAAGAGGAAGAAGAGGAAGAAGAAGAGGAAGAAGAGGAAGAAGAAGAGGAAGAAGAAGAAAAAGAGGAAGAAGAAGAGGAAGAAGAAGAAGAAGAAGAAGAAGAAGAAGACAGATTCAACTGGATTTCTCTGCGTTTTATACATCAGATCGGATCACACACACACACACACACACACACACACACACACACACACACACACACACACACACTCTCTCTCTCTCTCTCTCTCTCTCTCTCTCATAATTACAGGCTCTGGGAAGGTTACCCTTAGTAAGAGAGAAATTCCTGCCCCCAGCCGGAAATCGAACCCCGGATCCTTCGCACAGCAGGTAAGTACTCCTCCAAAATGATCGATCTGTAGCTATCTTTAGGGAGATTTATCTCGGTCAAAATGAAACAGAAAAATAAGCTTTCGTAACAAAAGTTTATATACCTACCCATTAATAAAAATACCGGTTAGAGAAAGACATGTGAATATAACACATCAAATTTTTTATAAAGAAAATAAAAGCCAAAGATGAGTTATGCACGGTCTATGACGCCATGTTTCACTTTAGCCCCGGGTTTAAATACACTTCATTGATTTCAAAGCTTGTTACCTTCATTTGCATAACTTTTCACTTGGGGAGGAAAAGTGAATGGGCTCTTGTGTAGCATTCCGCAGAAGTGACAGCTCATAAAAACCAAATGTGTAATTACAATCTACAAGGGTATTTAAAATACACCAGAAATGTCACTGATGTGTGCCCATTGGCCAGCTTTGCTGCATCACTATTGGACATATGAAAGAGAGAGGGGAGGGGGAACAAAATACTATGCATTAAGAGGACATCTAAAATGACACTTCTTTCATACATAGCCATAAATGTTGTATTCTCTCCTGCTTTAAAATCTTCCGTTGGAAGCACCAATGAGTGCATTCTAAAAACGAAGCATAAGAAAGCAAATTAAATGGAAAAAAACTGTAAATTTATGAAACCAGCTGATGAAGAGCTTACAGCGCTAAAATGTGCATGCTTACAGTTATGGCCACTAAAAGAACTGTTAAAGCAAATAAGCGTAGAAAATGGTGGTCATTTCAAAAGTGGCAATACAAGCGTTACCCTTATACTTACAACGCCAGCTTAATAAGCATTATGTTGCTGCCTTATATCCTCTCAAGTGTCTTACCTGTAATGTTGGTCTGCGTCTCTCTCTGTGAGTTGTTCACCTTGTGCAGATGTTAACATTTAGGAGGAACAATATTATCGTGTGCATCCGTTGCTTTATAGTCAGTAGCAATTGAATTTTTTACTAACCCTACAACTGTTATGTTAATGTAAGCACTAAATGCTACTGACCCACTGCTTACAGCTGCCTTAGTAATCGCTTTCGCTTATATCACTCCGTGGTATAAAGTGTTACATTCACGTGACTCTCTCTATCCAGTTTTCAAAAAATATTCTTAGAAAAGCTTACTCTGCTGTCATCATCAACAACAGCAACAACAAGGTTTAAACCTTTTAGCCTTGTTTCGGTCTCGTATATCAAAACTGTTCTGTCCATCTTCTCGGCCTACCTATATTTATTTTTCCTGCAGGTTTGTAGGCCATAATTAATCTGGGAATGCGGTAATTATCCATCGTTTCTACATGGTCCCTCCAATTATTCCGATATCAGTGACTTTTATGCTAAATTAAAGACAAGAGAGTTACCCAATAAATAATGCCCCATATTTTTTGCGCCAAAAGTATTTATTGCACGTATTCTTTACATGTATGAAGGAATAATGTTTTTCAAACATACAGGGCTTTTAAAATTCAGGGAGCCTTAAAGCACCTATTTCCAGTGAAATCTGGTTATAATTTTTGGGTGGAATATAATACTTTCTCTACTTAAAGTACTAAAGTAAGTAAAAATTGGCAAGCCTTTTTAATTTTCACTGATTTTAAAACCCCACCCCCAGAATCAAATTTTTCCAGAAACTAATATCTACTACAGTTAAGGAAAATTGAAGCTATTAACAGTGAAGCAACAAGTTTCTAAAGTAAGAACAAATTAGAAACTAAAAACTTCACTTACCTTAGTAATGTTGTAGGTTATTTTTTCAACCACTAACTTAAGTTTCAAGTTGTCTCCAACTCAATGAGAATGAGTTTCTAATTTGTTCTTACTTTAGAATGTACTACAGTTGTTGCTTATAACCTTGTGCAACACGAAATGTACTCGAGATGGGAATATGTACCTTAGGCATACGTTATTTATGGTAAAACCCAATCTTTATTTTTATTTTCTCCTGTACTTGAGTCTTTGTTTTTATTCGCCTTATGGATGTATTATGCATCTTATATTTTTCACATCCTAAGTAATTCTAATTCTGCTTTTGTCTCAGCAAAGGTATGTACCTAAGGACTCGACAGTGCAAGCCATTAAACTGTACATTGTGGGCGGCAAGTTGCTGTAGGCTTTTAAATATCGTATTTATTTTAATAGTTGACTGATTTGCAAATGTGTTGTTTGTGTTACCTTCTAATTTCACTAAAAAAAATTTCCATTGGTACATCTACCATTGTCTTTAGTAATTGCGAACTGTCTGCATGATACCACTATAGTAGTACTTGACAGCGCATGTCTTCCGGATCATTATCCAGAGCAATGAGGCAGTTTTCCACGTCGATGACTTCGCCACAACTCTCATTACTAGGCAGAATGCGAGTCAAAACTAATAGTTGAGAGAATGCAGCATCATTAAAAGCTAACGGTATGACTTTGTACCGTGTCCTGTCCTCAGACGAGAAATAATGAACGGGTGAGTGAGTGAGTGAGTGAGTGAGTGAGTGAGTGAGTGAGTGAGTGAGTGAGTGAGTGAGTGAGTGAGTGAGTGAGTGAGTGAGTGAGTGAGTGAGTGAGTGAGTGAGTGAGTGAGTGAGTGAGTGAGTGAGTGAGTGAGTGAGTGAGTGAGTGAGTGAGTGAGTGAGTGAGTGAGTGAGTGAGTGAGTGAGTGAGTGAGTGAGTGAGTGAGTGAGTGAGTGAGTGAGTGAGTGAGTGAGTGAGTGAGTGAGTGAGTGAGTGAGTGAGCGAGCGAGCGAGTTTAAGGCCCTGTCGACAGCTTAGGCATTTGGGCCCGGCAATGAACGGTGAACCTGCGAAACATATTATGCGAAGATGTGTGGCAAGTTATCTCCCAATGAAACAATTCTGACAATGTTGTTTTCAAACAGGACGGAGCTTCTCATTTCACCATTGTTGTTTGTGAGTGGCTTCCTGTTGTTGCTTTGTTAGGCCGACAAGGACCACATGCATGCCCTGGCAGAAATCCTGATTTCGCGCCATGTGAACTTTTCTTTGTTTCTGTTCCTTTTTTGTGGTGGGAGTGGGCAAAAGTCGAAATCTAACGTACAAAACCAGGCACTCTGAAAGAATTAAAGGTGCGTATCAGTACTATATGTTCCACGGCAGTTTCTTCAAAAATTAATTAATGACACACTTACCAGGTTAACAGCGTCTGGTGGACAACGCATGCGCCTATATGGAATTTTAGTGTGCCAAAGTGCATCTCATAAAATTGGGAGCAGACCTTTTTATTTTGTGTAAATCTCCTTTTTAGGAAACCACAGTAATTTGACATAGAGAATGACTTCCCGCGCTTCTATATTTTGGATGTCGTGTGGGAGACCAAGATAAATCAGGGCACTTAATATACGTTGCAATTCATGCTCCAAAAACCTGACAAGCTAGCTGCAAAGTGAACACAATACACTAAATTTTCTGTATCTAACATTGTGCGAAACTTCGGGACCACGTAGTTTATAAGGCCTAGTATTAATTCTGCATTTCGAGCTGGTTTCTTTCTTTCTTTTTTGTGTGTTATTGGCTTGTATTTTCAAATACTTGTGCTTTTGTCCAGTGTAAAATCACTAATCTCTGACTTTCTCTCTCTCATTCTCGTGTTTGTGTAAAGAGAGTGAAATTACCTAGTCAACACATAGTGACCCACTCTTAAATTTTTTGTCCGCATCTTAAACCTTTAAACGTACTCATATATTCGCCAAATTCCCTTGTATCCATATGGAAATATCAAACAAGTTCTTCAAATAATTAACTGACCCTTGGCGCAGCAGTCCTTTCGAGCCAAAGCCTACCACCCACCGCCTACGGTGCCACAGTAGTAAAAACGGTCGTTAAACACTACACACACGCGCGCGCGCGCCTACCGCCCAGCCGCTGCGTTCCTCACTTTAGCCCACCACAGGCATTATGCGGTACTGGATGGTGGGACGTGGTCAGCGCCCCGGATCCTCCCGGCCGGTATGTGCAGCCCTCGCAACGAGGACCACTACTTTCAAGTAGCTCCTCAATTGGCCCCTCAGAGATCTAACGAGGCTGAGTGCACCTGGACCAGGTGTTTAGGCAGGAGAAAATCACCGGGGATCGAACCGAGATCTCCCGCTTGGGAAACAGCAGCGCAATCATCGTGCTAAGGAGACTATCTCTATAAATAATTATCTCTAGTAATATGAAGCAGGTAGAAGAACAAGTTCTGTAAGAATAGAGTTTTGAAGAAAAGATACACAAAGTTGTAAATATAACTTGTAAATACAAGACATCAAATTGACCTTAGTTGGAGTTACTTTAATTAAAGTAGTTCCATCAGCTACAAAAATGTGATTTCTAAGAAAATAATCAAGCTTGCCAAGTAGATAATATAAGATTATGAAGGGTTACTACTTGCTTGATCTTGTAGTCATGCATAGCCTGCAAGTATCACTCGTACCTATAGGTATAGCTTATAGAAACGATGAAGAGAGGGTAGTCTGAACTACATAGATCTAATACCCCAGAACCAAGTTAGAGGAACCACAGGAGGCCATTGCAAACGGAACACAAGGATGCACGTTAGTCCCTAACAGTTTCAAATGGGCTAAAGAGTGCAGATTTCTAACTGAGAATTTGATGATATGTAGAGGTAGTTTTTGAGAGAAAAAGATGGCCTATAATTTTCGTTAAGTCCTGTAGTATAAGTGGTTTGTCTATGCAGATCAGAGTCGATTTGTAGGTTAGAGACTGAAAATAGTACCTTAAAACTTGAGTAGGTAGCGGAAGTTTCTAAAAGCAGTGATGTAGCTTATTTTTCCAGATTTTAAAATCTAATTGTACCAAATTTAGTCAAAACTATGCCACTCTTAGCAAAATTATAGAAATTTTGTCATACGAACTCTTTCTATGATACTCCTCTACCTCCAATAACTGTTTTAAAACATTTGCCTACTTGCTTTGGAAATCATTCAACATTTTAAGACTATATCCACATTACTTCCTCTACTGCTTATTTTTCTATTTATTTCGCGTTAATTGAGATAAATCTTTGCAGAAATAGTTAAATTACACATTTTCTTTTAGGTAAAAGGGGGATAGAGGAAACCTAATTGCTGGATATCTGAAAGTATGCTTCTATAATGCTGGCCTTGTAATTCTATACTCTTTCTATAGCATCATGAAGAAGGAATCAACAGCGACGGTACTTTTACACAGATAACGAAGTGTCGAAGATTCCAAACTCATAATGTTAGTTCGGATATGGGTGATGGCACAAAAAGGGTTATTTTAGGTAAAATTTCTGTTTTAAAAAGTTCTACATTTTTACGTAGTGCGTTCTTTGTCTATTTTATCAGTGAGCATACGTATTTTTACCTTCTCTACTGGTAAGTAGGGGAAGTATTGTATTCCACCCAAAAATTCGAAGTCGAGATTTCACCGGAAATACATGTTTTGAGGCCCCCTGAATCCAAAAAAAGCATTTTTAGAAAAAGGTCCGTGTGTGTGTCTGTTTGTCTCAGTCTGTCAGTCTGTCAGTCTGTGGACAGCATAGCTCAAAAACGAAAAGTCAGTTAAAAACCAAAGTTGGTATTTAAGTTTAATGTCGTTCAAGGATGTGACACGAAGATTTTGAAGAAAATAGCCCCACCCTAAACTACCCTTTACATGGAAAATTTTTCGAAAATTTTGATTTTCTTGAAAATGGCTCTAACGATTTTGATTAAAATGTCATATGTTTGAGATATTTTGATGACAAATGAAATGTATATGTTGAATTTTCTGGCTATAGCCCCTGTAGTCGTATTTACTCTGGACGACTTTTGCATAACTGGTAAACCGTTAGAGATAGACCAAATTATACTATAAAAAAATGTAGATCTTGCTAAAATACACAATTTATGTCTCAATAAATTTTCTTGTAGGGTGAACCATTTCGGAGATATACCTTGTTATGTGTGTGAGTTTCGGAAAACTTGGAACTTTCGTGAAATGGGTTGTTCACTTTTTTATATGTTACGTGTACAAAGAGAACGGAATCTCAAAGCTTTAAAAGATTTGACTATCGCACAAAGCCTACTGTATTCCAATATTCCCCTTGCACCTACAAGGAAATAAGCAATAAGATAATTTGTACAAATGTTTATTTTAACTAACACGAAGAAGATATAGGAATAAGAGTTTGTAAAAAGGGTTAGTACAAGAGTAGAGAAAGTCATGTGAGTGCAACACATCAGATTTTTAAGCATCAAAGCCAGGACGGAAGGAAATTAGTTTGTAGTTTACGCAGTAACGTCGTAGATAATCCAGTTCTCTAAACCTCGTAGAAACTGTCAGCGTTTACATATGCCACTTACAGACCGTGTTTTACCTGCCGTCAGTGGTCATATAGCCTGCAGCAGTTCACGTTCTTTGTATTATGGTTAGCTAACTTGAAGCCACTGCTTAGAAATTCCTTTACCTTCTTATAAAGTTTCATCATCATTCAAGGTTTGGACCCTTGCATCAATTTTGTCCCCATCAATCAATATCATCTCTCCATCTCTTCCTCGGACTTCCTATGTGCCTTACCTATTGGAAGCTAGTTGGTCACTATTCTAGGGAATCGTGCCCTTGTTCATATACTGTACATGTCTCCAGTTTTCTTTATTCTGTTTAATCCTTTCTATTAATTCAAATATGTCCAAATCATCTCTTATTTTTGTATTTGTTTATAATCTAGCAGATAATTATTATACTGATTATTATCCAGCCACTGATCTTAAAGAATTTCATTTCTGCTGATTCAATTTTTCTTTTCTGTTTAATTCCCATGTTTCACTTGAATACAGTAGTACATAGGCTGCCATGGTCTTATACAATTTAATTTACGTTTAATAAAGTTGAATGTTATACAAAAGTACGCAAAATTACCTGTGAATGAACAGACCTCGCAGGCCTCTCAGAAAACTCAAACTATACATACCTACATAAATTCCATTCAAGTTGCGGAATAATACACAGAACAATTAAAAACAAAACCAGAAAAAAAAAAGAGATTTTATTCAGTAATAGCCCTACCAGCAGTACTTTATGAATTCGAGGCATGGACTCTTAAATCAAAATCTAAAAGTGAAATTCAGGCTGTGGAAATAAACTTCAAGGTATGTACAGTTATGGAAAATCTGGTCGAGCGCATTAGGAGAGCTGAATATTTCCAAGTCCCACCTGGTGCTGCAGCGAGGTTTACACAAGTCGATATTTCCAACATGCTATCAATAAACTCAGCTGCCTGTGTAAACCGCGCCGAGAAAAACATTCCTAACTCATTTTATGCCAAATAATACAAGATCATGAGCGAAAATGGATAGACCACGAATAACAAATGTCTGACAACAGAATTCCCTAACAAGTTTTCGTTTGAAAGGCTAAAGGATCCAACTAGTTGAAGACTAAAGAAGCGTTGGAGACAGCAAATGTAAGCCCGGTATGCGTGTAGCCCAATTCATGTGGAGAGAAGAAGAAATTTTATCTCCCCACTGTTTCGGAAGAACGGTACTTTTCGGTGGAGAAAGAATTAATAAAATCAGTTGAATGACTTCAAGTTCCATAAATTTTCTCCGTTCTAAAGGTTACACTGTGTGTGCTCTTGATCGTTTCATAGAACTTAAAATTATCCAGTTCCTTCATTATTTTCTCCCTCCCCGCATCTCTCTCACAACCGTATGAATTTTAACTTGATACTTGTACTAGGTGGAACATTAACTGCTTTGCCTTTATCTATTTTTCTTTGTGGGGTTCCGTTTGCTTTCCCAGAAATAACATTAAGGTTGGTTTCGTTGCCGTTTCGTTGCTGGAGATTTTATTACTGATTTCACACAGCGCTGGTGCATGAAGGGTATAACAAAACGGAAGGTTTTAATGACCTTACCATACCAGGAAACAGGAATAACCTAAAATGGATTGCGGAAGAGTAAAGCAGGTGGAGAGGCATTGCTTGTCTAGTCCACATCTTAATGATGTGATTAGGTCTCTCATAAACGAATAAGAGGTATTCGATTCTGTAAAATAAAGTGTGTTTTTAACAGAATTAAATGAACACATGAACTTGAGAAGCATTATATTAAAATAATAAAATTAATGATGGAAATCTTATATGACCAGTCCATCTGATTATATGGGACGTATTAGTAACGGGATATTATTTATATTTGTAATCAGTTGAAATCGTTCGATGTACAGATGTCCCGTACCACGACTTTGCCTTTTTATGGACAGCTTGACGATTCTTTTTCTTGTGTCTCGGGCGTAGTACGGATGTATTAAAGGAAGATTATTGAGGAAAATGCCTTAAAACACTTTATTTAAATACAAATACTGCAATATACATGTATGTTTTACATATTGCACCGCTATGGCATCAATCCACAATATATGGGGTGTAAAATATACAATAAATTGCCACAAAGGATTAGGAAAATCCCAAATCCAAACCTCTTTAAAAAAAGAGTCAAGAGTTTGTTTGCCAGCAAGGCATACTACTCTGTTACAGAATACATGGAAGATGTACTGTGATCTCAATTTTAGGTGTCTTAACAAATCATTACTGTACATTTTTTCTCTTTTACCTTTCTATACTTGTGTTTGTAAATATTGTAGACTTATTTTAATCCTTAAAGTTGTAATTATAGTGTATTGTGACTTTTTGGTTGGTTGTGAAGTAAAGTAGACAGATGTAGTCGAGATAAAGAAACACTTTTATTTCCGTAAACAGTAACTTTGTACACTCGTTGCAACAGCAAGAAAGTCTTTTTCGATTCTCCAGCAGCACGGCTCCGAACTCGTAACACAAAGAACTAACTCCGTCGGCACGACTCCTCGATGCTTCGCATACGTCTGTCTGCTCCGTCGGCACGACTGCTCAACCTTCACATACGTCTGACTCCCACTCTGTCGCACTTTACCGCTATTTATATCTCCCAGGCACTATTCTGGAAAGTTCAGTTATTGCGGTGGAATACAAAGCGGAAGATTCCAGAAGCTTCTATTCTTTTCTCTCTTTCGGCAAGCGCCCCAACAATGCGGCCATTCTCTGTCTCTTTCCTTCGGCTCCTTTGCGGTAGTGCCGACAATAATGCGATGGGTGACACTGCTGTTGTCGGCAATTAGATGCGGCGGGCGCGGTGACAGTATTGACGAGTCACCAATTTACGAGCACCTGCTCACCCATGTAAGTGTAATGTGACGAATAAAGTATAAGTATAAATCCATCGCCATTGTTTTTCTTTGTTGTTTATTTTCGAGACAAGTGAAGTCAGTCTCTGCCGCATCCGTTTTTGCATCTAGAATCATTCCAGAGGGCTTCTGCAAGAAACACTGCTTAAAATGCCTCTCATCAGAAAGTATGAAACTGAAAAAACAATATTAACAACAGACAACATATTTCATACGTTCTGATGAATGCCTCTCATTTCATTAAAAATGGTTTACAGCCACACAGATACATATGCATAAACTGAATCATAATTATAACAATGTTAAGTAATTCAGTCCTTCACAAGAATATTATGTATAGTTTTATACATCAGTCTTTTTTAATGGTTTGACGAATGTTTGGAGCAGATCCGGTGATTAGCATGACACAGGACTCGAAAATATATTCCTAAATAGTGTATAACCCTTTCACATGGGTTGCCTTGAGCGTATTAAGCAAACGAATTGTAGATTTTGATATTACCTCTCAAAGCTGTTGTGAAAACCTTGCTTCGCTAGTCATTCGTAGGGAATCATCATATTGATGAACTCAGCACGACGGATGGAGGCAAGGCGTCTCAGATATTTCTATAATGTTGTGCTTTCACATTTGCCTTATGACTTCGTTTGCCTGGTTTTTAATTGCGTTTGGAATGGGCCGACTCTTTTATGTGTATAGGAAGCAGCATTTTCGACCTTAAAAACATGGGTGTATGTACTTATTGCACAATCCGGGCTTTGAACTGAAAGCTTTTCTGTTATACATCAAGCATGTTCTCAATTGGTTCGTCTCTATTTTGTTTAGATTATGTGTGCTATTTACTTTTTCATCTAGCAATGCTCGAAAACGTTCTCCTCTCGTCTCATTCACTTCACTATCGACATCTAGTATGCTCAACTGGCATTCATATTTTCGCGGGTCTTCATTTTCTTTAATTTCATATGTTTTATCTTCTGTTTCTTCATTTTCATCGCAGTATTCTTCTATCTTTTCATCTAAGCTGTCATCTTCGTATATGATTGCCTGCCATTTGTAAAGTACCAATTATTAATTCTCTTGCTAGACGCTGTATCACCAACGCGATAAAGTCAAGTTCACAATTCACATGCTTTTATCAGTGCTTGATACTTAAACCTGTCTTTCTTCTTTCCTATAGATATGCTACATAACACGTTGCTGACGTTTAAATACTCTACTCGGTGTAAGGTCAATAATTCTTGGAAAAGTTCTTCCGATATCACAGATGAACTAGCGCCTGTGCCCAGTAATACTGTGATACTGTGGTCCCATATTTTCAATGTTATTTGTGGTGGGTTGATTAGTTCCTTACTTCTTACGAGACTTTATTTGGTTATATTCATTATCACTCGTTAATTTTCTATGGTTTTTACCCTGTGTCAGCATCACCAAATTATTTTCCAGAGCGCAAAATAATTTCGGAATTAGTTTTCCGGATTCTCATCGCCAAGGTTGGTTCTTGTCGTAGGGTTGGCACCAGTATCAGTTTCTTGGTTTTGTGCCCTATGAAGGTCATTGTCACTCGCACGTCCGTTAATTTCCTCACTGAACCTAGGATTCTGAGTCGTGTTTGATGGAAAATTGCGCGCGTCGAAGTTCCTTCTGTCGAAATTCCGACTCCATCTGCGACTGTAGTCTCTATAAAAGTTAGTTTGGTTGACTTGATCATTTCTTCCGCGTCCTATAGAGAAATTAGGGCGGTTATCATATCTGTAGCGTTCATATCTTGGACTTTGTGTCGTAGTACAGGACTCCTATTATTAGATCTCGTTTCGAAATGCCTGTCTACTTCATCACTCTCATTTAAATCCCTACGTGCCTCGACTCTCCAATTGTTTCTCTGCGAATGTTGTGTATTGTTGCCTTTATGACACTCTTGATGCGCTCTCTGGCTTTTATGTTGTGCATTCTCTGTGTACAGACCATTGTCGTAACTTTGGTTTGTATTCGTTTCCATGTAGGTATTATGTGCCTCGAACTCTGCCAATAACACGATCATATCAATGAAATCTATCGGTTTGGCTACTATCAGATTGTTCCTGATCTGTTGGGGGTAATGGCGTATCAGTGCATTTATGACTTCTTGTTCGCTCATTTGGGGTTCTATCAATTTTATTTTGTTGGCTACCTTCAAAAAACACTCGGTCATAGATATTCCACGTTTATATTCATATCTTTCAGTTGCTAGCTCAACTTTGATTCTGTTTTGACATCCAGGACCCCAAAACCTATTTATAAATCAATTTATGTATGCTTCGTGAGAAGCTAGGGTTAACCTCAACCATTCTAAAGGCATTTTTCAAACAATGTTTGACAATCATCCGGAATTCGTTTGGGATTCTTTTTATTCGGAAATAGTCTTCTAGTTTCCGTAGAAACATTTATGGGTTGTCATCAGAATTCTCATCGAACGAAGGTGGGGTCAAATCATGAAACAAATGATTCGTGAGACAAGTGTAATTTTGGTTATGTGTGTAAGGGCTCTACAAAATCATTTTCCTGAGAAGCTACATTACTGCCATTGTTAGGTAAGTCAGTGCATGTCACATTTAAATTTTCATTGACTTTGTTTGCCTGCAATGCAATCACAACTTGGGTCAATTTCCCTGTGTTTTGTTTTTCTTTCTCAAAATTCGCTTGTAAGAATGGTGAGTACAAGAGTAGAGAAAGTCATGTGGGTTCAACACATCAGCTTTTTTTTTTTTTTTTTTTTTTTCTTTTCGTCTAACAATTTTTACAAAAATGTACCGCAGACTTTTCCAACAGATGTTTTCTGCCCGGTGCAACTGCGCTACGAAATGTGCAACGCCTGTCAGTAGAGAGCATCTGGTTTGCTTCCATGTGTTCACACCTTCAGTACCTGACTGCTACCCGGATAGTCTGGGGTCATTAGCCTTGCAGAAAGCTCGCACCATTTTGTCCCGCACAACTGAGGAAAATAAACATCTATAGCTTGTGTGTACCATGCATACTTGGGGCTACTAATCAGCCTTAAAACATGCTACTCGTCCATCAATATCGCAAAGTATGTATGTACTAGCGCGTTTCAGCACCTATGCTACTTTTAAGGTAAACTGATCGTGGTATGAAATAATGCACCCCAGCGTTAGCCTAAGTGACATGGGGAAACCACAGAAACATCCGTGTCAGAGTACGCGGCCACGGGGATCGAACCCGCGACCTCCCAAATGCGGGTCACAGATGTTACCGCCCGAGCCATCCCGCTTGGTTTACATATACATTACACAGTTGCATGCCCAGTGTCTGTGTGGACTTCCGACGTAAACAAATCAGCGAAGCGTACAGTCTGAAAAGGAGAAATCCAACACTCCGTTGCGACCTAACTCTAACACATAAAGGATATGTTGAAATATTGACGTTCTTAAAATGTAGGCATTCTTAAATTATTTATCCAATGTCAAAGTTCGGCGTTTATCACTCAAACAGTTTTCGAACTATGAAAAAGCTTCTTTCAACATCACATGTTAACGGAGAACATTTCAACTACACTATGTTCTAGTTGATTTTGTATTCTTTAGCAGGTTACAGATTGTTAAACAAGCCCTATTTTTATGTAGAAGGGTTTTCCAGTTATTTTTTATTGCTTGTGTCCAAGTCCAGCAGGTGTCTTTTTTTATGGTTTTTGACACTCGTCAATTATTTCTATGCCCTTGAATATTCTAAAACACATATTTCGATTTTATGTTCTCCAGTATCATTTCGCAATTGTTATGTATGAACTTCAAACCATGAAACAGTTTACAGGAAGAGAGAGATGTATCAATCTCGTATTAATGGCAGTTGCATTTTCAGTGCTTAAAGTATCAATAACTTTTATAACTGAAATATAATTTACTGCATAATATGAGAAAGCCTCTAACTAGGTACCCTATCTTGTATGAGATGGTGGTTTTGGTGGAAGGGCAATGCTGTTGCAATTTCTCGAAAGGCTCCTGAAGGCTCCTTAAGAATATTTT
This sequence comes from Tenodera sinensis, assembly GCA_030765045.1. Taxonomy (NCBI): domain Eukaryota; kingdom Metazoa; phylum Arthropoda; class Insecta; order Mantodea; family Mantidae; genus Tenodera; species Tenodera sinensis. Next base: position 46,467,978 of record CM060969.1, read on the forward strand.
CTTCGTTGCAAATATGAAGGTGTCAACATCGCTGAACACAGCACGGATCTCCTCAGCCAATGTGAAGTCCATGAGCTAGACGCGTTATGTGAATAATTTTCTTACCTTACCGTTCTTTTGTTCCATCTGTTGCCTTCACCATATAGGGGGCAGCAAGGTAGCACACCTACAATTACGCTCGCCACAAACCTGCCTGTTACATCTATACTTTTATCTACTGACACCCATGTTTTGTAACCGTTGACAGTTCTAATATAACCCAATGTATTTCCATAGCAACCAAATAAATAGGCTTTACGTGGAATTGTCTGATTCGGAACACGTTGATTTGTATATTTTTCCAAAAATGGGGACTACCTACTTCACAAAACAGAATGTTTCTCATATAAATCCTTAGCAAATTCTAATTTTGCTTTTGGTACTGACTTGGATGTTAAGAGAATCACCTCCTTTAAGGGACACTGGGAGTGAAATTTGAAAGTTCCACATTTCTTGATAGATTTTTCTGAAATTTTTACTGTGTTTGAATTTATATGAGAGTAGGCGGTATACCAAATTTAATTAAAATTGGATAATTCGTTTAGGTTATATAAATTATTTTATGAATTTAATAGCCACATTTTCAAAATAGAGCTCGCGTCTATTGACTTTTCAAAATTCATTTATATTGGCAGAACTGGTACTCTAAAACATGGGTAACAATTGTATGAAGAGATATTTCAAATACGTTTGCTTATTATGCTGTACATATTTTTTTAATAACAAAGAAAATTTAATGTTAAAAATTATTGATTTTTTTCATACAAAAAAATGTTTTTGGAGTTCATGTTAATGATAGATAACATCAATATTGAAGTATAGTTTTTTAGCTGCTATTTATGAATACTTTTGGAAATTTTCATTGAATTTGAAGCAAAACTCAGGCCCGACCTTCTTTTGGAATGTGCAGAAATGTAGTTTTGAGAAAAACAGGCTTTTATATAGGAACATCCTTAAGGGAAGAGCACTATTTGAAAGGGCCGTAATGACCAAATGGAGTGGTGGATATGAAAAATGTTAGATGATCCAAATGCACAGGTGTTCCAGGAACATTTTAAGGTAAAAAAACAATTTTCGACTTTTTGACAATTTTGACCAAAATTTCACTCCCAGTGTCCCTTAAAGCGCGTGCAATATTTTCTTAATGTTTTTTGCTGTTACAATGTTTTTCTACAACACTTCCTACCTATTTTAAGCTCATACTCGCATACTGTACATATAACTGTGTTTGCTTGGTCGCTTGGTCGTACTGCTACACTCCTGCAACAACATATTTGAGTTTAGTTCCTTTGTTTGCTTCGTTTTCGTCATTATAAGTAATACTCGTTATTACACATTTGGTCACTACTGCAGCACATTTATTTATTATCAAGGTGTTATGAGGCAAATAGTGTGTATGTTCCCAGCTGCATTTCTTTTGGGTGGACTGTCCTTAGTTGTTGTTTACCTGTGTACCCATCTATACTTGTCGTCGAGTCAATGTGTATTTCGTGCCGCGCACAAACCTCTCATCTTCATTAGCAAGGTTCAATTACTTATATATTTGACTTACAAAATGCAATTATATTCCCTGCTTAGTTTCTAGGTCTTAATTGTCCACTTCCATTTACAGTATGTATTCAGCGTCTTGTACTTTCACAAACGGGAGCAAACTTTTGGGTAACCTAAGCGCTTAATCATTTCTTGCACTACACTATGTCCTACTGCAACGTTTGCAGCAGTTTCATCCACAGTTATATGCCTGTATTTTCAAATGAGTTGAGCGTCTTCCAGGTTGTGTTCCGTGGAGGCAGATTGAGGGTGACCGCTACAGGCTCAACTTCCCTTCTTTGAAATGTTTCACCTATCTCCTAACACTGCCAGCGCCTATGTACATAGGCACGCTATAGTCTGACGTGAATTTCATCAGATGTATCCTCTTTAACAAGGAATTGACAGCACGTTGTACAATCGAACCATTGATATCCGTCATTTTGAAATACTATCTGCGGTCACGTAATAGAAGCAATGGCAATATGTGGTCTAATCTGTAGATTACGATCCCACAGCTATTTTTCGTTACATTCTTGCAATTAATTTGAATTTTAATCATGATTTTCTGATGATTTTCAATATGACATAGTTTTTTTCGAACTACAAGGTTTTGTTGGCTGGCAATAAAAATATTTTTATTTAAACGTCTACATATTGTATTTGTATTGTTTTCATTATACTGCAACTCAGGGCTTATAATATGAAGTAAAAATAAACATGTGAGAACAAAATTTACAGCTTAGGTAAGTATATTATTAAATACGTACTGATCATCACCATAATCATCATTATCATCAACGGGGTTTAAGCCATTTACGCTTGCTCCGATCTCGTATAACAAATCTGTTCTGTTCATCTTGTTCTCGGCCTACCTATATTTATTTTTCCTGTAAATTTATAGGCCATAATTAATCTGGGAATGCGGTAATTCTGCATCCTTTCTACGAGGTCTCTCCAATTATTCCAATATTGGTGAATATGAACTGATAATTTTAATAAAATAGAGAATAACAATATCTAATTCCATAGTTTAGCTTGCTTTCCTTGTGCATTTTATTCTTCAATATACAGTTTATTGGCATACACGGTGTTGAAATTTTACCTCATTATAATACCTCATTACATTTATATTACCGTAAACAAAGCAGCATATTTTTGTACTTTATTATAAGTTCTAACTTTCTAGCCGTATTCATCAAGTTTATATGAAATATCAAGAGTTTTACCACCAGGTAAATTGAATCGGTGATTGGAAAAGGGAATCAAGTCCACTTTTTTGCAAAAGTAAGTTGAAATATACATTTGGTTTCTCACTCTTCAAGCTATCAATTAGTGTAAAACAGAGCTTGTCCTACACGACTCCTACGTCCATTAAGGATTACGTTGATTTTAAAAGAGAAATAAGTCCAGGACTGGTTTCTCTTTTATACTCACAGAGGGTATTGATGCTGGTTAATTGCAAAGAGTTACTGGATTCGTTGATTGTTCAATGAGTAGATCGAGTAGTGTGAGTTGGTAACACGTCATCAATTATTAGATTTACGATAGTGTGTTGGTAATATTATCATTTATTGACTTGATCTCTGTTTTTAACTAATAATGTAGTGAATATTGCGTCATTATTAGCTACTTTTGTGCTAAATATTGTGGATAGCTATAAAGGTGATTTTCCAAGAAAGAATATGAGAAGTGGTGTTCGAGGTACTACGAAACATTCAACTGCTTTCATGGCAACAGTAATAGGCACTGAAGATATAACGGACTTCAAAACCTGGTGGCAAAAGTATATTTCAAGAAGACAACCAAAGCTACTGTTCATCCTAGTAGCTCTCAATGTGAGCCCGGGCTCATCCTTTCAAAGTAAAAACATAAGCATATGGGCCAGCTGTTATCCCAAATAAGAAAACAGTTGATGTTGGAAAAATATTACAATACATTTTAAATGAACATATGCACTTCTGTTATAAAAATTCGACATGGCCAAAAACTGACATTGAACTGATGGTGATGTGTAGAAGCTATTGCTAAGTGTGTTTTGTAATGTCAGAATATCATTATCATCATCACCATCACCATCACCATCATTATCATTATCATCATTATCATTATCACCATCATTATCATTATCACCATCATTATCATTATCACCATCATTATCATTATCACCATCATTATCATTATCATTATCACCATCATTATCATTATCATTATCACCATCATTATCATTATCATTATCACCATCATTATCATTATCATTATCATTATCATTATCATTATCATTATCATTATCACCATCACCATCACCATCACCATCACCATCATTATCATTATCATTATCATTATCATTATCATTATCATTATCATTATCATTATCATTATTATTATTATTATTATTATTATTATTATTATTTTATTTTATTTTATTTATGCCAACAAGCTTACTGCTAGTGTTTTTAAACACACAAGCCGTGTAATTTATTTTTATTTATGATTTTAATATTATTATTTATACTATATTGCACATTTTGTAGTTTAAATATAATTTCATTTTATTTACTTACTTATTTACTCACTCACTCACTTATTTATTTTTTTTAAGGGAGTTTAATTCCAACTTTATTTTTAATTTTTAGATGTGAGCAATAATTAAGAGGTAGAATCAGCAGCTGAAAAATTCAATGCCAATCTCACATCACAGATAAATACCCCAAGGGCGACTTACAATTGTAAGTACATAAACCCGGGACATAAAGTACTTACAAATTGTAAGTCACCCTTGGGGTATTTATCTCCGATGTTGGATTCCCTTGTGGTCTAACCGGGAAAAAGTACACATCGGCTGGGGAATTTGATGTCGCACTGGCAAGTTGGCCATGGTAACTTAGTGGTTAAAGCAGCCGCTCGATAAGCGGAAGATCAGTGGTTCAAATCCCGGCTATGTCATTGAATTTTTCAGTCCTGATTCCACATTTTATGTATTATAATATGTTAACTAACATCATGAGAGACTATTATCAGAATATTTTGTTTCATAAGTCTTCATGTACATAAATAAAGTTCAAATCATTCTTAAACATCACATATACTGTCTAATTTTATAAGGGAAATAAGTTCTGAATATAAGAAGTGTCCTCTAAATCAATGAAATGCAAAATTAAGGTCACTGTGTAGACCAGGGGTGTCAAACAGCACTCACCAGGCGTGAAAAATTTTCCCCTATTTTCCCTCCCTCCGTGATGACCAAATCGGAAAACGGGAAAAACAAAGCGAAAACCGGTTCTACGAGCGCGTGCTACTGGAGTTAAGGAGGGGTAGACCCCTCTCTTCACACCCTGGGAGTGAGGTTTGACATGCCTGGTGTAGACCAAACAATCAGTGATGTATAGATCTGCTATCTATAGATAAATTTCCAAGACGCCAGCTTTGGATCCTATTAAGTTTTTGTTTTCCAAAATCTATGGCAGTTGGAATTGCTTCCCTTTTCAAATCACCTATTCAGATTACTTCATGCTTCTATAACTAAAATCACAATTATACTAAAAATGAACTACTGATCTTATAAATGTCTTGGAGTTCTGCTTATTTAGAAAATGAAAACAAAACTTAGTTTGTAACTTTATAATGTACGTTAGAAATAATTACAAAATGAGTAGAACATTGAAGTCACTTTCATCATTCCAGACTTAACGTTGATCTCTAGGAAATGAAACGTTAATGAGTGAACAGAAGCACAAGCATGTATATATATGCATCCTACTTTACATCCTCCATTAAAGCGACACGTATACACGGGAGGGCCCATAACGCTGCCCTTCTGTACTTCAGAAAGTAGGAACAACGTTCATCTTTTCCTGGAAGACGCTCTTTAAAGGTTCCATTAGCAGCCTCCGCTGTAGCTATAATTAAATAACAGCACACGAGGTGCGCACAAAATTGTTAATGTACTTTGTTTTTCCTAGAAATGGCGTAAACCCCTAGCAGTTTATTAAAGGGAAGATGCTACCATCCTATGTTTGCCTATTTTATGATATGGAAGTAATAAGGCTAATTTCATGACTTCGTAAAAACATTTTACATACATGGATATGTTTGTGTTTTTGTGTCAAATGCGTTAAAATGCCATAAAAGTGTGAAGTGAGAGAATAGAGTGTGCTTAGCGAAACTTGAACTAAAAGGGCAAACGAGTAATTAATAATCGACTTAATCAACAAGAGGCTTATGCCACGGTTACGTACTTGACATACTGACGGAGAATTTACTTGTAAAAGACGCCATGATAGATACAGCATCCTTTATGACAACGTTTCTCTTTTTAGGTATCTCTAGCACAGACTATACCTATGTTCACACTGTTGCGTTGAACATTTTTTATACTTCCTCTCGCTCGGTGCCACTTCTCCATCGCCTTCACTGATTTTGATGAAATGTGGCGTTTTGAAATCCGACAGTAAAATTCAGTAAAATGTTTTATAGCAGAGAATCTTGTGTGTACTGTTAGGCACGTTATAGGATAGGAATTATAGTGTAACAGCTCACGTACACAAACAATAGCACAAAATTTGGTGTTCATTCTTAAATTTGCATATAATCAAGCATTGCCTAAATAGCGAAACTTACCAGAAATAATAATTACTTCTCGGGTGATCAGCCGCATAAAATTAATAAAATTGAGCTTTCGACCATTCAATTCTCCGTGGTCTTCATCATGGGGAATCACATGGTTGAAACCTCGAATTTTATAAATTTGACGCTGCTGATCACCGAAAAGCAATTATTGTAACATTCGTCGCGAAAGTTTTAATTCTTAGATTACCAGAAATAATTAGGTATGGATTATTTTTCAGAGGGTTGAATAATGAAAATTAATGTTGCGGGGAAGGAAGTTAAGGAACCATAGAACCCATTTTCTAGCTCAGAGCTAAGTAGATACATAGTATTTATATGTATAGTAAGTTTCATTATAGTTGGTTAGGCCTCTTTTGCTTGTAATGTCTGTCTGTCTCTCTCTCACACACAGAGAGTTCCACTACTATTGACCTCGTCTATGAACTGCATTCGCCATGACGCCTTGAGTGCAACCAGTACACTCAACTCTCAATAATTATCTGTGTTTGCATCCTATCAGCAAAAGAAGGTTAGAGTCGAGCTTGGTGGCATTCCGCCTGTGTGCAGACAAAGCTTTTCACGCCATTGCCTATCCTCAGCCTGCATGCAGGTGATTGTGCTATGTGCATTGCAATTTCACCTGAGATTAAAGCATTTTAAGAAGACCTTTTCTTCTTCTACCTCTCTCTCTCTCTCTTAGTGTGTGTGTGTAAGTGGGTGCGTGCGCGCGCTTGTCTGTTGCATATACGTGTAGACATGTCAAGCTGCAGTATATTTTCAGACACATTTTTTTACAAAAATTAACATTTTAGTACCAATCGACCTGGAACTTATGACATCGGAAACTTTCTTAACTGCATATATACTTCTTTGCGCACTCTCAAAGAGTTTATGATTCTAATTGATTGTAAAATTTATAAGTGTTTATGCAACAAAAGTTGGTGGTATTGCTTGTTTTATTTGTGGAAATTAATGAAAAAGGAACGTCTGAAGTGAAATGGAGAGGGTTGAGAATTGTTCTCTGTCTTTTATACTGCCAAACCATAAGTGGACATTTTAAACATTTATTTAAAGACCTATTTGCATTTGTAACTTAATTATTTTAATGATAGTGATGTTATTGTTTGCTTATATATACTACAGCATTCGATAACTAAGGGATACACTGCTATAAGATCACAAAAATTTAATTAGGTTACTTTTGACATTATGAGTTTCATTTATCGTCTCCTCTCAGATCAACATTATGTTGCCAAATCCATTTATGTATATATTTCCCACTGATTGATCTAGAGCTCTTTGTGTGTCAACTTCTGGTTGAAGTCAAATGCCTGCAGGGGTTATTTGGTCTTCAGAATAAGCCATAATATGAAGGGTTCATGTCTGGTGAATTTTTGTAGAGTTCAAGTACTTCCTAATTCAACCTTCTCAACAAACTCACTGTTGCGGCTACATGGCAGTGATCATTATCGTGTAACACAGCGCTCTGAGGTCGTTTATGACGCCATGTTGGGCGCAAATGATGCTCCAAGTAACGAGAGTAGTAGAATCCATTTACTCTTATGCCATGAGGTACAGTATGTCCAAAGATTATGCCCTCAAGAACATAACACAGCACTCAAAGGATCCTGCAGTGCTCACCTGAATTTTGGGCTTGATGAATTTGCATGTCGCCATTCCCTTTATTGTTGTTTCAGTTCGGGTGTTAAGGAAATATTTTCCCGGGAAGAATAACTATAGAGTAGGGAAATAGAGGATAATATCACAGTATAGATGTAAAGCAAATAAGACATTATAGGAATAAAAACAAATTAGAGACAGATAATGAAAAGGGAACTTACATAATACATTTTGCTAATATAAGAAAAAAATGCCAAGTACTGTAAAACAGTATGTGTTGCACTTACACTTAGTTCTCTATCTACTTCATGTTAATCTAGATAAACGTTTGTAGAAATTATACAGCAGGCTTTAAGCGATAGTCAAATAGTGGTCACCAATTGATGACTTTGAAATTTGGTTCTATTTGCATAACCAAGGGATAAAAAAATGAATAACGAGCTCCTATTTGAAAATGATCTATAGGTAAGTATTGCAAACTTCTGACAAATAACAAGGAATATCTCCGAAATAGTTCACTTCACAAAAAAGATAATTTAACATAAATTGTGTGCTTTAACGAGATCTACATTTTTGTATAGTAATATTTGGTCTATCTCTTATGGTTTACTCTTTATGCAGAAGTCACCCAGAGTAAGCAGGACTACGTGGACTATAGCAAGAAAATTCAAAGTATACATTTCATTAGCCATAAAAATATCTTAAACATATGGCATTTTAATCAAAATTGTTAATCAAGTTTGAAAAAATCAAAATTTTAAAAATATTTTATATGTAAAGGATAGTTTGACGAATTTTCTTCAGAATCTTTGATCCGTGAGAGTTATTACACTTGAATACCAACTTTGGTTTTTAACAGACTTTTCGTTTTTGAGTTATGCCGTACACACACACACACACACACACACACACACACACACACACACACACACACACACACACACACACACACACACACACACACACACACACACACACACACACACACACACACACACACACACACACACACACACACACACACACACACACACACACACACACACACACACACACACACACACACACACACACACACACACACACACACACACACACACACACACACACACACACACACACACACACACACACACACACACACACACACACACACACACACACACACACACACACACACACACACACACACACACACACACACACACACACACACACACACACACACACACACACACACACACACACACACACACACACACACACACACACACACACACACACACACACACACACACACACACACACACACACACACACACACACACACACACACACACACACACACACACACACACACACACACACACACACACACACACACACACACACACACACACACACACACACACACACACACACACACACACACACACACACACACACACACACACACACACACACACACACACACACACACACACACACACACACACACACACACACACACACACACACACACACACACACACACACACACACACACACACACACACACACACACACACACACACACACACACACACACACACACACACACACACACACACACACACACACACACACACACACACACACACACACACACACACACACACACACACACACACACACACACACACACACACACACACACACACACACACACACACACACACACACACACACACACACACACACACACACACACACACACACACACACACACACACACACACACACACACACACACACACACACACACACACACACACACACACACACACACACACACACACACACACACACACACACACACACACACACACACACACACACACACACACACACACACACACACACACACACACACACACACACACACACACACACACACACACACACACACACACACACACACACACACACACACACACACACACACACACACACACACACACACACACACACACACACACACACACACACACACACACACACACACACACACACACACACACACACACACACACACACACACACACACACACACACACACACACACACACACACACACACACACACACACACACACACACACACACACACACACACACACACACACACACACACACACACACACACACACACACACACACACACACACACACACACACACACACACACACACACACACACACACACACACACACACACACACACACACACACACACACACACACACACACACACACACACACACACACACACACACACACACACACACACACACACACACACACACACACACACACACACACACACACACACACACACACACACACACACACACACACACACACACACACACACACACACACACACACACACACACACACACACACACACATTTTTCAAAAATTCTTCTTTTTTGTTATTCAGGGGCGTTAAAACATGTATTTCCGTTGAAATCTCGATAGCGAATTTTTAGGTTAAATGCAATGCTTTGTTATAATGTTACACGAAGTAGAGAAACAAACTTTTACATAAATTGAAAGAAACGTGCAAAAATATAGAAGCACTGTGAAAGATAAGGAAATGAGAAACTCGCTGCCAGAAAAAGAGTTGAACTGCGAGCAGGTCATTAAGTGTAGCTGCAGAAAAAGCAGAGAGAAAGCCAGCTATGACAAAGAAACAATAGGGGAAAAACCAAATCGCTCAAGCACACAGAACCTAATCAGGCGTAAATATCGTACTAATAAGAACGCTAGATACACTTTAAAAATGATTTTAACCAATAAGCGCAGAGAAAAGTTTATTGAAGCCAATTACAGAGTTCAAATATTGTGTGACCAGAGGAAAGGCAAGTCGAATAGAAAATGAGCGGAAACTCTCTAGAATAGGAGCTCAGTTTCATACAGGGATTAACCTCGTCAGTTCGTGTCGTAATTATGAGAGGATGCCAAACCGCTCAGCGCCTTAGATATCGGCGTTCAAATTCCACATATTTGGGAACAGTATTAGAAAAAGGAAGTGGCAAGAACACGTGTAATTAGATAGTAGGATTGTGTAAGTCTTGAGTGTTGGAAATTAGGAAGGTTAAATACTTTTTACCTGTGTGGATTTTCACATAAACGGATCAGTGAACTGAAAAATGGTCTTAACATTTATCTCCTTTCCACACACCCCTGAGATAAATATGTCATTCCATGAATATTACTTATCCTCAACCAGACTGAACATCCAAAACCTCGAAACATTACCCTACAGCGTCCCACTTCAAAATGGTACCCAACGTATTCTGAATCCACAACCAAGTTTCCAAAAAAATTCGCACATCAATGTTTTCCTACCAGAAGTCTACACCACAGTGAGCAACCATCGAAGTCGTGACCGTCTCATAAGGATAGAGCAGTTCGTAGCATCACAGATCGTCTGGAGATAAACAGCAGCAGTGATGAGTGAGTACTCCACCTAATACACATAGTGTTTCAAGAGTGGTGCGCTCCAAACTTCAGGAGACAGTGTATCTGCTAAGAAGTGCCAAAACCCTATTATACACCATGGCTGACGCTCATCCGGAGGAGCGACCACTTGCCATTTCGGGTCAGCAGTAGCGAACACCAGAGACTCCAAAATATCCACAATGTTACAGCACATGCTCCACCAATTTCAAAATCTGGAATCATAGTTAACTTCACAAGAGGAAACCCTAACCATTAGAATGAGTAAGTCTAAATCTCAACTTCAATTGTAGTTAAGTTTAGAGGTGGGACACTTAGAAGCACGAATGGCATCTCAGGACACTGGTGTGCAACAGATAGCAGCACAAAGGGAAGTATTAGATTCACAGATAGCAGCAAAACTATCCCAATAATTACAGGAAATATCAACACAGCACACAGGTAGGCACAAACCATTGATGCGCTCAGTTTAGGTCAGACCTTCCTAAGATCAGAAGTGTTAAACATTCACACATGCACGATGCATGTCAGGAAATTGAGTAACTCAGCTGTCTGCTAAAACGGTCATTAAAAAGCAAATGCTGTGAGTTTCGCACGGCATGCGAGGCAATTTAAAATAACAATAACCAAGAATTCACTGCACTCAGACAATTATTAGAAAAAATGTCATCACAAGTCGCCGGAGCTCATAGTGCAAATTGAAATAAACACTCGGGAGTTGGCACAAATAAAAGCAACATTAGCACAGGGTAAGCACCATCAGTACGTTAACACATGGCACCTCGTGAGGCAGGTCATGCAGAAAGCACACACAGCAGCTGCTTCTTGCAATATTCAAGTGTAACTCAGGAGATCATCATCAGGTAGTAAATTATGTGATTGGTTTGTGAAAGAAGAGAAAAAAACAACTAACACACCGAAGTGGATGCAATTTTTAAAGTAGCATTTATCAAAATAACAGGAGAACAAGAAACTTGTGAGCCGGCTGCGCGGTGTTTTGCTTGTTCGCGTCCTCGGCGTTTGTTGCAGTCTGTCACTATCATAGAAAGGCGCAGATGAAACCGTACATTTTTAAAACTACTTCTAAATGCTTTGCTTACCAACTTGTGAAACGGGATGGCTAGTTTCCTAAAGAGGTGCCAAAATGTATGGACAACGACGGTGGCCAGTTTCAATATCTGCTTTAATAAAGTTTGTAAGTAAGGCCTTTAAAAGTAGTTTTTAAAATGTTGTATGGCTTCATCCACGCCTTTCTATGATAGCGGCAGAGGGCAACGAGCGCCGAGGATGCGGACAGACAAAACACCGCGCAGCCGGTTCGTAAGTCTTTTGTTCTCCCGGATCTGCACGTCCCGAACACCCTGTGTATTCACATGCTTTGATCACCTTAATAGGTAGTAGCTTTAAACCGTAGGATGCTCCTATTTATTTGTTGATAGGAGCTTACATGAATTCCAAACACTGCATTAGCTCTGTCCCATAACATGCTCGTATTTAATTCATACAATCATGGAAATATAAACTTGACCAATCCTTCTGAATGTTAAGATAAGTGATCATATTAAATAATGAACTAGTTTTATCGCACAGTAACCTAGTTCACGACAGTAACCTAGTTCACGACAGTAACCAATAAGAGATAACTTCTGCACAGTTAAAGAGATACGAGGGAAGGTTATATGAAATAGAGTTTAGAACGTCTATTTGTGCGCAAATCGCTATGTAATGGGGCTTCTATGCTGTTTATTTGTATGTATGCTACATGGTTCACATACACTCTATTACATAAGAATAGTCGCAGTAGTTATTTTATTTTTAATGGTAAAAATTGCCTTTGTAGGTTATGCTTTACCTTGAGGTAGTGAGAGGTCAATAGTATATTATGCAATGATAGCACAATGGCAGTAATTAAGATGCGAGTATACTCGTATTTTATGACACGAGCGGTAGCGAGTATTTGTACTAGAGTCTTAATTGCAATTATACTCAAGTTTCATACGACTATTTGTGTTCGACCATGAGTTAACACATTTATAACATATACGAGAATCGATCATTACCGCGCCTTCAACTGCGAAATTACTGATTTTGTGTTACTTTGCCCTTCACACAGTGACACAGATGTAGACTTTCAAAAAGAGAAGACAAATTAAATTCATTAACACTAATTATTACATAAACAGAGTAGCTTTATTTCACGTACGGGAATCGATAGTTTCGCTTTTAGCTGTGTGAGAATGTGCGCAGAGGACAAAGTATTGGTTGCTAAATGTGGAGCTATTGATTGGCAGTTAGCAGTGTCTTTATGAACGGGAGCAGCTTTGATTGGTGGATAGCAGTATGTTTGTGATTAGCGGTTACAATGAGGTCCATTACAGTGCCCTATAAGCGCGACATTATAACATGGTCGAGCAGAAATAAAACAATGTTTGTTCTAATTTTCAGTGGTTACTTGTTTAAAAATATTTTGTGCAGTTCATGAGCACATTTACATATGTTCTGTTTTCTCGCAACAATTATTTATGTACAACGTTTTGGTGCTACTCTGTTATAGATTATAACTATAATGTATAACTCAAACATTTCCCATAAAAGGTACGGATATATTAGGGGTGCACATTCTTACTTGAACATTTACGAACAAGTTTTTTTTTGAAATGTATATCACAAGTAACACACTAAATTATTGTGTACAAACTTTCATTACATTATCTCCAGCTATTTTTAAGTTATTGTTAAATTGTTTTAATGGTAAACAAAAATTATTCTTTTTAGAGAACATTAAAATGTTTATAATGTACATACATATTCTAAGTAACAAATATTTAAGAAGAAATGTTCGAAGCAGATTTTTACTTACTTATTTTCTGAGAAACAGATTACAAATTAAATATAATGTTATGGTAAACAACATTTTTCATTAATTTCAGTGTGCTCTTGTTCATATCAGGAGCATTTAAAATGCTCGTACAAAATTACTCCTAATCAGTAATAAATACCAATAAACCTAGTTGATTCATTCTTAAGAATAGATCTATAAATTAAAATGGACCTTTTCGTTCACTTTTCGCCTAACTGTACTCAAAGAAATCCTTTAAGGTTGATATAAAATTTAAGTTCGTGCTTCAATTTAGGTTTCTAACTGCGAAAGACGGAATGAAACAGAAAGATACGTAGCAAAACATTTTAATTACTGTTTCTGAGTGGCCCACTCTCAATTATTCAACTAACTTCCAAGCGTCCAACGCAGTTATATATCTCATCATTAATTCTTTTATTTGAAACAGATCCCAGTTTCAAGAATAATTAATTAAAATTCAAGAAAAGCCTCGCATATATTAAAAAATAGTTAAGTATTGCTTTGTTAACGCTGGTTTTCACGTAACCAATGACGTTTATTATGTTACAGATTTATTGTTGCTCCTCACACAACGGTCATCCACTGTTTTTGTCGCCGACAGCGAAGAGAGATGTAGAAAAGAAGAGGGCAGCAAACGGAGGGAACGAGAAACGGACAGGCAAAAACAGGCAGCACCAATTACCGCACAGCAAAAAAACCTAAAAGGAAAGATTCTTGGCAATGTGGAAGGACCTCCAAATATATCGTGAGAACTGGGTGAGAGTTGACGGTTTCACTAGGCCCTTGCTATGAGATTTAAAGAAGATGAAAAAGTGTATATAAAACTTTCAAATTTGATATTTTAAAAGACAGTGTAAAGAAAGCGACTAGTTCTAAAAATTATTATTAAAGATACAAATAAAGCCTGTTATCTGTTAATAGAGAAATCGGATTTTGCTAACCACTTCTTTTCATATTGAACAAAATATATTAAAAAGTGAATTCATAGACATAGACTCCTAACTTTAATGTGGAGGTCCAATTTCTTTAGTTCACTCTAATAGGAAATTTTAATTTAGTTCCTCATATGTCATCGTTTCCCAAACGTTTCTTAACGAAATTTTTGCGTGATGTTACATGGAAATAAGCTGCAAATCTTTTAATATACATAGGGTATAAAAGTTGAGATTTTAATCGTGTTGTATTTCACGAACGTTTTGGTTTTCCGAAACTAACACAAATAACAAGGGATATTTCCGAAATGGTTCACTCTACAAAAAAAATATTTAGACATGAATTGTGTATTTTAGCAACATCTATATATTTTGTATAATAAGATTTTGTCTATTTCATACGATTTACCAGTTATGCACAAGTCATCCAGAGTAAATACGACTACAGGGGCTATAGCCAGAAAATTCAAGATATATATTTTATTTGTCTTAAAAATATCTCAAACATATGGCATTTTAATCAAAATTGTTAAGCCATTTTCAAGAAATCAAAATTTTCGAAAAATTTTCCATTTAAAGGGTAGTTTAGGGTGGAGCAATTTTCTTCAAAATCTTCGTGTCACATCCTTGAAAGGCAAAACTTAAATACCAACTTTGGTTTTTAACTGACTTTTCGTTTTTGAGTTATGCTGTCCATAGACTGACATACACACATTTTTCTAAAAATGATTTTTTGGATTCAAGGGGTCTCAAAACATATATTTCCGGTGAAATCTCGACATCGAATTTTTGGGCTGAATACAATACTTCCTCTGCTTACCAGCAGAGAAAGTAAAAAACGAGAAGTCTGTCAAAAAGCTAAACTTGGTACTTTAGGTTCAGCATACACAAGATTATCAAGAAAATTCCCCATTCCAGTCTACCCTTTACGTGGAACTTTTTTTACAAAAAATTCGATTTTCTCAAAAAATGGGCACTAACGATTCCAATTAATAATAGATTATGTTGAGTATTTTCATGACAAATTTCTTTAAATTTTCTTGTAATAGCATCTGAAGTCTTCATTTTGGGTGTCTTTTGCATAACTGTTAAACAGTAAAAAATAAGCAATATATATCTTATTACACAAAAACTAGATTTCGAATTCCTGCCGTTTCCTCATGTTCATGTATATTCAAGAAAATTAATAAGTAATTTCTGGAAAGGTTTATTTCGATTAATATGAAGTAGTTAGAAGAAGTGTTGGCAAGTATAATTTGTACAAGAGTAGAGAGAAAGCCATACGAGTCCAATGCATGCAATTTTTTTTTTTTTTTTTTTTTTCTTCCAGACGTACTTCAACTAAACAGAAAAAAATATTTGCTCTCATATTTATCTCCAGCTAACAAAGTGGCAACTGCAGACAAATTCACTGCTCCAATCTCTCTTTACATATTTAGTATATAGATAATTTAAGAACAAAGGTATAACAAAGGCTATTTGAACCCAACTTGTACTTGGTTCTTTTTAGTAACAGCAATTCAATTATTTTCACTACTATTAACGTTATATTACATGAACTTGAAATATTTTCATTTTGCTTCTAAATGGCACACTTTTTGCATACGTAATCCTTAGCGCATCCTTAACTGCGTATTATATATGGTGGTTCTTGCAGCTCGAATTCTAAACAAAAACAAAATGGAAGTTAAGATCCCATTTTCTGTTATAGCAGTTCGTTGCCATAAGCTATAATGTTTACTTATTGTGGGAAAATACGTTATATCAGTTCATTATAACTGAGGCTATTATAATTGCAGAATGTGATACGCCTCTTTGCAGCCATTATGATACGAAAATATAGTCTTTCATGGTTAACGACTGGTGTCGTGGTTCTGTTTTTACCTATTCTTCCGGCGGAATGTTTCAAATGACAAAGCCGGTAGAAGCACTAAATTGGTTCAGAAATAATGAGAAACAGGCTGTCAGTCATGCGTAAGGTTAACTCGGAGTATTACAGCAGTGTAGTCAACGGTTTGGGATTCCTGACAGACAACCCCTCAGGTTCGCATATATCATCTGTTGGGGAGCTCGTGTTGCATCGTAAAAACCTTCAGCTTTCCACAGAAATGACCGAAATGGTCCAAGTTAAATTAAACAGTCAAATTCCTGAATTAGACAAAGAACAGCGGAGAGGGATATTTTTACAACTTCGTGGAAGACGCACATCTCTGTTAGCCCCTTTGCACCCCCGTTACGATGAAGAATGCCTGCTGACACCAGAAAACTGCCCTTAAGGGTGTGTTTGGAAGCGAAACCCATCATAAGCGCCCTATGAAGAGTGACTTGCCTTGCAAGACATTTCTCAAAGTCCAGAGACGTGACATTAATATTTCTTCGCCTCAGTATTGAAAAATTCCAGGGGTAGAAGGTCAACTTGCAGGGATAATTAAACGCTGCCCTAACAGAAATGAACTCTTAGAAAAGAGGGGTCGATTTGGCGGCGATTTCTAAAGAACCCAACAATCTGTGCCTGGGAGACCAACTACTCACAAAAAACAGTTCAATACCTTATAGTAAATATAAAGCGTGTAAAATCAGGTGTATTTCGTGCATATCAGCTTCCCTACCCACTCTTCAACGAACTATTGTACAGAAGATTATTCCTCCATCTACTTCATATTAATCGAGGTAAACTTTCTTTACATTTTGGTTGCAGGATCAGAAGAGTAAAATAGTAACATTTTTTTAAAAAATGGTTGATACGCTTGGGCTTTACAGTTTCATACCCTTCGCATGATTATGAGAAAAAAACTATCGATATACCTGCTGAAAAAGTATAATTATTTAAAAATTTCAACCATAAATAACACAAAAAAGTATATCTTGGAAATTTTTAACATCACAAAATTTTTATTTGTCATAAATTGCATGCAGAGATCAACTGCTTTAGTATTAAGATTATGTATATTTTTTACAGTTTACGAATCTCTTAAAGTGATCCAAAATGAAGTAGTTCACAGGCTATTCCAGGAAATTAAATCTACACATTTTATATCGTGCAACTATCTGAAACATAAGGTATTATAATCAAAATCGACATGAATCGGTCAAACTCTACCTTGGTATTTAAGGTCAGCGTGTTCCGGGCATGTGATATGAATATTTTCTCTAGTAATATCACAAGAGGGTTACGTGTGACGACCACTTTCCTCGTGCAAGCGCAAGAAAAATTATCCCAAGTATGAAATTCTGAAATGGTATTTGTTTAGAGTATTCCGCGAAATAATTAATAATTCATTTAGTTAATACTATTTAAAATTAATGGTGATTTGAAAGCGAACAACTTAAGACATTCATACATTTCAGTAAAGATTTATTTTCACAGTTGACACTAGAACTAATCCAGTAGGCTGTGAGGAGAGGAGAGGAGAACAACAACAACAACAACAATTTTAGCATTTAATCCACTGAAATGAGGAATGATAAATGTCAATGAAGGAATTTGTGTTAGTATGCTATTCATTAAAGGTAGGTGTGCTCTATTTAAAATTGACCTCATCGATTAAAATATCAATATCTTCAATATCCTCGCCAAACCTTTTGTCTGGCAGTTTTGAATGACCTGCTAATTGTTGTTATTGCGCGTGGAAACTTCAGATGTACAGAAACTTAAGAGAATGTTTAAGATGGCGGAACCGCAAGGAGGAGGTGATACAGCCAAGCGATAATACCACGACCAAGGGGTGATAATCCGGCATGAGTGGAATAGACAGTATAACTCCCCACCCCAAACTACCTTTTGCTTGGAAAACCTTTTCGTTTCTGAAGAATGGCTGCAACGATTTTTATTACACTAGCATATGTTTGAGGTACCTACATGGCAAAATGTCCATTTTCTGGTAATGGCTTATGAAGTCCTCTTCTTCCTGAATCAGTTTTGCATAACTAGCAAACCAAGAGATCAACAAAATCTTAGGCGGCGCCGTGGCCGAGTGGTTAGCGCGCTCGCCTACCACCTAGGCGGCCCGGGTTCGATCCCAGGGACCCGCATGTGGTATTTGTGGTGGACGAAGCGGCGTCAGGGCGGGTTTTCTCCGGGTACTCCGGTTTCCACCGCCATCTCATTCCACCGGTGCTCCATCTTCATGTATCATCAGTGTCACCGCCTGCGGTGCCGTAGTAGTAAAAGCGGGCGTTAAACACTACAACAACTACAACAACAAAATCTTACTATGGACAACTGAATGCTATTTATGCTAGTTAATGCAAAGTATTTCTGGAAATTAAAATGTTGTGACATTAACCATTCCAAAGATATTCTTTACATCAATTTTCATCCTCATCGTAGAGCAGCCTCCTTTTTAAAAAGTATGAATACCTCTTAGTCCAATGAATCATTCTTATGCCTAAAAGAAATGTAAGTTAAATAGTTAAATGTATAACGAAGGTTCATCTGATTTAACAAGAAATCTCTGTAGTAGCTTGTCTGTGGTAGCTTGAGTGGAGCCTTGGCTGCGAGGAATTCGTGGATAAGGTCTTTTCATAGGTCCTCGCTTACTCTGAAAGATATATGTCGGATAGCTCTAAGCCATGTAGATCCCGGGCTCATTTGAGCATCATTTAATCCGTTCTATTCATCGTCCGATATGATCTAAGCAAAGATCTTTAAAATTTAAAAAATAGAACTAGATAGAATAGTTAGCTTTTGTAAGATTATTTCGTAGAAGACTGAGTAGGAAACGTGTATGCAGCACATAATTTTGATACCAAATTTTGTAATTCTCCCATGTCCTTTAATATTGCTCTAGATAGCTGTAACTAAAACTAGTACTTCAAACATACGTGAATTAAAGGTTTTGGGTTATCGCACTAATTCTATAAAAGATTTATGTCACTCCATTGTTACCAGCTTTGTTTACAAGTCCTTTATTTCTAACACGTTCAATAAAGTGATTGTTTAATAAAGCAACTGCTTGATTACCTTCTACATTTCATGGTGTCTTTTTATATGATTAATCTCTCATAACGAATTATAAATATCTTCACCATTTAAGTCCTCATGTTGTCGGTTTAATCATTCTTTGTTTTGGCAGTCTTGTATTATCTTTGATCCGATTTTTTATTCCTTTATCTATGACTCAAATAATAAATGAAATGGCGGCAGGTACGAATATGGATCAAATTGGATTCCAAGAGTCGGACGAATTCTGAACCCTCCCTAACTGTTATTTCACTGACTGGTACAATTAGACACCGCTGGTGAACTAACAAACCATCAAAACATCTATGTACTTCTCACTGCACACTTCTGTTGAGATCTTTGTCTGTCTGTGTTGCACAAAATGTTATGTGCTGGCCTACTGATCCCAAAATTACGGATTCATAACCGGTCCAGACTGATGGTTTTTAAGTGTGCTTAAAACCAAAACTCCATGTCAGTAGATATACTGGCGCGTTAAAAAACCTCTGCGGAATGAAATTCCGGCACACCGGCGCTTATATGATCATGTCAATTGACAGCGTCGTTAATGTCCTTATTCTTCTTATTCGTCTTCTTCTACACTCCATGATTTAGGCAGATGGCCTATTCCGTCTTCCTTTGTTCAGCTCCATCTCTTACTCGTGGTTTGTACTCGTATATTTTTCAGTGGTATACTTTCGTCACACAATCTAGTCAGATGTTGTTGCTCTTTGGTCTCTTCGATTTTATCATTTATTTTACGTATGCCTACTTCTCGGATATCCTGGTTGTGAAATACATCTCCTCTAGTACAACCTTTCACCCTTCTCAAAAATCTCATTTCTGCTGCTTGTGATTCACTTTTGTCTTTCTCATTCATAATTCAGGACACTCTACCATACATCAATGTTGGAACTGCCAGTGTTTAATAAAATTTGAGTTGTGTATCTTTCCTGGTTTTATTTTGTAACGTTCTTGTTATTATGCCTCATATTTGTTGGTATTTGTTTATTTTGTTCCTTATGTCCTTTCTTTCGTTAACAATAAGAAGTCATTTATTTTTCTGTTGAGGTCACTCTAGGCAACGTTTCCCTTAGTTCCATATAGGCCTGGAATTAAAATACAAGATTCTTTTATTTTACAGATTTTATAGCTGTCTAAAAATGGCGTATGCCACATATTACGCGTAGAAATGTTTGTGAAATGTTGGTTGAGTGTAGCAATCCTATGAGCAAAATAAAATCACTCTTAATTCAAATTTTCACACTAATGTCTATTTTTAAGCATTATAAACAAGTACTTGCTTTCGTAGGAGATTTAAACTAAAGATAACGCTCGATACCGGTTAGATATATAAATTCCAATGAGCTAAACTTCTGCAGTAAAAGTTTACGTTTGCGCTTTGAAAAGCTAGACCACTCGTTAAGAAGTTCCGCTTGCAAAAGGCAACAAAAAATTTACAGGCGTTTCCGTCATGAAAATCTTGCCTGCCATAATGGCTAGGCAGAAAGAAAGAAAGAAAGAAAGAAAACTTTTACGTGAAGTGTTGTGTGGGTTAGGGTTGAAGAAAGAGGCATACATACTAACAGGACCACAAGGGTTTTGGAAATACGTGACATTGGTTATGTCCTTGCTTTATGGGTTTGAATGTCTGCATTTCATCTTCGTCTGTCTGAGAACCCGTTGCTGCTCAGTTTTCTTGAAGACTGCCAGCGACTTAGATGTGTGCATGGTATCGCATCTGGCTATCTCAAACCACACAGTGTTCTGTTTTATCTTAGCATCTAGGTGAGTGAATTATGTTTCTAGCTTCGTGTTTCTTTGTAGTTATACAACATGCCGTTCCTGTTTGTAGATAAGGACACCTAGGTTATGCTGCTTGTAAGCTGTTTCCCAACTATTTCTCATTTCCTCTTTTACTCTTATCAGCCTCGTTTGGCCTTTGTTTCTACCGAAGACACAGTTGCTAATCAAGTAATTTTGGACTACAGTAATCCCTAATCAATTTTCACACATAAGGTATTCTCATAAATTAAATAATAGTTTTAAAAATATTTACATTAATTTAATACCGTAACTCCTTGCTTGAAAAATCATCTTCAATAATACCACAAATGCTGATAAGTGACCTACTGTTAGCTGAGTATATATATATTAGTTGTGTTAATTATTTTAGATCACAGGGAAATAAATAATTGTACAGAGCATCAAACTTGAGCTTGAAAGCGTTATTAAAATACTAAACGTAAACAGTTAGGAATTAATTTCCATTAAGTGCGGGAGAAAATGCCATGTTCATTTGTTATACATTAAAATCTGTGACTTTAAAATAACAAATACAGAAACACTAGCTTTTCCTGGTAACTGCTGAATGCCAATCCACGAAGGGAATGAACTCAGGAGAAAAAATCTGATGTGTTGCACTCACGTGACTTTCTCTACTCTTGTACTAACCATTCCAATAAATCCTTACTTCTATATTTTCTTCGTGTTAGTAGACATAAACATTTGCAGAAATTATCTTATTGTAGGTACAAGGATAATATGGGAATACAGTAAACTTTGAGCGATAGTCAAATCTTTTAAAGCTTTTAAATTCCCTTCTCTTTGCAGGACTAACAAAAAATGAGTAACGATGTTCCATTTGACGGAAGTGTAAGTTCTCCAAAACTCACCCAAATAACAAGTAATATTTCTCAAATGGTTCACTCTACAAAAAATTTTATTGAAGCAATTTGTGTGTTTTAGCAAGATCTACATTTTTATGTAGTAAGATTTGGTCTATCTCTTTCGGTTTACCAGCTATGCAAAACTTATCCGGAGTAAATAGGACTACATGGGCTATAATCAGAAAATTCGAGATATACATTTCATTTGCCATAAAATATCTCAAACATATGACATTTTACTCAAAATCGTTTGAGTCATTTTCAAGAAAATCAAAATTTTCGAAAAATTTTCATGTAAAGGGTAGTTTAGGGTGCAGGAATTTTTTTCAAATCTTCGTGTCACATCCATGAAAGACATTAAACTTAAATACTAACTTTGGTTTTTTAACCACTTTTCGCTTTTGAGTTACGCTGTCTACAGACTGTAAGGCACACACACACACACACACACACACACACACACACACACACACACACACACACACACACACACACACACACACACACACACACACACACACACACACACACACACACACACACACACACACACACACACACACACACACACACACACACACCTTTTATAAAAAATACTGTTTTTGGATTCAGGGGGCCTTAAAACATCTATTTTCGGTGAAATCTTGACATCGAATTTTTGGGTGAAATGCAATACTACCTATACTTTACATAGTAGAGAATGTAAAAATGAATGCTTTTGATTGTCAGTACAGAATTTGATTGCCATTGCTCATTCGAGTAGGACTGAGCTGGAAAACTGGGCGAAATGCCCTCTTGTGCAATTATCTTTGGTGCAATTATGTGTGACTATTGATGGTTTGTTGGTTATTTAATTGAGGCTAACGAATGCTTACATGAAAGTCGTATAGATTTGAAAACTCAATTAAGTTGCCTAAAAAAAGGATTTGGTAAGCTAATTACACTTGAGAACAATGCCACTTTTTTATACTCTGCTTTGTTTTCGTGTTATGCTGTGTTAGATTTTCTAACACTTCTGCATTTTGTTTCCGCTGACCATCAAATCTCGCCGTTTTTATAGATTTACCAACCACTAATATTGAACAGAAAAAAGCATGAGAATATGTTTCCTAGAATTCAAGAGAAAATAAATAATTTCTTTATGACACCATGCTTTAAAACTATTAAGTTGGATTTTTATTGGTGAATAAGATGACAATGAGGTCGTACATCAGGTTAAAGGCACTTACGTGTAACTATCATAACATGTGACCTCACTTTATGTAACATCCTACCTAATGAACAATAAAATGAAACATTTAAGCAATCAAGAATGCCTATTCAGTTATTTGTTCCAAGATTATCGCTATCTCAACTTTTGTTTCACAAACATTTCTAGAAGCTCTCTATCCCGCTCCCCCCACTGCCTAACATGGACACTTAAAAGACCAAATAAAATTTACAGAACCTGTATACTGGAACAGAATCATGTTGGGTCAGAAATAATTATACTTGCGAATTTGGCTCTTTCTTTTCTTTGAGAACGTCATGAAGTAGACGACAATCGTTGTTACTTCAGAAAATCTGTATGAAAAATAAGGTATATATATAGGTATTTCTTTCCCAGCAATTTACAAATATGTTTAGAGCTTAATAATTAAGAATAAAGAGTGAAAAGTGGTGATAATGGTACGATGTGTATGCGATATCTTGAGTTTCATAAGAATCCTAAAAATGCATATTGGCTAACTTTTATCTACAGCAGTTTGTAATAAGCTATTATGCAATAAGTATTTTTTAAAAATAATTTACCTGAATGTTCTAATCAGGTCCATTTCCATATAAAGAGAAGAAATGTGTCCAGCGCAACATTCCGGATGATTGCAGACAATGTATCATCTAAAAAAGTTAACTTGGTGGACTGCGATTAAGAAATTTTTATATTCACTAGTTTAATTCTATTTCGTTGCATACCTACACATGTCAGAGATTTTGTATTTTTTTAAGGTTTAATGTCTTTCAATCACTTACGTCTTGTCGGACGTTGAATGAAGTGGGCGAAATGCAGCTCAAATAAGCCCGATGTCTATAGAACTTCAGAGTTACCCGACATTCATCTTTCAATGAGGGAAAACCCCGGAAAAAAGCTTACCAGGTGATTCACCATAACGGATTTTGAACTCGGGACCTCTTGAATGTGAGGCAGACACACTATCCCCACAGTACAGAGATCAGTGTTTTGGTGTTGTGATGGAGCCTTTATATCATTATATTAAATAGTTATGGAACAAGAAGGCACAAGCTTTTATAATTTCGTCTAACATTCTTACCAAAGATTAATGATCCATTTCTATAATTTCACCTTTAGTAGGTATTTATATTGGATATAAACCTAGATATTATTTCCATAATTTGGTTATATAACAGGGCATATGGCAACATTTTGTACCCATTCTCGTAAATGCTAGGAGTTTTCATCAGATATCAGGAATTTTAGTAGGATAGGATCTGCAATTAAGAACTTCTAGGTAGTTGTACAGTAATTTCATAAAGGATAAATTAGGTCACCACTTCATTTAGCTGAGTTTCTTATGAACAGAGACTCTCGTCGTTATTGATTGATTTGATTGCTTGATTGATTCGAATACAGCCACAAATGTGACTGGGCAGGATTGTGAATCTATTAGCAGTTTAAAAAATCCTACATGAATGAGAATAACAATTTCATCTCCTATTTTTCAGGTAAAAATGCTCAATGACTCCTATTTTGGCGCCTAGATAGTTTTATTTTGTCTTCCCCTCATATTACTATTACAAGTGTCCTAATTTTCGAAGTCAGTTGGGACACATTAATGGGATATATACTAGCATGATTAATTTCAATAACTAAAAGCAAAGTCCAAAATAAACTTGTTTAGTTTAAAACTAGACTTGTAAACTAGTATAACAGAAAACTGAATTACAATTACATACAAAAATGATAGTTAAATATTCTCTAAAATACATAAGATATAAAACGCAATGACACTTTTTGAGCGACTTTATTACTGGTAGGAGTTATTAGTCAGTCAAATCGTAATTTTTCAACACTTATCTAAGAATTACACAACATTTTTAAATGACTACGAGGAATATTTTACCATTTTGTCGTCAACACTATCACGCTCTGTCACTTTTCTGTTTTAAAACGTTTGTATAACAGTTATTAATTCCCACACTTGAGAACTGTCATCACAAACATTCCGAGTGGCCATAAACGCTTAAACCTACTTGCTATAAACTGAAGTGACATTTGAGATAGCATTTGTTTGCCCGCAAGTCAGCATAATTAAGTAACAGAGCATAAGAAAGACACTTAACTTGACAGTCAGAAAACTGGCTCGTATTTTCAATTAGGTAATGACCAAAGGCGTTTCTTTGAACTTTATATTCAATTTATGTGGACAGTAAAAAGTAAAAGCGCAGTGGTGAAAGTATAAACGTAATATGTCATGCGTATGATTAAGCAGCTCTCCTCTCTCTACGCTTATCTACACCTAGTAAGTAGAGGAAGTATGGTATCCACTCAACAGTTCTATGTGGAGATTTCAATGGAACGTTTTGAGATCCTCTAAATAAAAAAAAAATAAAAAAAAAAGTCTGATGTGTTGCACTCAAGTGACTTTCTTACAAAGTATTCTTCATTTTAGTCGAGATAAACATTTGCAGAAATTATTGTTGATTCTCTTACAGGTGCAAGGGAATAATGGGGATACGGTAGGCTTTGAGCGATAGCCAAATCTTTTAAAAGCTTTGAAATTCCATTCTCTTCGCACGGCCAAGGGGGAAAGAGAATAATGACCATTTGAGAAAAATATTGCAAAACGCCCAATAATAACAAGGAATATCTCCGAATTGATTCACTTTACAAAAACTATACCTATCCACCCTAAACTACCCTTTACATGGACAATTTTTTAAAATTTCTATTTTCCGAATAACGGCTCTAGCGATTTTGATTAGAATACCTTACATTTAAGATGTGTTTAAGGCAAAAGAAATGTATATTTTGAATTATCTGGATATAGCCCATGTAGTCAGTCCTATTTACCCTTGATGATTTTTGCTTAAGCGGTAAAGTGTAAGAGATAGACCAAATCTTACTACACAAAAGCTGTAAATCTCGTTAAAACACACAATTTATATCTGAATGAATTTTTTGTCGAGTGAACCATTTCGGAGATATTCTTTATTTTTCTATAAGTTTTTTAATACTTTTATCAAATAGAAGGTCTATAGTCAATTTTTATATCTTAACTGTGCAAAGAGAACGTAATTTCAAAGCCTTGTGACCAGCTTTAAAAGATTTGACTATTGCTCAAAGCCTACTGTAGGCCATGGCAAGACATTTGGTTTTCACGATACTGCTTTAAGGAATTAGTACTTATGCTGATCAATTGGTGACATATATACATATTTCCTTTTCGCTTAAGTTTAGGAGACACATACTATTTTGTGGAAATATTAGGAGATGTTTATATCCAGGAATAATTAACGATTTATTGAAGTGTATACGTTGTCAAGGTTTCGAAATAGCAATGTTTACGTTGATAACATATTTTCTGACTTTATATTTATGTAAGAATAGACGTAATTGCCATTGACACGCAAAGAAATAGGGGATTAATTCTTGACCCTACAATCCGATTTGAAAAAAATGTGGACCAATTTAATGAGGTTCATAAGGGAAAGGACTACACTATGGGCCTTGCATTTCTTATTTAAGAGACAAACACAAAGTTTCAAAATGGAATGTAATTAGTCTACTCTTTGTTGCTCGTAGCGTGATTAATAAATTTACTGTTAAGTTTTTTCGACCTTTTGAATTGCAATTAAGTGTTTTAGATGATACCTATTGGTGTGCTTCTTTGTGTATTTTACAAAACAATATATATGCTACATTAAATCAAATAAATAATTCTAAAATGGTTAGCTGTCCTATTTCCACATTTTATAATTTTGTACATTGTTAGACTTTATCTGTCAAATATTTTTACATCATACTTACAATTTTTTATCCTTTATCATTATTTCGTCTTTTTCCACAGTTTATTAGTAGGAGTAAAATAGACAGCTATCCAGCTACTGGATTTTCTCGCATATTTCCTTTGCACCTACAAGAATACTAGCAATAAATTTTGCAAATGTTTGTCTCGACTGACACGAAAAAGATAGAGGAACAAGTGTTTGTAGGAATGTTTAGTAGAGGAATAATAAACACGCGTGAGTGAAACACATCAGATGTTTCAAAGTATTTTATTGGATCAATAGCCTGCTTATTCCACTGGTACCTACATACACTCTTCAATGATTCTTTTGGTAAATGTTTATCTCAACATGAAGCCAATAGAACCATAAGCTTATGTAAGAATAGTGTGGAGAGGGAAAGTCGTCTGAATGTAAGGTAACAAATTTGTTTTTCTGTAAGAGCTTTTTCCGTTACACGAAAAGTAAATTTTAATATTGCTCAGGCCACAGAGCGGCAACAAGTGTGTTAACCACACTGAAACCGAGCAGATTAAAATATTGAACCTATCCTTCTCCGCAAGCGTAAAATATAAATTGCTGTCCGCATTTCGTTTACACTCCTCGTAAGAAATAGAGCGGTGCCTCTAATACATGTTTATGATATAGAATTTAAAAGCGATTTTTACCCTCAAGCAGAAAAGAAATTCTTTGAACCTATGTCTTACACAATTTTGAGACATTCTCCAATATGTATCTAGACATATCATAGATTAGCTTCTCTGCTACATAAATAGTTGGTAAAGAAGGTATTGCATTTTACACAAAAGTTCGAGAGATTTCATTGAAAATATACATTTTTAATAAATTCAATAAATTTGAAGAAAGTGAGCTGCTTTATTACAAGAGCGTAAACAAATCATCTTAATACCATTAGATTTAATAAAATGTTATTTATTATTAATCCATTTAGACCCTATGATTCTATATGGAGTTATTCATATGCTATAAACTTTTCAAAGCATTTTAATGGTTTTTTTTTTCTGCTATACTCTTGTTATACTTGTTTTAACCGTTAAAATATATGCATTTTGAGATGCTCTCAGTTGTAAGGCATACTTTTATAATTTTCATTGTAGTATGTTATTTTCACAGAAAGAAACATATCCATGACGCAGACAAATGATGCCCCGTCATTATCCACACGTGTCATTACACCAACTATTTTACGTGGGCCCTCCTACTTCCTTTACCACAGGCACATTTGACTATTGTTGCTGAGACTCGAACCCTGCACCTTTCAATGGATGGTCAGTCCATACGTATCGCCGTAACGATCTTGGCTCATTGCATGAGGAATTAGAGGAAGACCAGCATAAGTAGCAAAATAAAAACCTTGAATTTTTGGCAATGTCCTCAGAAGTCCTCTTCATTCTGGGTGACTTGCTTAAGTGATAAACCCTGAGAAATAGATTGAACTTTATTACACAAAAATGTAGATCTTACTAAAGCAAACGGCTGTGTCAAAAATTCGTATTTGGAACTAACCATTTTCGAGATATTCCAATTATTGTTTGCAAATATTCATAGTTTTCTCAAATGGGAAGTCATTATTCCACTTTTTATGTTTGGGATAAGCAAAGAGATTGAAATTTCTAAGCAATCACATGGCTACCATCTCTTATAAGATTTAACTATCCTTAAGCCTACTACATGGCTGTATCTATAAGGTGATTTCTAACAAAATCTAAAACTTTCATGATCAGCTTGGAGTACATAGAGGAATAAACGCTTTTACGCATAGTTTCTACAAGAGCAAGTTCGAAAAAATCCTGCGAATGCACATCAGATTTCTTTGCCTGTTTTGTATATATGAAGCTACGTGTAGTGTAATTGTCACTTGTTAATGTTTATCATCAATACTGACGTAGAAAAAAATTATCGTTGTTTATTTAAAACACCTTTCACATTTGACGAGTGCTGTGTAACCAAAGTATAGCTACATAATTAACATATGTTTAAAATGCACAGTGATATAAAATAAATTATAACACTAGGTACAGAGAATTTATCAAATAAATAACAATCAACTTCAAATTAAATACAAATAACACAGAGGGTGGTAGAGGTGTAAGCAAATATGCTTTGATAATTGAAAGGTACCTTAGTATGAATCCACATGTGTGTTACTTGTTTTTCTCGTCGTTTAACAGTTTCTCCACAAACCAATCTCATAGTTTACTGCCTGATGTTTTCTGCATGGTCGTAAATATGCCACGAAATGAATAATGCCTGCCATACAGACTACCAGTTTTGCACACCTCCATGTATGACGTACTGGCCTAAGTAGTGAGAGGTCAATGACCTTGCAGAAGCATCAGAACTCAGTTATTGTAAATCATTAGTTATCGCGGGACAGGCACACTCTGTCACGATCATTCTAAAAATTTACTACATTAATAAATAAAATTATAAGTCTGCAGATGAAACAAATATTGAGGCAAATACACTGTCCTCAAAAACGAATAAAAATAGATGTACTTACACTCCCAACAGGCTGTGCAAATCTGTTCATAAACAAAGCCAGTCAATCTGAATATTTCAAGCTCTAATAAGTTTTGGTAAAATATTATATTTTAAACATATTTACTACAAACAAAATTTACAATTTGAATGCTTAGGGAACAGATTCAGTCCTCTTTATTCGGAAGAAGTTTTGATTTACTTGAGATAATTGAACAAGAAGATACACAAAAACATAGCGTACCTGTGTGCTTCTCTCTCTGCCTCTCTTTCTCTGTCTTTCTGCCTCTCTCTCTCTCTCTTTCTCTCTGTGTCTCTCTCTGTATCGCTCTCTCTCTCTCTGTATATGTGTGTGTGTGTGTGTGTGTGTGTGTGTATGTGTGTGTGTGTGTGTGTAACCCAAAATGTATTAGATTAAATAGGTAGACTGAATTCCCCAACCGAATCGTACTTTCGCGGTGGACCAGGAAAATACGAATTTGTCATACTGGCAAGCTGACCAGATAGGCTCAGTGGTTAGAGCAGCCGCTCGATAAGCAGAAGATCCGTGGTTTAAATCCCGACTATGACAGTGACATTAAACATTACCCTCACATGGCTTGAGTGTTTGTCGGCATAAATAAATATTAATTGATGTTATCCATTTTGACGCCCACTCACGCATACCCTGAGAAAAAGAGCTCGTTCATCATTGGAGTAGCTGGCAGCAGATTCTTTGAAGATCAACATATTGGGGAAAACGCTGTCGAAAGGAGATGCACACAGGGAGAACGTCATCAGTAATTTGAGGTCTGGAAATTTCTTTAAAAATCTTACTTTTGTCATTTTGTCACGTTGATGTTATTATTACTACTATTATTACTACTACTATTATTATGACTATTACTACTACTACTACTACTATTATTATGACTATTACTACTACTATTATTATTATTACTATTATTATTACTATTATTATTACTATTATTATTACTATTATTATTACTATTATTATTACTATTATTATTACTATTATTATTACTATTATTATTACTATTATTATTACTATTATTATTACTATTATTACTACTATTATTACTACTATTATTACTATTATTACTATTATTACTATTATTACTATTATTATTATTATTATTATTATTATTATTATTATTATTATTATTATTATTATTATTATTATTATTATTATTATTATTGGTATACAAATTCCTAAGCGTTATTGAAACTGACAAACCTAAATAACAATCCACTAACGGGATTCGGTACTTCGAGGTGTGTGTTCATTGACCTCCTAACGTTACATTCCTATTCAATGATGGCAGTAATAGACTTCGTTTCCATTTCTACTTCAAAAGAAACTTGTGGCATAAATATCTTGGATGATGTGCCTCCTAGCAACACAGTTAATTAATGTCTCACCCACAGAGTCACTATTGCGCTAGCCCGTCTACACTAATCTGTTTAAAATTCATTAACAGAGGCTATTTCTGACCACTCCTTCGTCTCATCATTGGTTCATGTTTATTTCTTGGAACTTGTTTGTATCTAGTCATAAACAGAGGTGATAAGGTTACTTGAAATCCAGTTTTGAAATAATCTGGAAAGCCTACCACAAAAAAAGTAAAAATGTCCTCAAGCAGGAGTGAATTTACCTTCTGTACTTGTATTCTAACCGAAAGCAAATCTTTTGAGAATACATGAATCCAAAAATTGACTTTAAATGGTCTCTGTGTGTGGATGTGTGCATGTAACTGTGAACTTGGTATTTAAGTGCAGCTTCTTCTAAGAATACAACATAAAGATTTTAAAATAGGACCCTATCCCAAACGACCTTTACAATGTAACATCTTCGAAAATTTTGATTTTCTCAAAAAGTTCTTATTTTGATTAAAATTATTACAGGTGTCCCAAAAAAAATAAACACTGACAACGCTTAGTATGTTGTACGAGGCAGGAAACTGATCGATTTTCAAATAGGAACCCCCATCCGCAAATTCACGGCTTGAACGGTATAGCGTATCGAAGTATGAAATGGGTGTGCATTCACGTTTCGTCAATAAACCCAACATCGAGTTGTCTACATTATAAACGGGCTTCGAACTGTGTACCTACTACGTCATTGCAGATGCTATATCAGTGATAGTGAGCCTCATTCACATGATCCATTTTTGAAGATTTTCAATTGCTCCAAGGACTCTAACTATAAGGTCCTCCGCTGACGTTACAAGAGTGCCATACACTATACTCTTCATACAATTCCACAGAAAATAGTAGGGAGGTAGATCTGGCGACCGTGCTGGCCATGGAACTGGTCCACCTCTACCAATCCATCGATTCGCATATGTGACGTTGGGGGTTGTGTGTGTGTGTGTGTGTGTGTGTGTGTGTGTGTGTGTGTGTGTGTTCGTGCCATTTCAGCAGCTATGTACTGGTAAGTGTCGCACTGCTGTTAAGAAACGTTACTGTACTGGAAACTACACAAGTAACGCAGTAGGATGCGCACAAAGGTCTCTATGGAAGAATTTACCGCATGTCCGGGAACGTTATTATACTCAGGTTGCTCATGCCAGCTCAAAGATGGCTAAAGAGTGCATATCTTCCGTATTAAGATACCAAAACGAATATTAAATTATCACAAGCGTTCGTTCTCAAACTTCGACGCTCTCCAGCGTCCAAACCGTATATTTCCGGACAGGGTTTCCTATTTGAAAACCGACCACTTTACCGTCCTGTACAACATACTAAACGTTGTCGGTGTTTTTTGGGACACCCAGTGTATTTAAGACAATTTCGTGACAAATAAAATGTAAGTACATATACGTTGAATTTTTTGGGAATAGCCTATGAATTTCTCATTATTCTGAATAACTTGTTGGTACATCATAAGAGACAGAGTCTTGCTGCAAAAAAAAAAATGGATTCAATTAAAACACACAATTTATGTAAAATATATGGATATTTGGCCAACGGCCATACCATGCTGAAAACACCGATCACCGAAGTTAAGCAGCACGGAGGACGTGGGTTCGATTTCCGGTACCACCATGGGGATCTTTCCCCCACTAGGGGGTCTGGCACGGTGTGCACTCAGCCTCGTTACGTCCTGGGGGGACCAATTGAGGAGCTACTTCATGGAGAAGTATCGGCACCAGGTCACGAAGGCCGTATAACTGGCCGGGAGGGTTCGGGGCGCTGATCGCGTCCCACCCTCCAGTATTGCACCCCACCAAGGAGGCCTGTAGTGGGCAGAGGTTGGGGACGCAGCGGCTGGGCGGCAAGCCAAGGCCCTTCCTAGGCTATAGCGCTAAGGGTTTTTATATGCATATTTGTGTTAACCTTTTCCGCGTTTTGTGTTGGTTTGAATTTGAATATACTTAGGCTTTCTTTCTTGCTAAGCCTTATTTTTCTCTCCTCCTGGTTTTGCTTGATCAGCCATCATATAGCGACAAATTCTTAAAAGATTTGGCTGTCGCTTAAGCGTACTGTATTCCCCTATTCCCATTGTATCTGCAAGAAGTATGCAACGCAACCATTTTTACAAATGTCTATCTCAATTATCATGAAACAGATAAGCAGTAAGCGTGTTTAAGAATAGTTTGTACAAGACTGAGTAAAGAAACTCATTAAGTATAACCCATCACATTTTTATGTTTAACACCAGTTGTTACTACATACTGCGCCAAAGGTGGTAGACACTGATTATACATAAAATGAAATTACCTATATAAGTAAAGTAAAATTGGGAATGGAACTATCCAAACCTAAGTTCAGCGTATCTCGTTGGAATTTTCCAATTATGAAGACTTGGGAAAAGCTGGAAAAAACCTTGGTCAGGAAGAACAGTTCTGACGGGTTTTGAACCCCGTACCTTCAGAGTCGGCACAATGTACACAGAACGCCTAAGACAATGACAATCTCACTGCACCTCACACCTATGTCGCATTATTTATCGTTATACGGAGCCTTGACCATTTTATTGGTTACTTTAGTCCACGGCGCTAGGATGTGTCATTCATTTTGCTGAATAACCTTAACCAGTAATCAAAACAAAGGATACAAAATGGCCTAGAAACGAAATACATGTTTACACCTTCGATCGTATTGACTAAAAGAGAGACAGGAAAGTGAGTGCATTCAGTTAGTCATACTCACCTCTTATCATAATTGGTAAGCACACCTCATCGCCTGGAACGGGACCTGCCATTGAAGGGGTGCAAGTTTAAGGGGAAGAATTGATTAGCACCTAGGTTAACGAAATGTATGTATATGTGTGAGAAGACTCTCAAGGAATACAAATTAAATTTACAATGATGCTCATTAATTACTTAGCAAGGCAGCCCAAATGCAGGCATATAAAATAATGAAGCACTTCAATTGAACAGAAAAGGACACTGTGGAATTCAACAATATTTTTGAAGAAGATTGGCTGAAATATTGAAAGAATTATGGTCTCACCCAGGGAAGAAGAACATGAAGGATTAAGTAAAACTTACATTGAGGTTGATTCTATCAAAATGAACGAATTATTAGAAGCAATGGAAACCTTTAAAAGTATTAAGGCACCAGGATGTGATAAAATAAATCTGGAACTATTGAAATACTCATCGGGTAAAATCAAATCCAGACATTTAAATATTTTAAACATATGTTGGTGTACCCTAAAAATTCCCAATGAATGGAAAAGAGCTATGTTAAACCAATTTTCAAAAAAGGAAACAGGAGTGAATTAAATAATTATAGAGGTATAAGTCTCTTAAACGTGGGCTACAAAATATTCGTTAAAATTTTAAGAAAACGTCTAAATAATATGTGCAAAATCCTATTAAGCGACCAACATGGATTCAGAAGAGGGAGATCCGGTAAGACTTGCATATTTATCGTACGACAGATAATAGAGAAATGAAGAGAATTTAATTTGGAAACGCATCTTCTATTTATTGATTATATAAAAGCATTTGACAAAGTTCTTCGTAAAAGTTGTGGAACATAATGTGTGACAAGGATATCCAGAACATCTTACTGCTGATACGACAGATGTATGAAGGTACGATCGTCAGCCTAGACAAAGGATGCAATAAGAGCATGAAAACAGCATTAATAAATTTAGGAGTAAGACAGAGCTGCCCAATGTCGCCTACACTTTTTAACATATACATAGACGCAGCAGTTGAAGAGTGGCAATCCCAACTGAGAAGTAATTTTAAACTTAATGCTACCAATTTTAATACAATCTTATTTGCTGATGATCAAGTAAGGAAATGAAACTATGCTTCAATTAGCAGCACATCAGTTGGAAAGAATAATAACGTAAATATTTCAACACAAAAAACAAAGACTATGACTTTTCTAGGGAAAGATCAGATAAGATAAAAAATAATAAAAGATAAAACAATAGAACAAGTACAACATTTTAATTACCTGGGATATGATATTTCATTTTATGATGATAGAGATATAAAACAAAGATACAAATTTCGGAATATATGTGGAACGAACTCTGAAAAATAAAGTTCGACGTGAAACTATGTTGGAATTTTATTAAGTAATGACCGCACCAATATTGACGTATGGTTCCGAAAACTGGGAAATGGACAGAAGGGATAAAAGAATAGTGTAAACAGCTGAAATTAAGTTTTTAAGAAGCATTGCTGGATATACCCGTTTAGATCACATGAGGAATGACACAATTAGAGAAGAATTACAAATATATAACTTGAATAGTAAAATATCTACATAAAAACAGAACTGGGCAGATCACATAGCACGGATACCAAATAATAGAATAACTAAAATAGCTGCAAGGGAACCGTAGTGTAGGAAGGCTTAAACATCGAAGGAAAGATGATCTTCTCTGAGCCGCAACAGGCCAGCCTGGTCTATCTTTTTGTAGATGATGATATTATTAAAGGAGATGCTGAAACTGGCCAACATCGTCGTCCATACACTTTTGGCACCTCTTTAGGGAACTATCCATCAATCGCTGTAGTTCACGTTGAGAAATGCTGACAATTTCCTGGCGGATATTTTGTTTTAATTCTTGTGTGGGTTTGTGTTGTACACTTTATGCTTTAAGTTATCCCAGAGATAGAAATCGCAGATCACCTGGAAATCTTACCCAAATCGCACTTTCACTTGGCGAGCTAGTAAACTATACAAATGAATCATAAATAAATACACACCGTGCAGTAGAAAACAAATGCTGAACCATAATACTCTTTGTGACTAGGCACAAGGCAAAATAATAAAGCACACTGGTAATAACTCAATCACAAGCTCAATACTGCACTTTCAGAGTAGAGAAAAACAAATCAAATGCACGATCTCATGTACAGCAGCTGCGTTAACGTATTTCTGTGTGTGTAGTGGAAAAACACCGAGCAGCGGTTCCGATGTTTTTGGGTCTCACTGAGCTATCCATTTTACTATGCAGCGTATTATATTCACATAGTTTTCTCCATACGCTTTTCTTTTACCTCACATTCGCAAATCCTCAGTATTTGCTCTTCAATGTACTATTCATGCAATTTTGTATATGATTGAAATACTAATGCAACGTGTTACAAACAAGTGTATTTTTATACTCGTTCTTCTTCAAACAATTCATACAATTTTCTAGGTATTGCATTCATGCCGTTTTCCCCATTCGCATTTCTTCCAGTGGTATTTGTGGTTGTTCAAGAGTGCTTTTGCATGATGTCCTCATGGTGCTTTCATTCATTTATTTATGTATTTATTAATTTATTCATTAATTTATTTCGATTAATTTTTCTTTATATCCTAAGAGTTTTAAGTAAATTTTGTTTAAGTGGATTAGTGATATATCTGTTTTAATGAAACACAAGGCTATTGGGCAAATGCAACTTAAGGCTAAAATTGTAGGGATAAGCAGTCAAATGACGGTCAACGCCGGGTATTTTAGGTCATTTTCTTTATAAAATCATAAATCTTGCGTGTTAAGTTCCATATCAAGTATATAGAAGAACATGGTTTTTAATACTTTCTTCAAGAATGGCTAAAAGATAGGTATGTTAATGTAACGCATCAAAATCGGTTTTTTTTTTTTTTTTTTTTATGTTTTGAAATCGATTTCGAAAAGTTTTTGCATTTGTCTTTGTGCCCTATCCGTGCGACAGCTTTCCTACGGTTTAACTAAGGATTCATTGTGATGGAGAACATATGGTTCGTAAATTTTTCCTATCTTAGTTTCCCAATCCTTTTGGAATTCGTGGTGAAGTTAGGGCGTTGCTCTCCCCTTTAGAACCCGATTGTTTTCATTACAATAGCCCATAATAGCAGTACGGCCTCCAGAGTCTGTTGCCAATTGTTGACTTGGTAATTACATTTTATTACCACCAGTGTTAATTGCAATGCAGCTTTGTTATAAGTGTTCCATTGATTTGCATTAAATGCAATTTACGATGGTGGCAACCGGAACAAGATTGCTGAACCTCATCTGCTGTCG
Organism: Tenodera sinensis; assembly: GCA_030765045.1. Taxonomy (NCBI): domain Eukaryota; kingdom Metazoa; phylum Arthropoda; class Insecta; order Mantodea; family Mantidae; genus Tenodera; species Tenodera sinensis. The sequence goes on from CM060969.1 coordinate 46,505,652, forward strand.
ACACTCATGACATTCACAGCCTATTTGGTATTTTACAGCGGCATTATACAGTAAGAAGTAATAAACTCATTCATTCCATGCCACATATATTTCAATGCAGTCTTATTCTTATTATTCTTCTTAAGCCTTCTTATGCAACACTAGCTGGTTGACCGACGTTGCACAAGCAGATTTTTAAAATCAAATGATGAATGAATTTCATTTACCGCCTCCGTTCTTTATGAAATGAACTGTGAGCTTTTATGGTGCGTTACTCAACTATTCTTAGTTCAGTGGTAATTTTGATACATTTGCTGATAGAGGAGCCCTACGTGAAAGTGTATGAATCGTAAAAAGGGGTCAAGGCATACATTAGACATACTGAAATCATGGAGACCATCCTTTAATAACAATAAGTGATACACTGGTTTGCATCGAGCCGAAAGTGTAACCATACAAGAAAATGAATTTTTAATCTACACTACCTAAGTACAATTTAGAATTATATGGTAACAAACAACACTACTCTTTCACTACACCTATGCTGAGAGTTCATACTACGAGATATGTACAAAAAGAGAACGAAACACAGAGTGCTTAGAGAAATCATAATACGTGCCTGACCTCAACCTTGCGTAACTGTATGAACTTTGAAATACCAAACACGTTCACGATTACATATTTCAAGCTCGGGTGTATTTGAAAAATTGCAAGCTGAAAATTTAAACAATACAAAGCTTACACATTTAAGGAAAACTCAATAAAACGTAAAGGAATGTAACATTTAGATAAACACTGGAATTAACAGCTTTAATAAACTCTATATTACTACACACATCAAAACAAATTACAGCCAGTTCATCATGAACAATGCGGTTTAGGCCATATAGCCTGTTTCGCTCCACACTTAATTGAACTGGTCATGTCATCGCCTTCTTGGTCGGCCTAGGCTTCTTCCTTGTGGTCTATAATTCTTCAATATATTGGATAAGTGAGTTGTCTCCATTCTAAGTACAGGATCAAGTCATGCGTTCGTATTGTTTTTTATTATTTCTAGGATGCAGGGTACATTCAGTTCCTCCCTGATATCAACATTATGTCTATGGTCCAGTAAGTTATGTCTTGCAACTGGTCTTAGAAGTTTCATCTCAGCTGCTTCCAATCTCTGTTTCTGTTATGTGGTCAAGGTCCATATTTCCGACCCGTATAACAGCATGGGCATGGCTACTACTTTATAGAATTTCAGTGTGGTCTCTTTTCTTACTTTTTTACATAAAGTTCTTTTTATTGTCCTTATTAGTTGTTGGAATTTTGGGAGTTTCATTTCTGTATCACTAATATGTCTATATGTAATCGTGCATCCCAAATAACTGAATCGGTTCACTTGTTCTATTGGCTTTCCATGTATTACTATTTTTGCTCTTAATTGTGCATTTCCTTTAAAAGCCATTACCTTTGTTTTTTCCGTAGATATTGTTAGGTTAAATTCCGTAGCAATTGTATTTAAACTGAACAAAGCACGTTGTAAATTGTCTTCTGAATCAACTAGAACACCTAATCTTTGTCAAATAATGAAGTATTGAGAGAATGATTATAAAATTAGCTTTTAAATATTGTTGCAGTATTCTGGTAACTTCGTCAATATATATCAAATAATATGGCTGATAGAGAATACCCTTGTCTTACATCTCTAGATATACAACTCAGAACCTCCACAGCCAAGTTAAAAGTGAGAAAATGAATCTTTCTGTCTGTAGCTCCGGACACTCGTTAATTTTTTTTCCAAAAGATTACTAATAACGCGAACTTGCAATGAGCTAGACAAATAAAATGACTATCAGAAAAGCCACCACAATGATATTGAAAACCGACACTTACGTCATGACAGGACCTTATCACATATTAGTGCGCATTCGTTGACAGATGAAAAAATCAACTGTTATTCAAACCTGGGTGAAGGTGAAGGGATGAAGGTAGTACTGCGATAGGGAAAAGTAGAACACATATCCTAGCGAAGAAATTCCGAATGTTTGTCTGAATTTGGTGACATCGATACAATGCTTAGTCCTTCCCGTTACCACTCCTAATTGTCATTTCGTACAGATGGGCCTATTGCTAACAACGGATGAAAGGTTTCGATATTCGTGTAAAAGGATATAAAACATCGACGGAACGTCTGACTTCCTTAACCTCCCTCCGACAATCTTCCAGGTAGGGAAATGCTGCATAGCCTTGGTGTTCTTTGGACTTAGAACAATCTACCAACGGAATCGCCAAGTATCTTCTTCGTATAATTCTTGGGTTTTCTTTTCCTCACATGGCAATGCTAAGTCGAACTACCTAATCGAAATGAATATATTATTTTTTATATAATTTAATATTTTCTGGTTAAATCTTTGCGATATAGTATTTAAATTCATACTCCATTTATGAAATAGTCCATATAAATATCATTCTAAGTACTTTCCCAAGTCACATGTGTTATATTTATTACTTGTGATGGTTGAAGTAGGTGAAGATTTAAACCTTTGTTTTACCTTCTCTGGGGTGCCATATCATTTACTAACATAAAAGACAAATAATACAGAAACGTTAACAAAATGTAATAAACAGTTAATTAGCAAACCTCGGCCTTCCTGTTAATAACCAATATAACACAAAACTTTTAGATGAAGACACCACGGATTATTATAAAATAATTCCCATCAAGCTACTTAAGGATTAAGTTTACTATCTTCTGAGGGATTTACTGATCTTCATTTGTACATACAACGAAAATGAGGTAAAGCTGTTGAATATGTAGGTATATTCGCATCCTCGAGCCACCAAGTTAACTCTTTGGAAAATACAATCTGAGGCTATCGAGAAAGGCAACATTCTCAGTTGTCAATTAAAACTTATCAGTTCAGCGATTTTTAAATGTTACCATTTTTCTCTCCTTATGCAATGATTTCGATGATTTAGTCTGCCCTGAAAAAGAAAAATTACACAAGTGCAGAAGAAATATGTATATCATCATTTTCTTACATGAGAATTACTAAAATATTTTAGAAATGTATACCGTAGCGTGATATACAGATTTGATGATATTTTTTTTTCGCCATTTTTTCGTATTCACTATGGTTTTAACAAGTTTACTACAACTTTCCCCAAAGATTGTGGGGAAAAAGGACGTATCTCAGAGGTAAACCATTGTGTGTTCAATCTGTTCAAAATTTGGCAATGTCCAGTTCTGGAACATAAAAGTTGGTTTTAGAGATGGTTGATACCAGTTTTTCTTGTTACTCGATATCGATACATGATATTTTCCACGATACCCAATACTTCGATACTCGATACCGCCATTTATACTTCTAGTTTCAATACAAAATAGAATTTTGGGAGAACTGTGTAATGCCAATGGAATGTATTAATTAGGTGCACATATTTAATGAGACAAAATTTAAAACCATCAGTGTACTTATTTTTAAACTCTATATTAGAAATCTAAAAGCAAAACACGTTCACTTTTGTAACTTTGTATTAAAAAATACTAGTATGTCACTCTTTCTGGGTCAATTCTACTTCTTCTTCTGTCACATATGAGTCCTGCTGTGCTAAATAGTCCTTCAGAGAAAATTGTTGCAGGTGGAATACACAAGCTTTTTTTTTTTTTTTTCTTTTCTTTTTGGGTACTGTTATCTAGCAGTGAATCTGGCGTGTGATTCTCTTCTAGCATAATGTTACTGTACAGGTTCCACATTCTTGGCAATTTCTCGGGCTTTGCAGCAAGTGACATCTAAAATGAAGTAAAGAAAAGTTTGTGAAGTGATCGATTTTTACCAGTATGTCAGTATTACACGACTATCCCTACATAGGTATCCGAAAATCTAAGGAAAAAAATGCCTGATCATCTTTGGATGAGGAAGAAGTTGTCTGGTTACCTGCATTGACATTTTTGGTTATCTTCAGACAAGAAGTACTTCCTAGAAAATTCAACTCGACATGTAATAGTCAGGTTCTTTCTTGACTTGCAGTAAGGTAATTAGATGTTTGGGTTTGCACTTTGCACTGAATAAGCAGGAATTTGGAATGGTCTTTCCGACCATATTTCCGTCTTCGTCTCTACTGTTTACGTGGTCATTGCGACCACTTTAAAGTGTTTCTACTTACGACAGTACTATTTTTTTATTTTAAAATAAAATAAAAATTGCAGAATCCCACCGAAGTATCGAAAAAGTACCAAGTGAATTCGATGTCGATACCATGCAAGTATCGGGAGTATCGAGATATCGCAAGTACCGAGGACACATTCCTAGTTGATTTCCTTCCAAAGGTAGAGTAAATAATACAGCTACAGAAATATAAGATATTTACTTGAGTACCAATACGAAGTTACATACAGTTATGTATTTTGTAGTAAAGTTATTCATTTTAAGGCCAGTTCTTCCTTTACCTCTTAATAACAGAAAAGAAAACAATCTGTTATACAATACACTTCTTAAGGTCTAAATTACGTAAGTCGTTAAGAGTTGTGTTCATTAACAACGGAGAAAATAGCGTGACACTCAAATTTGCTTCACATGTGCGAGAGTTGCTTTAGAAAGTTGAGATAGTGTGCATGTGTTCATACATTATTCATTTCACTATGTTAGCATGAAGAAACAGACAGTAAAACGCAACCACGCCACGAGCTGAAGGATATGAAAAACGTGCATAATGAAGTTCTTAGTCTCCTTCAAGAACAACCGAAGGCAAATCGAGATGCCAAAATTGATCAGGCTCACAGCAGTCTTCAATTTACCGTTGTTTATTACATAACAGAAACACGCAACACTAAAGGAATGGTTTCAATTGTAAATTCATATGAAAATGTTCACGGAAGTTAGAAATGAGACAGGTGTGCTGTTGCAATGGCGAAGCGATATTTGTGGTACAATTTATTAAAATTAATATTTTTAATATTCTCTTCTATTTCGATTTCAAGTTGATCATCTATGCTAGCACTATCATTATCTATGCTGCTTCAAAGCCAGAGTTTTTCTTTCTCTATCCCGCACATTAATAGAAAATACAGACTTCGCCAGTAATACATGTTTTGACACCCTCTGAATTTAAAAAAAAGAAAAAACCTATCTAACGTGTTGTAACTGAATGACTTCCTCTGTTCATGTAGAAATTAAGATAGATGCAAAATTTAATGGTGGCTAATGGCTAACTATTATTTTCTTTCCTGTTTGCAAACACATTTTGTGGGTACAAATTATTTTACATCACTGGCTTTACAGCGCGTTTCCATAGCGTACTTAACTATACAACACTACAAAGCGTGGCAAGCCTATGATTGGATGTTGTATCGAACCACCCGCCATTAAATGTTACGTCAGCCATAATATTACAATCGCTTATTCTATCTGTTTCATATCAAATGAGATAAACGTTAGCAGAAATTGCCTTACTGTATACCCATTTCCTTCTAAGTACAAGGAAGCAGGGAATGCAGTAGGCTTTAAGCGCTATTTAAGGTGACCGGGAAATCAGATGTCCTCACACGTGAGACAGTTTTCCTTCGTAAACTCTTGTAAGAAAGTGTAGAATATAGAGGCTTTGAAAAGACGAAAGTCTTTTGTTACGGAAAAATAAGAACGTTTCGCAAAGGTGCAAAAATAATGTTAATGTATGTGAAATCTATATCACAAAAAGTAAATTGTAATTTATGCAGAGCATCTTTATCTCAGAGCGCTATAAATCACTGCAAATCAGAATAAAGAAGACAAACAGGTCGATGACATATAAACATTATATCTTGTTATTGTATATAAGATAGCAGTCGATTTTCGCCAACTCCTGCAGATAAATGTCTTCATGCAAATATCAACCGAGAACAGGCAGATCCTGCGTTAGAAACAAAGCTAAAAAATAAGCATCTTACCACACACAAACGTACTAAATTACTACCCCACGAAAGAACATTCAAAACCAATGAAATTAAATAGGAATGTGAGTACATAGTTTCACATAGTAAAGTACAGTTGCTAGGCACGTGATCCATTTCTGAGAATTAAAAGAGCAAGAAGATTTTTAGGGTTGAGCAAATTTACGAAGTGAAAATTGGTCTTATTTAAGATTTAGCAAGTTTAAGAGTTTGCAACATTATGTAGGAACGACGGTAGAAGTAGCCATGTAAGTGGCACTTAAGTTACTAAAAGAGGGTGTTTCTGAAATTCGCGTCCTTTCCCGTCAAGTGTTTTCCGTGATGAGCAGCCACAGAGCACAAGCGAAATCCGGTATAGATTTAGCGGTCAACGGCAAGGAATCTTTTTGCCACTCACGGCAACGGCACTTCCTATTCGTTTTATTACAACATTAAAGTCAAAATGCCTGGATACGTCAGAACTTCGCAGATGTAATTCAATAGTGCCAATTTCGGGAGCAGTTTAATTCTTCATGGCAAGTCGGTAAATCAATTATAATAGATAATTATTAGTCTTCATTAAATTTGTCATAAACTTATTTGGTATTTATATTCATGCCCACCTATGCATAGCTCAGATAAATATCGTATAGTTCTTCAATGAAGCAGCTGGTAGCGCACAAACTGTACAACGAGTATAGGTAGCATTAAATGTGATGTGGACGTAACAACAATATATAAGTAATTATACATATATTTTATTAAAAAGTGAGGCCCATTTTAGGGAAAATAAATTAAAAATTCCAAAAACGTTTCTATGCAAAGGAAGGTTTCGCATCGGGAGTTTTCTAGAAAATATTCCCGTAGCATCTTTGGAAGATATCAAACTGTGTGTTAAGTGTTGTATTTGTTGGCCTTTTTGTGTTACGCTCTTCACAGAATTGCACTTATGCACACGCTTTTGGGTTCAGAGGACTTCAAAACATGTCCTTTCGGTAAAATCTCGATGCTGAATTGTTGGTTGGAATACAATACCTACTCTGCTTACTGTTATTACAGAGTACAAAAATAAAAGTAAGCGATGTAGGCATTGTGGGATAGATGCAGACAAATTTCCTCTGGGTGTGCTAGAGCATTATTATTGGTGTTTTTATTTGTTATAAATCCCCAATTTTATTCTCATTTTAAAAAGCCAAATAAAATAAACATTACATTAGGATACACATTGTAGACAGAAAGAGAGGAAGATTGGGGCAGAGAGGAAAAGGAGAAGTGGAAGAAGAACAAGAAAAAGAAGCAGAAGAAGGCACATGTTTGAAGTTAACACAAAAACAGATGAACTATGAAATCCGTTGGACACCTTGGTAAAGGTACTATCTTTCACAAAAGTAAATACCCACCTTCGGTGAGACGTGCGCGAAGGGTCACCAAATTCTCAGGCGTGCTTGCATAGGTGGTATGAGAATTAAATTAGTCATATGCTTCCCTTGCTGCTCGGAGGACATGGCAGTCATGTCACCTTGCAACACACCTCACCTCGTAGTTTTGTCCCCATTAACTCAATTTGTAGCAGTGTGCCTTCATCTGATTTTCCGTTCCTGATAAAAAGCTGTAGAGAACTAAACACGTTTGTAAATCTTGTATTACAGAAAATAAACATGCGAAAGACGAGGCTCGAACCCTCGGCAGCTAGCAGTTCTGAATTTCACAGTCACCGGCGAAGCGCTCTTGGCTATTAATCACTTAGGCACTCCCGTTCTATCACATGATATTAAACTTGCTGTCACTACCTTAGCAGCTAATTTCACTGCAAGGCGGAAAGTTCGTGTGCACCTTTAGAAATTGTTTCAAAATTTGCGTTTCTTTTTCTAAGTATCCGCTTACATTTATTTGGAGGAACAAGGAAAGAGAATATTTCTATAACAAGCACGAGTATCGCAGTGTTTAGTGTGGAGTTTAAGTTCATTTAGTTTTATTTTTATTAATGACAGACAAATGAGATTGAAATCACTAAAGACAGACAGACAGACAGACAGACCGACAGACAGACACACATACGCGCGCGCGCTCGCCGACCCGTTTTTAAATTTTTTTTAATTCAGGGTGCCTTAGGACATATTTGCGGTGAAATCTTGACATAGAAAGTTTGAGTGGAATACAATACTTCTCCTATTCACTATACGTAGTATAGAAAGTAAAAATGTTTTGTGACAACACAAGCACTAAATATGTATCATGTGGTATTTACACAGCTATGGAAAATGATTGAGCACTTTAGGAGAGTAGAGTATTGCTGGGTCCCACGTGGTGTTGCAACGCGGTTTACGCAAATCGCATTCCCAACGTGCAGCTGGTAGTGACTTACATATGTTGCCGTATGTCAGACACGCAAATAGACTGTCTTGAATCACCACTCGCATTTGTATACATATTCACAAATACCAAACCCCACGCTCTTCCAATGTGCACAATCTTTTTTTTTTTTTTTTTTTTTTTTTTTTTTTTCCTCCCATGGATATACTCAAGGGAAAATTGTGTCATAAAGCAATTAAAAAGTGTGAAGTATATAAATTAGCACCGAAGCTATTTCAAATAAACATACACCTGGAGTACAATGAAGTCTGTCCCAACCAAGGATGCTTTAAACTCAGCAGTTGACGTCCTGCAAACAGCTGCAATTAATACCAACTACGACCTTATCTTTACCACCGCACACGCAAATTTGCTGGTAGGTATTGATGTCAACTGAACAAACAGAATGTCAAAAGAAGTAACCTGAGGGCACTATAATGGGAAAAACATCTACGGTATGTCTTAGTTGCTTTTGTGAATTACAATATTTGGTTCCCTGTAAACATGCTATATATTATCAATTTACTGTGTAACTCACCAGCACTGCAGTTTAATTTACTTGGTGGTCCAGGTACCTCTAGGGGTCTGTTTCCTCCAGGAAGAACCAATCCAAATGTAGGAACGGGCGTTCTGAAACCAAAAAGCGGTTTACGGTTCCATCAGCAGAACTGCAAAATAAAGACTGCACAATAACTGTAAAGCTAGCTGACATGCCCAGCCCATAGTTTAACATTTATCCCTATAACCTTTAGACTTCGGTTCCACTTGCCAAATAGCGTTGTGTTCCTTTGGAGATATTTAAACTAGTACTTAATACAATTAAACAAACAGTTAATTAAATTTCTAAGAATACCATAGAGAACAAAAATAAACAATATGAATCAATAAATAAAAACATCGTGTAAAACCACTGTTGAACAACCACAAATACCATAGGAAGAAAAGGGAGTGGAGAAAAGCATTTGAGTAATATGTTACACATCTATTTCAATTATATAGAAAATTGTACGAATTGTTTGCAGAAGAACGAGTAGAGAAAACTATGTGAATGTGTTACATAAATAAAAATGAATAGAGAAATTCGTATGAATGTAATTCGTAGCATTTCAGTTTCAAACATATAGAAAATTGTAAGAATTGATTGTAGAAGGGGTAGAGAAAGACATGTGATTGTGGTTCGTAAAAGAAATGTGCAGAGAAATTCGGGTGAATGATATGCACTCCAATTTCTATTTCAGATATAATTATAAATACCTACTGTCACGTTCAAGAGTGAGTAGAGAAGGATACATGAATGTGCTACGTAAAACAAAAGCGAACAGAGACAATTATGTGAATGTCATACGGTGTATCATAACCTTCCCCATGAAAAACAGAACATTTAGATGTGCCAATTTCCATGGTGATCGGTCAACAGGTATTGGAATTAACGTTTTTATGCTAAAACATCCAATTTTACTCTCTCTACTGGGTATTAGAAGTAGAGGAAGTATTGTACTCCACCCAAAAATTCGATGTCGAGATTTCACCGGAAATATAAGTTTTGAGCGACCCTGAATAAAAAAAAAGGTATTTTTAGAAAAAGGTCCGTGTGTGTGTGTGTGTGTGTGTGTGTGTGTGTGTGTGTGTGTGTGTGTGTGTGTGTGTGTGTCTGTCTGTCGGTCTGTCTGTCTGTCTCTCTGTCAATCTGTCAATCTGTGGACAGCATAATTCAAAAACGAAAAGTCGGTTGAAAACCAGTTAGTATTTAAGTTTAATGTCTTTCAAGGGTGCGACACGAAGGTTTTGAAGAAAATTGCTCCAGCATAAACTGCCCTTTACATGGAAAATTTGTCGAAAATTTCGATTTTCTTGAAAATGGCTCTAACGATTTACACAATGTATATCTAAATAAACTTTTTTGTAGAGTGAACCATTTTGGAGGTATTCCTTGATATTTGTGTCAGTTTCGGAAAAGTTAAACTTTTGTGAAATGCAACATCGTTGTTCATTTTTTTATATGTTAAGCGTGCAAAGAGAACGGGATCTCAAAGCTTTAAAAGATTTGACTGTCGCTCACAGCCTTCTGTATTCTTAAATTCATTCCCCTTGCACCTACAAGAAATGAGCAATAGATAATTTCTGTAAATGTTTATCTCAAGTAATACGAAGAAGATATAGGAATAAGAGTTTGTAAGAATGGTTAGTACAAGAGTGGATAGTCATTTGAGTGCAACATCAGATTTGTTTATTTAGATTCCAATCTTTGTATCTACCTAAATTCTGAAAATATCTCTGAACATATGTTGCTCTAGTATGCTGTTTCATAAGGTTTTTGGATATTTACCGTTTCAATATACCTATAACCTAAGTATTAACAACCTCCCATTCTACATCGCCATAAGGCTTTGGAATCGTATATATTTCTTGTGATCCGGTAATCAAAGTTGAAACAGTCATTGCGGCTACTAAAAGTGTTTGTTGTAAGCTAAAAAATATATTGCCAAACCACTATTTTTTCTTTAAATATTCTTTAAAATATGAAGTACACTGCGAGATTCCTAGGCATAGGTATATCTTGAAATTGGGCTAGGTTGGTTAATTCATGTTAACTATACTAAAACGAAAAACAGCACTGGTATCTTCATGTTAAGAGTTTTTAGAAACTATACTACACTTATGCAGTGTATTTCGGTCATAAACATGGTCACAAGTTGACATTTTTTTGCGAAACCACATTACAACGCATCAAACATTTTTGTTCCTCTAAGACAAATTTATGGAGCCTTGCAACCGAATACTGTAAATCAGTTTTTATTACATCCAATACGCTTTCAATGCTCGTTCTGGCTCACCTGTTCTAGGAATGCCAGAAAAAATTTAACCCAGTTTGCAACCTACAACTCAATTCATAAACTCTATATGGTCGTAATCTATACATAAATACAGCAAAACACAGAATAATTTTATATAATCTATTAATTTAATTATTTATTTCCTCAATTTAGCCTTTGCCATACAGGTATATTTAAAATCAGCAACAGAACTGCGTTGTTGGCTGCAGCATTCTACAGTATTTTTTAATTTTAAGAATATTACCCTGCGATTGGCCTTTAGGTATAATGAGGTTACTTATACAATCTGACTGTTGTGGTAGTCTAATCGAGTGTGTTACGCTATCGATAGTTAAACGATAGCACTCAGTAACAACCGAATGTTTTCAACCGATCCATAATTTGGCAGAATAAATTCTAATCTAATCTACTTAGAAATTAATTATCTGTATTTGTGTTTGGCATCTTAATCAACACATTCATCTGTTTGTACTACTTGACTACGATATTACTGCACTTGGAAAAGAGGGCGAGTGTACTGCGAGAGTTGGGGAGGGAGTGAAGGACAGCACAATCATACACGTTTCGAGGCTAGCGCCAAATACAGGCTACGGCCCGATTGCGTCATCTTTGGAACAGCTGATTGAAGGGAACCGACCGAGGCCGAACGTGAATATGACTTCCCCGTTTGGAGGAACAGCGTAAGGAAGTGATATCCATTGAATTGTCACTCATTATTGAAAATAAGAACACGTAACAAAAATACCTGCACAATATTATAATACGTTACATAAATAATAATCTTTATTATATTGATATGTGATTTAACTATCTATCTCAATAGCTGCTGTTATTATCATCAAATTGTAAATACGAGGCACGTGATTATTGCCAAACTTAATTCCACTGAAACTGAATATATACATGTAGATGGAAATATTCCATCCTCAATATTTTGATTTTTAATGGCCCATTGTGACTAACCGATATATTATTATAACTAATCAATCATATTAAAATAATGGTAATATTGATATGTTGCCTACCCCGGAGAAGCTGGAAGACTTATTTTTCAATATCACTTGTATAAAGTATTTACCAATGTATCCACTTACCTTACATAATATTTATTAATGATGGAATCTATAAATGTTAACCTATTATCAGCGGGGCATATATAGTTTTCTCAGTTTCAGTTTTGTTTATTGAGAGAAAGTTAGGCCTGGTGCCGGTACAAAGGACCCGGCTTACAGGCTACAATTAGCATTAACTTACAATTATAAATTTGGGTTTAACAAAACCCATACGGTGACCATACCAAGAAGTTTTTGGGTGTGGATTTGTCCTTTAGATAGGCATCCCAGAAATTGAAGCAAAATACTAATTAAACTCAGTCTATCAACATTTACCATGCTGGTTTGGTAAATTTGCACATAAATAGCAATTATCAACAATAGGCTAAGCTGTGATACCTGTGTTAATTTGTAAAAGTGGAGAAAGAATTGAGATATGTTATAAAGTTAGGTTAGGGTTGCATATTATTACTGATGGCAGGTGTGGATGCTGCCTCTGATAACACAGGCTAAATTTTGATAACACAGGACTCTGTCATCCTGTTCATATAGGTACACATTAACCTAGGTGTCGTTGTCTACATAATTCCATCATGTGTGAGTAAAGACAAGGGACAAAATTTGACACAAGTATAATAGTTTTCCCTTTTTGATGACGGTGGGAAAAATGTAAATGACCTAGCTACTGCCTGTTTTCTAAATTTATTGATTAACTTGGTAAATGTTTTGTTAACATTCATTGCATTTAACTGTTGCCAGAATGGTTTAACAAAAACCAACCCATACCATCTTTAGTTCAACAGTTTTTGGGTGTAGATTTTTCCTTTCAATGTGTTACATTTATATATATACTGTCCTAACTAGTTTTACATCGATACACACTACAGCGTCGACCCATATTGTTCAATTCTACATCTAAAACAAAAGTAGAATTACATACCTTTCAATACCGGTATCACCATGTTGCAATATAGGTTATGGATTCTTGAATAACTTCACTGAAGAATTAACCATTTCTTAAATCACTTAAAATTACACACTATAAATGAAAATAATCATTTTAGTTTAATAGTTCAATTATAACAAGTAGAAATTACGAAAACCAGGCGAAAAACGGTTCAGTTGCTCAAAAGAAACCGTTAAAAAGTGCAGCGAAAAACATCTGTTATAATTCTCGTACTACAACAAGAAAACTACTGAAAAATTAATTTTGATTAATTTACAATATTTACCAATAAACACAATCACTGAAACAACATATACCGCCACTAATTCACTTTCAATTAAACAAAACTAACACGTGTTGCCGCATAACATTCCACTCTGGTAGCCATGTTGTTAGCATGCCCGGTTATCGACTATCAGCTGATCGGCCCGGGCCATAGCCTGAGATTCACGTCAGCCTCGTACACGTTTATTGTGACGTCACCACGTGTTTCCGATAACGCCACGGAAAGCCAAGTGCAATAATTTGGTCGAGTAATACTCTTGACTATTGTTTTCTAAGGAATTCTGCTACTCCAAGTAATCATTTGCGACCGAACCATTCTCGAACTTTATTGATTCTGGAATAATTTTCCTGATTATAGAACAACTCACATTGCAATAGTTTTTTCTCTTTCTCTCTCTCTACTGCATATAGTAATGATGTAAAGTATTGTACTCCACCCGAAAACTAAACGTTGAGATTTCACCCAACATATGTTTGGAGGTCCCGAACCCAGAATAATTTCTAGAAAAAGATCTGTGTGAAAAAGAGGGAGATAGGACAGAGAGGAAGAGAGGGAGGGAGAGGGAGGGGAGACAGGGAGAAAGAGGGAGAGAGAGAAAACAGCATAACTCAAAAATGAAAGCTCGAGTAAATACCAAACTTGGTATTGATGTTCAGAATTTTCAAAGGAATTTAAAATGTCAAAAAGCCAATGCGAATGAATTACCTACTATATTTTCGAACCTCTAGTTCACATGCTTATCTTACATAAGTACAAAATGTAAAATAAAAGCCAAGAAAGAAATACCTTCATTATTTTGTATTTCCTCAAAACTTGCTCTAATAATTTTAATTAAAATAAGATATTTAATTTTGTTCTGTTTTGTACATTTGAAACCAGTAAGAGACACAGATCTCTCTGATAAAAATGTAGATCTCTTTACAACACACAGTTTATGCCAAATACATTTCTTAGTTATTTCTGATACATTAGTCGTTATTGGTTTTAATTTTCTGGGGAACTGTGACGCAAACGCTCCTCTTCTTCTCGAAGACGTCGCCTTTAAGATCTATAAGATCTCGTGTTTGGTGTCCGGACTAGCTCTAGCAAGAGGTCTTAATCTGCAAGGTGTGCGTGAGTCATGGTAGGAATGGAACCAAACGAAGAATTAACCAACATGTCACTTTATTTGTAAATTTCCAGATTTGTAGAGAACTGCCGACGATATTTAAATAGAATGTAC